>OX276336.1:13717962-14230462 GCA_946251815.1 Dasysyrphus albostriatus
AGGATGTAGGTAGGTTTATACATATTTACCTGCAAATATATAAGAAGTTGAAAAAAATGAACAAAATCCTTAAAACCATTTATATTTGCGGCAAAATGTTATCCTGGGATTATTATTTTTATCCACGCTCCCCACTGCACCTTTTTTTATTCGTGATTCCTTATAGGTATGCATAATCTTTTTATCTTTATCTTACGGGTTTTCTGCTGATTTCAATCTTTCAGCAGACAATTTGCAGACTATAGCCATCAGAGTGAATGTTTAGATGCACGTTTAGATAACGAACATGAAGAACGCATTGCCGGAAAGTGAATATCCTGTCAAAAGTGTTGGAAGATGTCACACCCAGCAAGCAAGCAAGATAACAAAAAAATTTATTTTAATTTAAAGAACACCATCTTCATCATATTACACTGCTGCAGGGGCAAAGGATACAATATAAAGACATGACATGAAGTAAACTTCCGTCTCCACAATTGAATCAATTTAGCGGTGGTGGCTTTATAAATCTAATAAATCAGGATGCTTGCCATACTTCTATCCTTTCTATTTCCTATATACCTATGATGCTGCTGTAACTGTACTGTATAACCTTAGGCAATGATATACGTTACTTTTCTTATATCTTCACTTAGAGAAATAAATCGTTTTAAAATATCTTTATAGATATTACATATAGGACTGTACTTGTACATGTGGAATTGATGTTGGTAGTGAAAAGTGAAAAATATATAAACGTTTGTGGAATATAAGAACAGGAGTTTTTGAAAAAAAAGTGTTTATTGCTTAAGGGGGGTCATTTAAAACAAGGTCACCTTCGATGGGCCTAAATTGTCTCTAAATGAAGAAAAAATTCCCTATTTTTTGCCTATAGTCGCTGCTGATAAAATTGTCTATTTTTTTGCATAAATACTAGGTGATTCACGTAAAATGTGCAAACATTCAGAGCAGGTTGGAATTAGACAAGAAAAAATTCCATGAATGGGGGGGATTTTTCCCCGCTTTTTGTGGCAATTTTATAAACAAATTATATTAAATAGTAAATAATTAAATAATTAAAACACAACGATAGCGGCAACGACAACACTTACATTATTGAATAACAATAATTAAAATCAAAGATAAATAACCTCTTATTAAATATCGATACCTTCCCGTAAGAATGTATTAAGCGACATTTTAAAAATTTTGAATAAAAATTTTTTGAAGTCCCTTTTTTAATTATTTATTTGTGTATTTTTTTAGAAATAAATAGATTTTTAAAAGGATTTTGAGTTGAAAATTTATTTCCAATTTTTTTTATTTCATTAGATGCACACATAAGAAACTAATCCATAGGTTTATTTCAATGCCTCTGATATTTTTGAAATGTCGCTTAATACATTCTTACGGGAAGGTATCGATATTATTTTATTCTATGTTGATTTTAAAGTCAATTGGTCTGTACACCACAAATACTTCATATACAAGGGCCTTTTTCTTTTATTCTTTTTGCTATGGATCTCTTTTAGTTAGTCAGTGTCGTTGTTTCAATATCAGATACATCGATTGTTGTGAAACTTTTTGGTGGCCATCAGAGGTATATTCTTGTGGCTTATTTTGAAATTAAATTCCTTTAATAAATAGGTACAGTAAAAATTGTTTTCCAACCAAAAAATTTTGATAAAAAAATTTAAATTTTCTTCAAAATGTTGACTATAAACAAATTTTTGCCGAAAAAAAAGTTCATCAAAAAAATTTAATTTGAACAAAGAATGGATTTTTGATTTCCCAAAAAGGTGTAAAGGTAAAGGTAAAGGTGTATTTTTTAAATTATTTTCTTTTCTATTTAATATATTTTTACCTATGATATATAGGTAGGTACTATTTTGAGGCAAGCGTTGGATTCGTGCAAGAAAAACGTCGAGATAACAATCAAATATGACATTTCGATGATAGAGAACAGCAACAAAATTCTGCCTGTCTTTCTGTCTATTCGGCTACAGCTTAAACAGCTGGATTGATTTTCTAAGAACTTGGTACATAGTGGTTTTTGGTGATCCTGCAGTTCTACAAAATCCTATTTTTCTCAAAAATGGCTCCACAACTTTTCTTAAAAAAATTCAATATATTTCTTTTCTTAAAAGCTACTTTTGGATGAGAAATCATTTTTGAAAAAAAATGGTTATTAAAAGTACCTGCCCAATGAAACATTTTTTTATTTAAGATTTTCTTCAAAATAGTAATTTTGATCAATCAAATGATGTAAATAATTTTTTTTTAACACATATAAGCTTCAAAGAAATGTTAATATGTACATATGTCTTTTTACCAAAATTTTCAAAAAATGTTTTTTGGATTTAAAAAAAATGTTCCATGTTCTTTTTGAAAATCAAATACATATTATGAAAACTAAATGGTCGATTTTTATAAAACTCGGTATTTAAGGTTTTTAACACTTTAAAAAGTATTTTAAGAAAAAAAAATTACTTATATGAAATAGTAACCATACTTTCCATACACATGTTAGGGAATCTTTAACATATTTCGTTCTTAAAAACGGCTCGTACGATTTTTATAAAACTTTTTTATGCTTAAATTAGTAGCCCAGGAAAAATAGACTTTAAGTTTAAGGGATAGAATTTAGTTTTTTCTTAATTCCTTGAAAACTATTAAATTTTTTTGAAAAAATGTGAAGGTACAAATTGTAGCTTATGTCATTCTAGGCAAAAAAGATTAATATAATTTTTTCATACAAGCAATAGATTCAGAAAAAATCATGCAAGAACTTTGCGATGGAGTACATTTTGTCAAAAAAATTATTGAAATTTCACTAATCGATGGGCTAAAGATTTTGTACGATTTGAGTTTGGTTACATTTTTTCTTTGTAAAGCCAAGATTTTGGGGTGCCCGGGGTAAGGGGAAGCCGCCATCTTGAAAAAAGCGATTTGGTTTGTGTTCAACAACTCGATGAAGTTTCCATTTACAACAAAATCATGGCGAAATAACATTTAAACAATAATATTATCTAAACAATGATCTATTAACGAACTCTGATGGTTAACTAGTTTTGAAGTCATAGCGTATCAAAGTAACACTTTTTACTGTGTGCTGTTAATGGACAAATAACGGTTTTTGCTTATATCTCAGCAAATATAATTTTTTTCAAAAAACTAATGCATTTTTAGTAATGCTCTTAAAAAAGATTATAACTTGAAATATGTCGCTCCCACCAAAAAAAGTGGTGGGAGCAACAGATTTCAAGAAAAATGTACAAACGTTATAATAAGAGCTTTTCACTAGCTTTTCACTTTTTTTTCTTTATTTTGCCTTGGTAAAATTTGTAATGAGCTGGAAATTAAATGAGAGCAGAAAGTACAATTTCTTATTAAAACTTTGAATGGTGTCAGAGAGTACAAACTATATCCATAAATGTAAAAATGCCGCAAGAAAATTATAAAAATGTGATTTTCAAATAGTATGTATGTGCCAGGATCGGGCAGCTTTTTCTTGACATTTCAGAATTAAAATGAAAAATAATTTCAAGTTACACTCAGTCACAAGAGAAAGTATATACACTGGATGCTACAGAACACTAGTCTATAATGAATATTCACTTTTGGGACACATTGTAATTGTAAAAACTTATTTAGAGAAATGCTTTCCCTTTCTTAAAAACACTTTTTATCCCTTTTTTGCCTTAAAAAAAGGAAAATTTGATGTCTCAAAAACGGGTTGACAATTTTTGTTTTTATCTTATTTTTAATTTAATTTAAATTTGTTCTTTCCATACAACTATGTATTATATTTCTTATCAAAAATTAAGATGGCGTTTTTTTACCTCAAACTATCAGAAGAGTTATGTTTTAGATAATTTTAATATTTTAAGCCCTAAAATATGTTCCTGTCATATTTCATATGACTTTATGAACAATTTATTTATTTTTTAACCTTCAGCCTCATGAATGGGTTCGGTGCTTGATTCAAACGTTAACCCGAACAATATTACTAGAGTACCAACCTGTAGCATTAAACAGGTACAGGATATTGGCAACAAAAATATTACAAATGAGAGAAGGAATCTGAGATATCACACAAAAAAAAAAATTTAAATGAGGCTCAGTAGTGACGATCTTTGCAGAGAATGCAGCGACGAAGAAGCCCATGGGGAAACCTTACATTTATTTTGGTATTGCCTGTCATTTAAGAACGAAACACCTAGGTAATCATTTTAATGACTACTTAAAAAAACTTTCTAGAACTTCGGCTATTCATAAGCTTCTGAATTTCATAAACGCCTCTAAATGGCTTGACTGCTAACAGAACACATAGGTTTGTACATTTATTAGAACTCAATTTCCTAGGGTATATCACAACGGATCTACAAAGATCTATGTTTGACTATAGCAAGATCAGCTGTCAGCCCTTCCTCGTGAATTTTAATTTTCTTAACACAGCAGACTAGGTACTCAAATCTCAAAATCGAATCACTTCTTCACAAAAAAGATATACAAAACAAAAACATATTTACTTAGAAAACATTTAACGACGAATTTGGAAAACTAATATACGACTAACTAGTGGCAAATTATCAACCTTACTTGTTTTTTATTTAATAGTTTAATTTAATATTTTTCTAGTCAATTCAATTGCTATTTTATGTAAATTTTAAGTTTTTATATCCATTTAAGCCTTGATCCAAAAAATCCGCTCGTACACATAGGGTTCTATACGTGCGACCCAGTACTGCGTACCGTACCTATAAACAGAGAAAACATGTCACAATACCACACAATGTTACTTATATAGTAAACCTAGCCACCTATCCTTGCATTATAAAAGCTCTAAGGTTTCCAAATAATTTCTTTTATAACTGTGGACGAATAAAACCAAAAACCACAACTCGTTCACCTGTCTTAAAAATAACCATACAAAATCAGAGCTCATAGATGAATAAACTTAAAAGACCATGATATGAATTGTTCAACTATTAATTCGGAGAAATGCTAGACAAGTTCCTGACCTAAATACATAATACTCTGTCTGCCAATCTTCTATGTTAAAATATAAGTAGAAAAGGTACCAATACATATTTTGTAAAACAAAGAAAACAAACAATCATAAAACAACAGCTGCCAGATGCCAGTTAATCTGACTTCATGTTATACGAACTGAATTTTCAAATCAAAAACGAAAATCCTTTATTCATTCAACATCAATCTTACATAGAATATCCCAGGAAATGAAACTTAACGCACACTCATAAAGAAGAATTTAAAATAAATAAGTTTAAAATCATTTCCTTCGCATCCTGATGCCATATATTTTTTTTATACCTTTACCTACCGACATTCCATTTTATACACGTAAAATCTACTTAAATATCTCGGATTTCCCCGGAGGCCTTACCTTTCATTAACCTTATATCCTTCCGGATAATCATACACTTGGCCGGAAATTGATAACACAATTGTTCGTATACAATAAATTCTGAGAACGAAAAAATTAAAGCCCGTACTCTCGGCAAACGTATACTTCGTACAAGCTCTATAAACGCGTCCCCAATTGGAAAAGTCCCCTCTATCCCTGAAGGAGCGACCCGTAACCATTTTTTGTTACCCAATCCCACCCCCACTTTCGACATCCTTTAGAGCGAAAATAAGCGCAAAGGATTGGATACATTTTTTTCCGGTTCTCAAAGGTGTGTTTCAGTGTATGTTTATACTTTCCATTTCATCCGTTTTGGTATACACACATACATATGTATGTGTGTGTGTCTGCACTGCGCAGCACATACTGCCTACAATTTTGCTCCTGTTCATTTTAGCTTTTTTAGAGTCCTTCGGTAGTACCTCGACCGCTTTCTTTCTTAGTTCTCTTTTTTCGCTCAATGCTTTGCTCTAACCCGGGAACATTTTATCCTCTTAAAGTGTTTTTAATCCTCCAGGGATGAAATCCTTTGGCTCTGTGCAAGTGAATTAAATCCAAGTCAATTGTGTGTTGGCATCCATAGGTATAGTCTAGGCTAGGCATTTTTTTTATACATAAAAATTACATACATACAAACGTACCTACATATTTCTATATAAGAAGTAAGGTGATGACGACGATAACAAGGACGATGACTAAATATATGTATATACATACCTATACGACTATGACACATATACGTTTGTTTTGTATTATTGTTTGTTTCCTTTTTACAATGCCATTAGCCAAGAGAAAAAAAAAAGAACCAAGAGTAGGTAACACACAAACCCACTTGTATGGGGTAATTTCGGTTACGCCTCGGTAACTGTGTTATTAGCCTCAGATGTCCTTGCCAGAGAAAAAAAAAAAATAAATAAAATGAATGAAAACTTGTCGCGCTCGAGGGTAAAATTTTGTAAAATCCTAAATAAAAGCAAACAAACGAAATCCTAATTTAAGAGAAGCAGACTGAAAAAGCATATATAGTATAGAATTTGTGTCCCATAGTCACCAGAGGGCGCTTTGAAAGAAACATATGAAAATTGTATAGGTACCCAAATGTGAACTTAAAAAATAAACAAAACAAAATCACAGATGTGGGTTGTAAGATTCTAAGGATGCCAAAATTATTACATGGTGGGCTTACTTTTGAAGAGTGGGTACTTACCCTTCAATTTGTATATATACATATGTAGGTATGTAATTTTTAAGGGAGTTGTGGTTGCGATGTGAACGTCAAAAGTGAAACCTTGTTTGACACACTTTAATATTATCAACTAGGTGAAGGTAAAATTAAATTAGGAGTTTTATATACGTTGTAAGTTGATACATATAGACATAAATGTGTGCCTTTAATCTACAAACCTACGAATGTACTAAAATAAAAACATTTGACATCACGCAATCGAATCTTTGAAATCAATGACCGTCAAACCGAAAACATAATGTGCTTCATGGTCGCTCGTTCTAACTCTCATTGGTTTTTTTATACTTTTCTCAAAAACTTTTGAATTGAATAGATTTAGAATAAGACATAACATTGTTTTTTGTGGTACACACAGAAAGCAGAAGTTTTATAGCTAAGCCACATAACAATAACGGAATGTTTCAAAGGGACAAATAAACAAGCACTTTTACTGAGGAAAGGAAATTAATATAGTAAAATTTTATGCGTGTTTTAAAAAGTAAAAAGTCTGCTCCTTCATTTTGTGATCAAATCAAGTTATTCCGAT
Organism: Dasysyrphus albostriatus; assembly: GCA_946251815.1. Lineage (NCBI taxonomy): Eukaryota > Metazoa > Arthropoda > Insecta > Diptera > Syrphidae > Dasysyrphus > Dasysyrphus albostriatus. The sequence goes on from OX276336.1 coordinate 13,725,145, forward strand.
CAATAGTTTTCAAACAAAGTACATACTACCAAACCTAAATTTACGTTAGATGTCTGGTGGGCAGATTTAAGTTCTACGTAGGTAGTTGTATCTTGTAATGTATTTGGGTCTTTTTTCGCTAATGTATGTCTAGTCGGCTGCCAATGGTTTCTGAAGCATTTATATACATTAATATTTATTAAAACATATTTATAGTATTTATATTTATATTTATATTTATATTTATATTTATATTTATATTTATATTTATATTTATATTTATATTTATATTTATATTTATATTTATATTTATATTTATATATATATTTATATTTATATTTATATTTATATTTATATTTATATTTATATTTATATTTATATTTATATTTATATTTATATTTATATTTATATTTATATTTATATTTATATTTATATTTATATTTATATTTATATTTATATTTATATTTATATTTATATTTATATTTATATTTATATTTATATTTATATTTATATTTATATTTATATTTATATTTATATTTATATTTATATTTATATTTATATTTATATTTATATTTATATTTATATTTATATTTATATTTATATTTATATTTATATTTATATTTATATTTATATTTATATTTATATTTATATTTATATTTATATTTATATTTATATTTATATTTATATTTATATTTATATTTATATTTATATTTATATTTATATTTATATTTATATTTATATTTATATTTATATTTATATTTATATTTATATTTATATTTATATTTATATTTATATTTATATTTATATTTATATTTATATTTATATATATATTTATATTTATATTTATATTTATATTTATATTTATATTTATATTTATATTTATATTTATATTTATATTTATATTTATATTTATATTTATATTTATATTTATATTTATATTTATATTTATATTTATATTTATATTTATATTTAAATTTATATTTATATTTATATTTATATTTATATTTATATTTGTATTTATATTTGTACTTATATTAATATGGTGGATTATTGGTAAATTTAAGAAACTGGCGCATTTGTTCAGAAAGTCGGCCAAAATTTATACTACCCAAATTAAGTACATCATAAAAATACTCTGCTATTCATTCAACTTGAAAATATACCAGAATTAACGAGTCAAAACATTGTAAAAGTATCTTCACATATTACCAAGCACCGCTCTTGAGAAATCTTATTCTCTTAAAAACAAACCACAAAACAAACTAATTTATTCATATCCTTTGAAATTATTTTGCATTCGAGGTAATTATTGAAAAGAAAATAATTTTTCTCTTTTGGTCGTTCGAGCTGGATGAAAATGACTGCTTGTAGTAAATTTAACGGCAAACAATTCGAACAAAAATTTTAATTTGCTTGCAAGAAGAATCCTTGAAAGTTCTTCCATAGTATTTCTCTTTCTCCCCCGGTGGGGCAGTCCTGGTTTTAAATACCCTTACGAAATTGTACTCAATTTGGCATCCTTAAAAAGAGAAACGGATTGCTTTTCTATTTTATTTGTGTTTTTTGTTTTTGTTTTTGTTTTTGTTATTGTTTATTTTTCACTGCCAAAGGAAGATCCTTATTCGAGATTTTATTAAGAAATAAAAACAATTGCAATCCAAGAAGTTGAAAGCGCGACATCTGTGTTTGTTTGTCGTTTCTATTTTCTTCGGGCTATGGTAGCAGCCCAAAGCTCCAAGGGTGCAGCATCAAACACAAGACGACGGAAATTGGCAAATGAATGGATTGATGATAGTGTTTGGGTCCTTCAGAAATAAGAATTTTTGCTTGAGTCCTTTTTCGGGTTTGTCCCTGGACTGGTTTTGATTCTAGTAGTGTGGGCAACAATATACGTCATACTTGTCCACGACAAAGAACGAAAAGTCTTTTTACATTGGATAATGTTGTTGTCCTTTCTTCTTCGAAATCAATGTGTTTTGGCATTTCCCGAGGTCATAAAATATTTATTGAGTGTTTATTGAATTGCTGTGTTGTTACCGTTTTCTCTTGCTGTATCGTCGTCGTCGTCTTTTGGACGTCATGTCATCAGGATGAGTTATTGTATACTTTTCGGAGGATAAACCCTGCTTGCTTGTCGACGGGTGTTTTATAAGATTCTGACAGTTAAATGTTTACGACCAATTTGAAAACAAGTTTTTTTTTTTTTATTATTCTACCAATGTTCTGGGGCAATTAAATTCCAATTATGTGGAAAATTATTAGAAGTTTAACGCGGTGTGGTGATGGGAAAAATATTGTTGCGAAAGGTATTTAATTTTGAAAAAAAACAACATTTGACTGTTTGTTTTTGAATTGGCAATGAAATATTTTTGTTTATTAGTTTTGAGTTTTGAAGTTCAATTGCAATTTGGGGGAAAAGTAAGATACTAACTATTTTAGGGTTGGATGAGTTGGATGGAATTTTAAATGTTTTGTATTTTGTGTTTGTGATTGGTGGTGTGAATTTTGATTGAGGTTATTTTTATTATTAAATGTATGGCCATTAGATGTTTTTGTATAAAAAAAAGATTTGAAAATAACCAAATTTATCAAATGGGTATACTTAAAGTTCCTAAATATTGAATTCGTAATACAAACATTATTTCCGAAAACTTTTTTTTTTTAAATATTGGAGTCAAATAAGACTCTAAACGTGGGTTTTTCCTCCATAATATGCGTAGACAGAAATTGTTCAGCTTGAAACTATGAACAATTCCCTTTGGAAGTTGGTATTTTCCTTGCAAGTTGGCAGCAATATTTTCAAAATTATGTGTTATTATTATTTTTACCTACAAAAATCTTATTCTAATTTCTGATATTATATTTTTCCTCTCATAAGACTCTTCGAGAGTCTCACTAGATAAATTTATGGGAGCTTGAAGAATGTAAATTAACTCAGGTAGCTTACCTTAAGATTGTATAAGGATGGCTTATAATATTAAACGGTCTTCTAAAGAGGAAATTTGTGATCTCATAACAAAAGTAATAGCTTTAGCATAAATGAATTTTGTATCCTCTCAATAGAGTATCTAATTTTACACAGACTCTCCATAAAAGACTGTTAATTTTTCTGTAGATTTCACTGCTTTTGATTAGGACGAGGAAAATATTAAGTTTTTTTCGCAACACAGAAACTTATTGATTCTTCTTATAAGAATAATTGAGGCATTCAAGATGTCATAAGTAATTAATTAAGAATTATGTTATTATTCTAACTCCTATAAGCTTCTTGCAGTAAAAAACTTTATTTTACAGATCCTTAAAAAGCTTTTTAGTTTATAGACACAGAACAAAAGCGTAAACGCGAACAAGTACTTTGGTATGGGTCTATGTCAACATTACGACATTGTTGTTACTCCCATAACAAGACTTATGTATCTATTAAGAGTTTTAAAAGAGCTTAGGTATTATAACAAAATTACTATGAGAGTAATTTAACTTTCAAAACAAGTTGTAAATTATTATATATAGCTATGGGGTCTTAAAGAGTTTTGTGTGAGAGGATTGTAGATATCGGGAGCTTAACGCTGGAGAATATGTTGGCTACATATGTTTGATGCCCCCTATCTTCAGAAAACTTAAACAATGACAAAAAAATTTTGAATTACAGGGTAGTCTTTCCAGTTGTATATTATGGGGATTTAGGGAGTTTCCTTGCGGGTAAGCTATTCAAAGTGGCTAGCGATGAATTGGTTAAGAGTATGTAGCAGCTCATCTGCAAAATATGGTCGGAAGGAAATATGCCCGATGAAGGGAACCTCAGCATTGTTTGTCCGATTTTAAAGAAAGGTGATCCTCTTTACTGCACTTACTACAGAGGAATAAGTCTTCTTAACATCGAGTGAAAGATCTTCTCTGCCATACTTTGTGAACACCAGAAGCCATTCGTTAACAACCTGATAGGTCCATATCAGTGTGGCCTTAGACCAGGGAAGTCCACCATCGACCAAATGTTCGTACCACGGCAGATCTAGGTAAAACCCCAGGAGTTTCAAATTGATACCCACCACTTTTTCATTGATTTCAAGGCCGCGTATGACAGAATCAATATAGACACTGCTCTACTTTTGGCATACCTCCCAAACTCGTCCGTTTGTGCAGGATGACGATGGAGAATGCACGCTGCTCCATCATGGTCGGCAAAGACCTCACCGATGCTTTTGATGTCAAAAAAGGTTTCAGACAAGGCGACGTGCTGTCATGCAAATTCTTCAACATGGTTCTTAAAAGAACTGTGCAAGACTCTCACATCAACACTAGAGTTACAATTTTTCAAAAGTCCGTCTCGTGAGTATTGAGGAGGAAACCAAAAAGATGGGTTTAATGGTGATTGAAAGCAAGACCAAATATATGCTGTCAACAAGAAAGGAAAACCAACACCGGCGTCTCGGTCAGAACGTCACTATAGACAGCTTTAATTTTGAGGTGGTCAGAGATTTTGTCCACCTAGGCTCCGCTATAAACTCAGCCAACGATACCAGTGCTGAGATCAAACGAAGAATTACTCTTGCCAATCGCTATTTATTGGGCTAAGAAGGCAGTTGAGGGGCAAAGCCTTCTCTCGAGCAATTAAAGTTTCCCTGTCCTGATTTTATCATCTCGGTCCTGATGTGTGGTGCAGAGACATGGACCCTATTAACGGTAGATGAGAACGCTTTGGTCTGGTCTTTGGGTTGTACAGCGACACGGACCTAGCCAGTGAAGTGAAAAGCCAACGACTAAAATGGCTGGGTTACCTAAAGCGAATGGACAACAATGCTCCAGCCTGGAAAATCCTCGAATCCAACCCCGTGGGATGGCGCAGTAGAAGAAGACAGTAAAGCACGTATGGCACACGCAAGTGGAATAGGACCTCAACCAACTTGGCGTGTGAACCTGGTGACAGCTAGCTAGAAACCGAGCCGGCTGGAAGAAACTTATTGGTTGAGGCCCTGGTCCACCCCCCGGACTGTAGAGCCTCCTTAAGAAAGTAAGTAGTTCAAGTATGTCAAGTATTTTCAGAGATGGAAGTTCTCTTTATTGATTTATCACCACGTTATATGTTAGGCAAACCGCGAAGACTATATGCAGCCCAGTGAGGCACTATTTAGATATGAACTGATTCATCATCCATCAAGCAAGCAATATCCTTCCAGAGGATTCTAGAAGGAATGGTGACTTGAAAGTTTTTGCCGAATTGGGTTGACACCAATCAATGTTAGTTATAAAAATGCTAAATTTGGAATGGGAAGTCTTTCGATGGGATTTAGTTATGCACAAAAAATTTTCAAACTAACCAGTTAAACCCTCTACCAATTTAATTTTCACTATTCAGATTGATTATTAATGCACGCGATATGTGTTTCTAACTAAATTGTTCATCCAAAAATGGATTTTAATTTAAAAACACAAATTTTAACTCCTTCCACGTTTGCCAAGAGATCTCATTTCTCACTTATAAAACTAATAATTTAAAAAAAACACTAAAGCTACTGACAAAAAGTTGAATCTTCATTTTTTATTTTGACCTACAAAACAACTAAAGGCAAAAAATACAAAGCATATTCTATTCAACTTTTCTATATGAACTTCATCGTTTCCAAATGAAATCATTCAATACAACAAGTAAGTAGTAAAAGTTAAAATTACTTATGCCTGATGTGTGTTTTGTATACCTATATGTTACGTGGACAAAAGACCTTTTTAATCTATCCCTTACTTGGTCTGATTCACATACCATTCATATTCATATAAGGTTGATATAGGAAGTCCAATTCCATAGACACATTACCAGGCTCATTGAGATGTCTGCAAAGTTATTCAGAGTTTTTTGTTCGATTCTCTGATGAATATCCAGCCTTGGCACCTCCCCATTTTTGTTCAGGGAGTTTTCATTCAGACTTTTATTAAAAAAAAAATAGTACGAAATTGAGGTCAAACATTACTATCCTTCCGAACAGCAACAACAACAACTAAAAGTTTCCTATCCATTTATTTATTTATTTATTTATTTATGCTAGGAATACCTAGTAAGTATATGTTTATCTTCATTGGTATCACAATAGAACAACTGAACTCAAATGAAGCAGAAAAGAAAATGATTTCTAGGAAAGTAGCTAGTCCAGTTGGTTGATGGTTTGATGTTACGGTTCAATTGATATGATATGTATATGAGAAAGTAAGAAAATTTGTTTTTTGTATTATTCTTACACATTTTTTTAAGTTTGAGTGGCTTAAAATTTTTCGTGGAAGGACATTTATTGCAAACAAAAATATTGTTTGAATCTTAAAGGTGTTTTTATGGCAAGATTTAAAAACAGTTTTGTATTAGTTGTTTGACATTGCGTGGTAGGTATGCATATTATGTTTATGGGCAAAGTACTAGAGCACAAAAAGGTTCAAAGTCTACAAATTCAACCATAAACTCACTTGTCATGGAGTTTTTTCATCGACTCAAAAGTGAGTTTTATTATGACTCTTTCTATTCTATTTTGTCCATGACACTCTAGTGAAGTGAAGAAAACAAACAGAAAAAAACCCACACCCAAAAGTGTTTAGTGTTTTTTTTAACCACGGAATGCTGTATAGTTTCGTCGACTGAAGTGACATAGAAAAATATAAAAAAAAATTTTTTTTCAATTTTTCACTGATTCATTTGGCGTTTTTCTTTCTAAACTCGGAGCAGATCACGGAACTGTCAAACAAAATTCTATGTTTTTTTTTTCGCTCAGACACATCAGAGCGTGAAAAGTGTGTTACTTTTATCAATCAGCGTTAGCTCAGATCAAATCAAGTGATTATCTGCTCAGACCTTGATCTCATCGCTTAGGGTCTGCTCAGAGCCAATAAAGAATAAAGTCAAATATGTGATCGAATGAGTATTTTTTTGAATTTGTGGAACTTGAGTATTCTTGTATTCAATTTATTGATTTAAAATTATATATGAGCATTAGATTATTTATTATTTATCAAAAATAGTGACGTTTTTCGGATTTTATTTTAAATGCATATTTGGGCTTAATAAGTTAGTATTTATTTGTGGTTTAGTCTCAATGAAGTGTATTGTATGTAATATGAAAATTAAACAAAACAAATTTTTCACGAAACATGGAGTTACAGAGAAATAAAAAGTTTTAAACTTACTTGACTTTACCTATCATAGAGAAGATGAAAAATGTGGGTCGCGCAAGCTTTGGGTCTATCTGTCTTTTGGTACCCCGACCTACTAGACCGAGAGGACACAACATAAAAAAACAAGTTATTTGCGTAAATCATATCAATTATGGGCTTTAAGGCCAAACCAATAACCGTTTGTTTGCCTACCTAAGCACGTATCTAACCAGGTGTACAGATTGACTTACATTTTTTCTTTCGGATTATTTCAATGCCATAAGGAAATAAAAAAAATATTTTAAAGTTTTTCTTAAACAATACTCGTATTTACGTCTTCTAATTATATTTGCTAACTGTTGTTTTTAACGAGGTAAATATTGTTTAAGAAAATTAAAAATAATTTTCTTTTTTACTCCTTAGAGTAAATATAGAAATATATAGAAATTATATGTATCAAGTTTGAAAATTTTATCATCCATTTTTACAATTTTTCCGAAATTTTGAGGAAAACACTGAGAAATTCCCTTGTATTTTTAAATTTCATGTGCTTGCCAGAACGTGTTAACGTTGACCGATTTCAAAAAAACTGTTGCCCAAAATATTTTTTTTAATCAACTTGATCACTTTTAGCGGGGAGAGGGAGGAAATTAAAAAAATTCAAAAATAAGCACCACCCTAATAAATAGGTATACATTTGAACAGGTTTTTCAGAATTATTTTTTACATAAACATTTTCACCCAAAACAAAAGACTGATCTCTTCGCTGAACATCTCGCGATTGTTTTTAAGCCATTCCCAGCAAACACAGCTACATACCCCTAACAGTGTGTTGATAGAAACGACGAATGTGAAATTCCTTTTGTCACGCTCGAAGAAGTAAGAAGCATGTGTCAAAATAAGTTGTCTAACAAAAAGTCACCTGGGTCCTGGCCTTAAACTAAGATATGTGCCACATCATTGGAAAATTGCAGGAATCCTTGTTATACTTAAACAAGGAAAGCCACCAACAGAAGTAACATCTTACAGACCAATCGCTTATACTAATCATGGCAAAAGCTTTCGAAAAACTGCTCCTGAAAAGACTTAGCAAAATAAAAGAAGACATATTCCGAGCCATTTGTTTAGATTAAGAAATATACATTCCAAGATAGACCAAGTGCATCGCATTACGGATGATGTGGAAGAGAAATTTGAAGAAAAACAAGTATGCTCGGCTATATTCTTAGATGTTGCTCAAGTCTTTGATAGGGATCTTCCCAGGGAGTACTACGAAATACTGAAATCCTACGTTACGAACCGACTATTTATAGTACGGTACGACCAAAATTACTCGGAACTAAAGAAAATTGAAGTCGGTGTACCACAGGCAAGTGTCCTAGGACCAACCCTGTATCTGTTTTATACTAGAGATATTCCAGTAGACATCAACGCTATCATGACCACCTTTGCTGATGATACTGGCAATATTAGTGCCAGATAAATCCGTTACGAAAGCTACACAAAAACTGCAAAATGCAGTCGATAAAGTTAGTGATTGGACGCAAAAATGGCGAATCAAACTAAATGAAACAAAATCGACGCATATAAACTTTACAAACAAAAAAATAAACAATGTTCCAATTCTTAGCAGTACCTTACTACAATACTGCCAAATACCTTGGAATGACTTTGGATGCAAAGCTTAAATGGAAAGAGCACATCAAAAAGAAAAAAGACGAACTAAACTTGAAGTACAAAAAAATGTACTGGTTACTAGGAAAGAACTCTGACCTATCTATCCAGAACAAACTAATGTTATATAAGCAAGTACTGAAACCCGTTTGGACATATGGCATCCAACTATGGGGCTGTACAAAGAAAACAAATGCTGAACCCATCCAAAAATTCCAAAGCAAGGTCCTTCGCGGAATAATAAATGCCCCTTGGTATATAAGAAATAGCGATCTACATCGTGACCTTCAAATTGAAATGGTTACAGAAGTGGTTAAAAAACACGCTGTATCACACAATCAGCGACTGCAAAGTCATACCAACTCCGAAATGGAGACCGTCTTAAATGTACAAGACAATGTTCAAAGATTAAGAAGAACCAAGTCTCATGAGCTGATGGTCTAAAAGCCATGGGAAAGTGTTATAACCTTAAAACTTCCCACAATGTGATTAATAAGTTAAGAAAGAAAAATCATTTGTCGATCTTTCATAGATTGGTTCTGATTCCCCGGTGTAGTTTTAGTGCGGTAAGAGTCCCACACTACTCAGCACCTTTTGAAGATTTCCATCGGATAAAACAAAAACCGAATCACTCCATTTATTTGTTGAACAATTTAAAAATTTGTACGGTTTTAAAAAGAAGAATGTCGTGTCTTTTTCCAAAATGTTCCATTTGTACACACTTAAAAACTATGAAGAAATATATCTTAAATTTACACATTTTTGAACTTTCGAAGTCCGTTTTTGATCTGTATTCCTTTTAACGTTAACGTTTCATGCTTTTTTCTAACATTAGACCTAACATTAGAGCTAGTTACTCCAACTACCACAATTTTTGATCGATTAAGAAGTTAATTATCTCCTCTTAATCATTAATATTTTGAGACGTCAGAGAAGAAAAACATGTAATGCAAAGTGTCGCCTAAAACTGCCGTCGAACGTCGAAAAATGTGAGAAAGATACCCAGTAGTGAAAATGAAAAGAAATATGTACAATTTCATTTTCAGATTACCATCTCCAAAACCTCAATATTTCTTTAAACGTTCACAAAAAAAATCAAAACGATATAATTATTCGTGCAAATGCGACACCGCCATATCAAATTTAAGATTGGGAGGGGATCTAAATTCTAGTTTCATAATTCAGCTTTTCAAAATTAGTTTTTTTCAATGAAAATATGCCTGGTTCTTTCAATTATTTCTGTTGAACTTCTGATTTTTTAAATTCTACCTTTCTAAATTTTGTTATTAAAAATAAAAACAATAAAATGCTGTCTATTCTATTTTTTTCTCAAATGAATCAAATTTATAAACAAAAATAAATAAACAAAAATGATTTTTCAACTCTGACTTATTTTCAGAATTATGGAACCAGAATTTGGGATACCACAACTTCGAAAGGAAAATTTAGCAAAACGAATTTTGACCTTGCTAAAATTTCGACCCTTACTCCTTAGAAAGTAAAAAAATTTGTATTCGTATGTTCCAAAGAACAGAAGCTGTATACGCCTGGCTCACGTACACCTACCTAAGCTCAATAAAAAAAAAACATCCCGTTTTGCAGGGACTGAGGCTTGAACCGCTTTTTTTTCTTAAACCTAATTTAAAAGACAACAAACCAAATTCTGAATTGTGTATAAGCTGTAGCCGTATACCAGACTCTTTTATGTACTCACGGGCCACATCCTATAATTGGCTGGTTGTCTTAAGTTGGATTTTCTTTTATATTTCCATTCAAATTAAGTTAATTAAAAAGCAAATCTCCTTTTTCTTAAATAAATACCTAACCTTACCCACCTACTTAAGGTATGAACAAAACAAAATTAACTCACAAACAAAATTAAAATGTATATTTTCCTTGCACTTACCAAAAAATTGATTACTGTCGTCACTTTCGCTTTGCGTTCTCGTTCTGTCTAGTTAAAAAAGATAATTGAAAAAATAAAATTCTCTTCTCTTCTCAGATACGAATACAAAAAAACATTTAAAAAAAAAAAATATAATTCATGAAAAACGTTCGTTAATTGCTTTTTCACTCACATTCACCACACTTTATTTAAAATTTACTTATTTTATTTTTTGCCATCAATTAATTAAATTTTTTTTTTGTGCACTTTTACCTCGAATTTCAACACAAAATAATAAATTCAACGAAGGACGACAGACGCACGATTCAATTTTCTTCGCTTTCTCCTTTGTGCTTAAAAGTCTAGTAGGTCCTCGAAATCAGCGAGAGAAACCCAACATCGAAACACGGTTTTCAATTAAAATTAAAACTTTTCTATCATTCTCACCGATAGAGAATCATCATCAAGGACACAAACAAATTTAAAAATATATCTAAGAGAAAGTATACAAACAAACTGATGCCAGATTCAAATTCTCAAGGATCTTAAAAATAAACCAATTTAATCGAAATAGGTACCTTTTTATTTTTCACTTGTTTTTGCCTTTGTTCGTCCTTTTTTTCCATTTGTTGAATAAAAATCCTTTTTCTAGTTATTTTGGTTCTGTTAGCTCAAGGATACCTCGTTTCCTTATGCTGGATTTCCTTATTACAATCCAATTTTGCAGTGTCCCATATCTCTATAAGAGTAGGTAGGTATGTTTATCCAAAGGATAAAATATTGCAAACCAACAAATCCAGAATGTTGTGCAAAAAGGACTTTCCAAACGCGTTCAAAACTCCACACATCTACATCGACGACAACGGATACAACCCGAAACTATAGTGCAACGGACACGCAATTATATTACATACACATTTATATTTTCAACGATTTTTTTTTGTTTAAATGTTTTGCAAATATGACTGCAAAATGTTCAGAAAAAATGAATCACAAAACCTCCAACCCAAATAAAAAACAAACAAAAAACACTTAAAACGACCGAACAATTTTTTCATGTGCGATAAGTTGGTCACAAAACAATATTTTCCATTTCGTGCAAAGGATATGTTTTCCGTTATTTACTGCGCTGCACTAGCAGGATTATTGTTCCAACTATATGTATGTTCATTCACTCCAAAATACACGGTGACTAACGGTGACAAATACGCCAAACATAAAAACCACCAGGTTGCAACAACTACCTACACTATGAGTTGATAGTTGATCCATTTATGTGCGTCGGTTGGTCGTCAGGTGGCACTGTTTGAAATTGTTTTAAAATGATGCCACACGGGATCAAGGGGAGGTCCTTTTTTCATCTGAAATGGATTTAAATACAAAATTTAATTATCATGAGGCTTAAAATTTTATTTTATTTTAAAAATTTGATAGGTATGCAGGAAAAAGGATGTTTTTCGGCGGATGCAAGTAATAGCGGAAAACGGATTTAAAACAAAAATAAAATCTGTGACATAATACTGGTACCTATACGAAATTATTTTATTTTAGATTTAAAAATCACATAAAAATGTACAGATTTTCAATATTTTGACACCATTTTTAACTTTGTTACGAGGTGAATTAATTAATTAAATTACTAGAAGTGTTGGTAGAAATGATATTTTTAAACAAAGTTTACCAAAGTCTCTTTATCGATTCGAGGAAAGCTTATTATTTATTAAAGGGGATACAATAGAAACATCTTTTCACTTCACACTTTTTTTAAATTTAGAAAAAGGAAATCTACTGCAAGAGACTGAAAACGGCAAAGTTAAGTTAAGTAAAGTTTTGAATGACTAAAAAAATATTCAGGTTTGTACAGAATTTTCCCAATTTTCCCATAGTAGGTATGTAAAGTGTGTTTATTTTAGACGTGCGTGGTTTTCAATCTGGCAATACTTTTTTCGGAGTTGATCTTTTTGACAGTTGTTATCACTTGATTTTAAGCTCAGCTTGGTTTCCTTAATTGAAGGCAACTTTTGGTGAGCGCATTATCTAACGTCGTGGACCTGAGGCGTGGCCTCCAAGATCTTGCGATTTAATACCGCTGGACTATTATTGTGGTGTTATGTGAAGTCGCTTGTCAGCGCAGATAAGCCCGAGACAATTGACGTCGTGAACTAGGGGCAAGTGACTTACAACTCTCAACCATTCCTGTGTGCATGTTGTTGGCAGGAATGAAGTTGACCTACAATTTTTTGCCGAGTCCGAACGGTTAGATGAGAAGCACATATTCATGACGAGAATACTAGGAGGATTTGTCAGTTCCTCGTAAGAGGCAGTAACTCGGGAAAAACATTTCTGTTTTTAAGTGGCAACGGCTGTGAATCGAATCCAGACCTTCGGCATGACAGTCTTACGCACTAACCATCATGCCACAAGGTACTACAGAAAACATACGTACATAACGAAAATAACAAGAGCACAGCAGTGACAATGACGGACGAGGAAGAGGACCTACTCCTTAACCTCCGGGAGGAGTAAAATTTCTAACTGAACGAAAACAGTCAAACGACTTGGTATGGGGTTGAAATGAACGCAAGGATGCAGAACGTAGAGTACTGCTCAACGCACGAGCGTTTCTGTAAAAAGAGGTTCCAATGAAAAAAAAAAGATCGCCTGTCTAGCCGTCATACATCGGTGGATGCTACTCCTGAGAAAACACCAGAGAAATGGGACCGCTTGGTTCTCGTGTTGGCCCTACAAATGGAAGGACCAACCTCTTTAATTACTCCGGCAAAGACAAACACTTACACTTAACATGAACCAACTACCAAACGTCTATCGAACTCATCTGCCAAGCGTTGTGTCGAGCATTCCACTCCTACGGGACTGAAGGGTGAAAAAATACCCTTGGGAGAGGTAAATGGTGGGACTAACACACATGAGGAACATCCAAGGCCATAGCCTTGTACTTGAAACTTAGGTGCACCTACATCTTCACAACCAGGACAATAAAGAAACACACCTTTAAGCCACCCAACACACCCAACAGACGTTCCATGAAGTCACCATCTTCTATGGGCCTCGAAGTCAAAAAGGCAGCACCTGGTGAGATTGATAGCAGTAGGAGGTATACAGGGAACATCCTGGACATCACCATGCACCCTAAATGCGTCTCGCTCCTCCCAACTTGGTGACTGCGTAAAAAACTCAACACTTAACAGTGACATGACTGACATCAGTCATGGAGAATACAAACGTACAAAGCCTGCAGTGCAATATACGAGGTGAAGAGACTCCTCAGTGACAAGGAAATTCAACGACGACAAAGACGGATCGATGCAAGGGTTAATAAAGACCCTGAAAACTTAACGGTTAAGGAACGACTAGTTCTGGACAGATCCAAACAAAGACTTCTGATAACACCACCAAAAATTTTCAAAAGCAACCAAACTACTGATAAACGCGATAGTTAGAGGTGTCTAGGGAGATACTCACGCCCTCCTTTGACCCAGGAACTAAACGAGTTTACCAACGAACGTTTCACCAAGAAACACAAAAACAAGCCAGATTCTTCAATGTGTTTGTAGTAGTACTAGTAAGACAAAACAAGTTGCCAAGGTAGACTATTGAAAACCTATACGGAAACTGACAGACGATGATGATTGGCAATTACTAGAACTTTCGATCCTTGAAGAGGCTAACAAGGTCTATCGTTAAGAGCCAGCCACCGCCACTCATCGGTACTCTCAGTACCTTCCAAGGATTCAAAATATAGACACGTTAAGAAGAACACACTCTAACATGGCTTCAAGAATTTGTCAAAAAAGCTTAAGCTCCTCTGGCCAAACGCTGACCTTCTCCTCATGGGCAGGAAGGAAATCAGTGGCTTTTGAAGGCTAAGAGCCAAGCTTATCAGGAAAGGACCATTCGTTCCAAGGGATCGAATTAATAGATACCTCAAGTCACGCAATACTAACCGCAGCTTAGTCAAAACTGATAGGTAACTGTGATGGGCGAGAAAAAAAATTACACGAAAGTGGTTGGTGATGCTGTAAATCACTAATTTTCTTTCACAAAATCTTACTTAACATATATACATGAATCACCCAAAACTCTACCCCTTGCCCTTAGTCACACTGACATTTGTTAAAAAAGTAGAGACTCTTAACAAATAATACGTGGAAACAGTCTTAACGTGTAGAATGTTACTAAAACTACGTAGGCAATTACATCAATCAAAGAATATTTTAAATGAAGTGTTTTATTAGGAAAACGAATTTTTCGTTAAGTTAACGAAAACTCTGTTGACGTAAGAAATTTTATTACTGTATGATGAATATTATTTTAAATTGAAAAAAACTAAAGAAAAATAATTTTTAGTACTTCTGACGTTTTTTCACTTTCTGAAAGTAAAGCTGCTTTCGTTATGTCTCTCTCTCTCCCTCTCTCTCTCTAATTCCAAAAGAAGAAGAAATAAAATCTATTTTTGCATCCACATCCTAGATAGAAAAAAAAAGCAAATTTGCTTTTTAAAATCTCATGAATAATTTAAAAAATAAATAAACTAAATTTGTAAATAGTTTCGAATAAACCAACGATGAATTTCCTATTTACATATGTCACAAAAGTTAATTCAAATCCTTATGTCGCACAAAGTATCAGTCTTGTTCAAAATGATTGATAGATTGTAACTAAAAAGCTGTTATTCTCTCTCTTGTACAACTTAGCCATTAGCTATGTTTGCTTTATAGTCTGTTGAGGCATTTCCTCTTAAAAACCTAAAGAAAAAGTTCCATCAACCATCAGCTCCAATATTATTCATTTGCCATGTCGGAGAATTCTACATCAATTCATCACTCATTCATCTGATGCCGGAACAATTGGAATTCCCTAACAATTTGTCAGAAATGGATTCCTTGAGAGAAATTAGAGAGGACCAAGGACATATCATCCTGTCATTCTTATGCTTGTCTATCTGGTCATCTGCTCATCTGTCAAATGTAATTGATAATGGTCTGGCAAAAATGTCCTTTGGCTCTTAAATATTGCTAACTTTAGCTCCATATTTCGTTGCTCGCAGGTGAAAGGCATTTCAGTAAAAATTAAAATAAAGCAATTTGGCTAGGCATGTCGCATGACTCTCTTTATAAAAGTTTACTTTCTTAAAGTTTAGTTTTGAATCACAGACATTTTTTTTTTCAATTGTCTTAACTCACTCCGAGGCAAAAGGATACCCTTTACGTTTGTATGTTAGGAAACAAATTACATTTTTAGACTCATGCCTCATCGGGATGATAAATGTTATTTTCTGTAGGTATGTGTTTTTTTTTTGTTGTTCTTATATTTTTTCTATGATTTCTTTAAATGTCACTCAGAAGATGAAACAAAGTTGAAAATGAAAAATGACATTTTGATTTAAGACTAAAAGTATAAAGGACACTACCCATAGGCTTAACGATGATAAATTAAGTTTGAGTAGGTATCTTATAGAGAAATGCAGAAAAAAAATTAACTGAAATCCGTTTGTCATACTCAAGTTGGTCATTCAGTCTTTTTGTATTTAAGAAGTTCTTTTATGCAAAAGGGGAGTTAATCTTCTTTGAAATCAGTTGCCAATTATTTTACTTCTTCAAAAGGATGAACTTATGTAAGTCGGATAAGTATAAATTTATGAATTGTACAAATGAGAGTGATAGTTGATGAAGTGCGGGAGAAACAAATATACAAAAAATACTATTTCAATTCATTTGAAAAATGGACGAGACTTGAGATATGCCAATGTATAACATTTAGGTATTACAGTTTTTCGGCGCTTCAAGTCTTTTTTCTTAAAAAAAGTCAAATTTTCTTAAAAATACATATAATGAGTCTTCGATCAAAATCATTTAAGAGTTTTTAACCATAACAAAAGTAAGACATATCAAAGATGTCAACCTAACTCAAAACAGCCAAAAAGGTCAGAAACGAAGCGTAGGCCCAACTACGGCCATGTAAGTACTGGTTGTAAGTTTACCATAGTCACAAAACTCACCTTAACCTGTGTTCTGGTTCTCATTTTGTTGCGAAATTATTAAATATGAATTTTAATTTTATGATAGTGGAACTTCAATCCGTTCCAGTCTCTCACACATTCATGCAACCAGTCTTCAGTCACGGGATCACGGCTTTCTGGAAAGCTAAGTACTCTCCTCGAAAACCTCCGTTCCTCCGTTGTCGAATCTCATCGAAAATTTACTCTTACATCTCTCATTCAATAATTCAGCAAATTGTTAGATGTCTTTCCAAAACATGCCCAATCCAAATGGCGGAGTTCAGAACCCTTTCATCTAAATTATTCGAGAAAGCTTAAAAGAACTAAAATCGAGAAAAAGCTTCTTCTTGGCATTCTCCTTGTTACTCCGAAACAATCGCGAGTGATTCGAAACGCGAAGCAAACTTTTTTATACTAATCCCTCGAGGGGAGAGCGGAACACATTTCTTTAAATCCTGAGATCTACTCAGTTCTTTTCTTTTCGCGTGTCAATTCCGAAAAATCTATTTTATTATTTAAAAAAAGTTAAGTTTAACGAATTCTAAATCAAGTTAACAACGCATTTTTCTGAGAAAAACGTTGCACTACGTTACGTTAAATTAAGTTTATTGTAACTTCGATGATTTTATATGTTAGGATCAAAGTAAGAGTCCACCTGACTCGCTTATTTCTTCAACGCATCCACTGGTATTTCAAAAAGAGACCGATAGTTTTGGAACCAACTGTTCCACTCAGTAATTTTTAAACCTTTTTTGTTACTTTTCCAAAAACTTTAAGAGTCTGGCTGATGGACGCCAGGTATCTACCAAATCTACAATTATTTTGGAATCTCAACGGAAAAAAAGGGTAAAAATGTATAGTGATTAAGAATAGGCAGGTGAAACTTGTTGTGGTAAATTTTACCGCAACAATTTCATGATCTTATATAAGGTATATATAGGCTTTTGATTATATCATTTAAAAACGAACTAAGACGTTCATGGGTTTTTATTAGAAAAATCAATAGTTGAGATATTGAACATGAGAAAACCACGGGGTGCTATTAAATTAGAGGGAGCATTTCGGAGGGGTGGTTGTAAGAGCACACTTTTCGGGTTTTTGCATATAACTCGAAAACGAAGCAAAATTTCGAGATAATGTTAAAACTTTTTTGTAGACAATAAAATTTGCCATCGAAATAGGTCATTCAAAAATTTTAAAAAAAAATTGTAAGTTACAGAAATAAATAAAAAAATATTGCAAGAAAATGTGAAAAATCACATTTATTGTTTTTTCTTACTTATTTATCTACATATATCTTTATTACCTGCTGAGGTAAATATAGACATTGCTCCTTGTAAGAGAAAGATGAGTTAATTTTTCCTTAAAATGACTTTATTCAGTAATAGTTTTTATTAAAAATCGACCAAGGAACGGTCGCTCAAACTAAGCTGATTTTAAGATTTAATATTAAAATATATGGTATTTATGGCTTTTTTGAGAAACTTGTAGGATCTGCTCAAACTGGGTGTATGATTTGTTCTTGACTATTTAAGTAAGAAATAATAGGAAAATAATTTTTTTTCGCAGTTTAAGGGCTTATCTATTTTTTTTTGAAAGTTTAAAATAATTGCGAAAAAAAACAAACTTGCTCCTAAGAACCAGATTTTGGAACATAATGTTAGCTAATTATACCTACCTTTATGGACCTGAAAAAATAGTGCCAGTTGAGTTTGGGTTTCGGAACTGGAATTTCTAACAATACATACTTGCTTTACGAAATGAGCTCGAAAAGCAAGCACTTTCAACCGAAAAACTCGTCTGGTATTATTTTTTTCATGTCGAAGAAGCTATAATAGGCTTACATAATATGTTCAAAAACCGAGTATTTTTGGAGCAAGTTGGTGTTTTCGAAATTATTTTAATCTTTAAGAAAAATTAGATGGCAACCCATAAACTGTAAAAAAAATTATTTTCTTATTTTTAACTTAACCAGTTTGAGCTTATAATCTTGCAAGTTTTTAAAATAGCCATAAATACCATATATTTTAATTTAAAATCTAAAAAACAGCTTAGTTGAAGAGACCGTACCTTGGTCGATTTTCTTTCAAAACTTTTTCTGAATATGTTATTTTAAAGAAAATTAAATCATCTTTCTTTTATTTAAAATAATGCCTATACCTATCTACGTAGGTATACAAATTATAGGGAAATAAGTAATAATAATTAATAATAAAAAACAAAGTGATTTTTCACATTTTTTTGCAATGATTTTTTTTTTATTTAGGTAACTAACACATTTTTAAAAATTTTGTCAATGGTCCACTTTGATGGTAAATTTTATCGGCTCCAAAAAAGTCTTATATTTTATCTGGAAATTTTGTTTCGGTTTTGAGTTATACCTATGTGAAAACCCGAAAAGGGTGCTTTTGCGCCATTCCCTCTAAAATGCACCCTCTAAGTATTTAATAGCACTCCATGGTTTTCCAATCTTCAATGACCCGTCTATTGACTTTAACAATAAAAACCCATGAACGTCTTAGTTCCTTTTTTGCCCTGTGTTTTAGGACAAAATTAATAGCCTATTATACCATTTCAATACGGTTCAGGTTCGAAAATGTTTTCTTAAATACATTTTCTTTGATTAAAAGTAGCACACCTAAGTGTAGTGACTTAAGCGCGTAAGAAGGACTATCACACTGGAAGTCTGTTAATTGTTATCTTCAAAGGTTTTATTGTCTCTTGCGAGGAATCGAAAATTTTGCGAAGCTTTATTTTTGTCATGATAAAATGCCATAATCTTCTAAGCAGTTCTGATTGTTCGTCTCCTTTATTCCAGATGACTTTGAATGAATACATAAATGGGAAAAAATTCCAATCTTTAAACGGTGCAGGGAAATAATTCCACAGATATCTGCTCCACATGGGAGTTTATTCCATCATAAGTAGGAATCTATTTCACTTTCTAAAAAGTGATTTGATCTGACCGCGAGAGGGAACTAACTACTCCCGAAATTTTGTGGAATTGTTTCCCACTTAAAATTTGGAATTTGGGATATTATTGATTCATAAATATGAAAACCGCATTGTTTATTTACAGAAATACGCCAGCGTTATGACTCTTGAAGTGGAGATCTTTCTCACTAAAAATTGCAATAAAGTTCGTCTGTCGGTTAGAATAAATTGCACTTTGAAAAGTGGAACAGATTCCCACTTATGATAGAATAAGCCATGTGGAGCAGATTCCCATGAAATTGTTTTCTGCACCTCCTTGAACATGGAATACAAAAGGAATAGTCTGTGAAATACTGGCTTCAAAGTCATTCATCATATTCATTATAATTTCATCACTTCAAGTGGATATTCGACGAAACCTTGTTGCCTTCCATTCATTCATGATTCATTCAACTCTATTAAAATTTCTTTCTATTTATCATTGGCAAATTCTATAATTCTATACTTTTTATTTTCACAATTATGCGGCAGGAATTATGATTTAAATTAATTTCCAATTATGCTGCATAATTTGTTCTTCAAATTGTCATTATTAAAGGTTTCTCATTGAAAGTTTTTTTTTTTCTCTCAGCATCATCCTCCTCTTAACCTATCAATATTCTATCCTTTCCACTTTTTGACAAGACCAATGATCATTTTAAATTGGAATAAAAAATGAATTCTATATAGAATTAAGTGTTCTTCTGAATAAATAATTTCCTCTCCATTCACCAAAGTGCTCTAACACAAAAAAAAATATTAAAGAACAGAAAACAGCATCTCATTGAATTACCAAAACCCACCCGCCATTTTTGCTACCATCACCATCATCACCACCGTACACCACCACCACCACCACTAAGTACTCAATATGAGGATTTTGTTGAAATCCTTTAGGAGTTCTAGAAATCCCCCATCGAAATATAATTTCAGCGACGTCGTTGGTTTTTTTTTTTTAAGTTGCTTTTATTCTTAAAGGGATAAAATAAAGCACTTTTCAGTTTGGAATCTCAAATATTCATGAAAGTGCAGCAGGCAGTGCATTTGCAAAGAAGGATCCAAGAAGCCTATTTACCTCAGCTGCTGGTTCTGCTTCCTTTATCCTCGCACTGTTGCTATTATACTTTTGAGTGGCAGACTGTAAAGGCAATCTAAAATGTCTGACATATTTTTTTTTGATGAAGGTATTATAGGCATCTCCAAAAGACGTAGGTGGTGGATGCCTGCCACCACTGTACTAACATCAAACAGTGGTGGACATAATCAGGGCCGAAATAAAAAAAGGTCAAGAAGTCTCTTAAGGCGAGCTATTTATAAGGAAATTGATAATTAGGAACTGTTGCTTCGAAAAAATGTCTTATGCTCGTAAAACACATCTGATTTAAGACTTAAATAACACTAGTTTAGAAAATTTTGGGCCATGGAAGGGTCCTTGACAAAAATATATTTTCTAGTCTTATTTCGGGTCGCTTAACACGAAAATGAATTTTTCAGCTATTTTTTCAGATACTGGCCCAAATCTTTTTGACGGTTTAGTTAACTTACATAAAATGTATATTTTCAGAATCGTCTGATTCCTTCCGACAATGTACTGTTTGTGTAAAGTCAGACTGATTTAATAAGTTACATTCACTCTAAGTTTGAACAACGAGTTTTAGAAATTTTTTTAGTTTTAGGCTGCTCCATATGGGTAAAAAAATTGTTTTAAATAGTTTAAAGGACTCAAATGAAAAACAGTTATTTAAAAAAAAAACATTTGAGCCATAGTTTGCCAAAATTAAAAGATATATGTAGGAGTTATAAGATAATAAGTGAAAGAAAGCAATTTCAATTTTTTTCAAATAAAGTCATATAAATGTGTATAAGGATGTCTGTTATTTCCCAAAACTCATTTTTTAATATTATAATCCCCTAAAATCACAATTGTAAACAAAATAAATAAATTTGGTGGCACAACAGCTCGTGGAGAACCAAAGCCTAGTGACTTACAACTCTCAACCATGTGCGTGTTGTTGGCAGGAATGAATGCCGAGTCCGAACGGCTAATGAGAAGCACTTATTCATGACAAGTATACTCTAGGCAGATTTGTCAGTTCCTCGCAAGAGGCAGTACCTATGAAAAAAACATTTCTGTTTTTAGGTGGCATTGGCCGGGAATCGAACCCAGACCTTTGGCATGGCAGTCCTACGCACTAACGCCTGACCCAAAAAATTTAAACCTAGACACTAAGTTTGGGGTCCTAAGTGATTTAGAAGCCAAGATATTAATAATATACCTTATAATTTCCAAATGGTGGCTAAGAAGTCCAAGATGGCTCAACCGCCAAGATGAGTCCAACCCTAAATCTCAAGCTATGGACCTAAGTAGTACCTTAAAAAATTTAGTGCTTTTGTCTAGCAAAAACAGATTTTCTTGCTAAGCGACCCTACTACTAGGGGTGATTCTTATTTTAACAGGTGAAAAAAATATCACAGCATATAGATTAGACTCAGAAGAGAAAAATATCATGTAGCAGGGGGTCTATTGACCTTTTTCAGACGGGAGGGGTAATTTTCCAAAAAGTTGAAACAAAAAATTCATTGAAAGAACGAGAGCACTATAGCGGGAGGAAAAAGACCCCCTCACATACGGTTTTTTTTTTGTCGTCTGAGTCTTATCTTGCGCTGATATTTTTTTCGGGTGTTATAAGAAGCTTCCTATGCCAATTATTAGAATAATTAGTAACTTAAAGTGAAAATAGGTAGACAAATGGGGTGAACTAAAAATTAGGGAAAATTGGAAAACAAATTTCTTAAGGGTGTTTTTTTAGAGGCATAGATCTTTAAGTTGGCAACACTATTTCAACTGGCTGCCATTTTGTCAGCTGTCAAGTGATTTATTTTAAATTTAGTGAGACTGACACCTAAGCAACTCTTTCAAATTGTGCAAATTCATTTTGAAAATTATGGTTCTGTTCGAAATAATGGGTTTTTCAACAGGGACGCTACAAAAGTAGAGCGACAGGGACAGCAAACGACGCCATATTTCTTGCCACTATTTTGACATTTCTCTTCAGTAAGGTTTTGCCATTTCATGATGGAAAGATATACGAGCCAACAACGAGTCGAAATTATTAAAATTTGCTACCGAAATTCGGAGTCAGTGGCCTCAACGTTAAGAGCGCTACGTCCAATTTATGGTCGTCATAATCGTCCTAGTAGATCAATAATTGAGTGTCTAGTGGAAAAATTTGAATCCACAGGCACAGTACAAAATGTTTCCGTGTCAGTGAGTTAAAGAAGTGCCCGTAGTGTCGAGAATATTGCTGCCGCTGAGGCTTCAGCTGCAGAAAGCCCAAATGTGTCTCTCACACGTCGTTCTCTACCGTTGGGCATCTCTCTAAATTGACGCAAGAACTGAACCCGCTTGACCAGCAGTAGCGTCGTATGTTCGTGAATTGGGCTGAGCAACAACTTGAAAATGATTCGGATTTTCATCGAAAAATCATCTTCAGCGATGAGGCTCATTTCTGGCTGAATGGCTTCATCAATAAACATTAGTCAGGCAGCAATCCACAGGTACTCCATGAGTCATCATTTCTTCCCGAAAAAGTTACGGTTTGGGCCGTACTTCTTCCGTGATGATCAAGACCGGCACGTTACTGTGAATGGCGATCGCTACCGTTCAATGATTACCGAATATTTTTGACCCCAATTGGATGATATGGACTTGGAGGACATGTGGTTCCAACAGGACGGCGCCACAAGCCACACAGCGAGTGTCACAATCAATTTATTGGAAACCAAGTTTGGAGAACGTGTTATCTCACGAACTGGTCCAGTCGCTTGGCCGCCTCGATCGCACGATTTGACGCCGTTAGACTATTTCCTGTGGGTCTACGTCAAGTCTATGATCTATGCCAACAAGCCAGCGACGATTGATGAACTTCGTACGAATACTGAATGTGAAATTGCAGCAGTATCGGCCGATTTATGCTTGAAAATCGTCGAAAATTTGGTTCAGAGTCTGGACTTCTGCAAGCGTGCCCGTGGTGGCCATGCAAAAGAAATCGAGTTCCATACGTAATGGCATTGAACGTACTTTAACAGGAATAAAGAATTTCATTGATATCCAAAACCGTTTTTGTTTTATTTAAAAAAAACTTTTGTAGCGCTCTTATTGAAAAACCCGATATTTAATTTCTGTGACATTTTCTAAAAGCTTCTAAAACTAAATAAAAACCAAAGCTCTTTATATTTTAAAATATTAACTCAACTAAAGATAAATATTTAAGTATATAATTCTTTGTTAAATGTCCTTAAATTTTTAACTTAAAATTAACAAAAACTTTTACTTTTATTATAATACTCTTACCCACACAGCAAATCACCTCTTAATCTTATACTTTTCAGTAGAATGCGGCCCTGCTCAAATTGTGAAGTCCAAGTCCACCATGAAGCTAATACAAAATTTACAAATATATGCGCGGTAAAGTGATTCGAAAGAAAAGTCCTTCCTTGTCGACTTAAAACTTTACTCTGTACTCTGTATGTTTTCTTTTTCTCTTAGATAGAAGGCACGGACATGGAAGGAGTTAAATATTCCTGGAGTTGGGTATAAATGCATACAAAAACTTGATTTTCATTGAATTAGTGGCTTCAAAGGAAGAGAAAATGTACTTTTGTGGTGTGATGCTGCTAATGCGGCCCCAATGTAGGTTCTTTTCTGAACGATTTTCTCTAAGTACAAATTTGGATCGAAGCCAACAAAGACGAAGAGTATAGGTATGTACTCTATTCGGATTCGACTACCGCCATAATCACCACTTTCTGTGCTCTGTTTTCTTCTCGACTAATTCAACCGCTATGCTTAAGGATCTAATTTTATTTTATCATAAATTTTAGCGCGTTTTTATCCTCTTTTCAAATTCATACAGACATACAGAAATGTGTGGGGGTATATATATATATATACTATGGGTCTATAGGATGTGATTTGAAAACGTCATAATAGGAAAGAATAAGAGAGAGAGAGAGAGAGAGAGTAACAGAAAGATAGGGAAAACGAACTTCTGCTGTCGACTTTAAAAAGCAAAAAGAGTATAAAAGCATTGAGAATTGAAGTTTTTGAATCCTGCCAAACGTCCTTGTTCTTTGTCATAATTTTTGAGCTTTAATTTGCATTTGAAAGTACCTGGGCTTATTCGTTTCGTCTCCACCGTTGGTGCTCGTCGTCATTTTCAGTCTTGGTATGTGGTTTTTTCAGGAAGCCAAATTGGTTAAACGTGTCAAAGGCATCGCCCTTTTGTGCAAAGGCAAGGTGAATTGTTTCCGTACTGTGTGTATAGGATGGGACTAGGATGAAGGTTGCTAGGGGTGGTATTTAAATATTCCTACATTTTCCAGTCTTTAGTAAAGAGGTCCTAATTCGCTTTAAAAACACGGGATATTCGTGCTAACGACAGAAACTGTTATTACTTCATTTTTGGTTCAGAGATTTTTGTACATATATTTCATAATTCTTCCTCATCCACTCTTTTCTCACCATCAGACGGAAAAAGGACGTGATTACGTCCTAGAATCCCAGATGGAATAATTTTTTTTTTCAAATTATATTTTGCATGGACTTGTCACGTTCATAAAATGTTTCGATGTAATGAGGCAGCTGTAATTATGAGTTTTTTTAAATGGAAATATTTTTGGTACCTAACCTACCTACAACTGAATAGACATTTTGAGCTTATTAAGATGCAATTGCGGTTTTAAAAATAAAATATTGTTAGGTAGGTGTTTTTTTTTTGGAATGTGTATGGGTTGTGTTGTGAATATTTTGTACCACAGTTATCTATTGGCAGGAGAAACATATTTGAATTTTTATATTGGAAATTAGAATTTTGCACGAAAAAAATTGTAAGGTTGACAAATTATGGAAATTTTGTTGTAAAAGTAATTTTTGTAAATTTTTTTCATGTGGTGATTAGGTTGTTCCTAATTTCAAGTTCTTGATTTTTATTTTAATGATATGTTTTATAGATGTCTAAAACGAGATGAACTTAAGGATGTTCCATGATTGTGGGTAGATTGTTGGAAAACTCAATCAGTATGCCAAGAAAATTGACTTCGGGATTTCAAACTGGGTAAGGCTGAAGCATTTATTGAAGTCTGTAGTGTCAGATGTGGTGGTAGCTGACGTTTTCTGCTCATATGAGTTCCCATTGGGCTGCCACCCATTACGATTTCAAACAAGAAGGACGGTGAATACCTAGTTAGGTTAAGTCAAGTCTGTTTTTTTTTTTTATAAAATTCTTCGATACTCTTTAATAGTCAATCGCTCTAGTATGGGATAGTTTTCAAGCTATGCAACTTTGACCGGTTTTTGGTCAGACCGTCTTCTTCTTTATGGTGTTTCATTTATCTACAAGTTTACCTAACCCTTTCCTCTTGCCCGTCTTTAAACCATCTGTAAAGATCATTTACATTTATGACACCTTCCAGTACTCCCTTTTTGGGATGTTTTTAATGCCACAGGGTTAAAGTCTATGTTCTGTGTAAAGTCCATGTATGGTTTTCTATGACCTTAAGCCCTTTTTCAAATTAAGCATCAAAGAGGGAGTTGAAACCACAATAAGTATGATGATGAATGCGTACCTGCAGCAAAGGCTGACAGAAAATGTGAGAGAGAAGTATCAAGCATGGAGGAGAGAGAAGAAGCAGAATCTGCGAAGAAAGAAGAGGGCTTTCGCAGTCATCTAGCTTAAGGAGATCAAATAGTCTTTGCAATCGAAAAAACATCCAGAAATTTTATAAAAAGTGAGATGTATCCAAGCAGCATTTCCAGCGGCTACTAAATGGGCATCTGATAGAGCAAAAACTAGGATGAGAAACGAACGATATTCCAGTCGATGAAGACCTAATATCACTACCTGTTGTGTACATGATATACTCAGCTATAAAAAAGCTCAACAACAAGGCTCCAGATCTTGGAAAAAATTATCGATTTTTGAGATATTAATAAAAAGCCTTTTACCGTAAGAAATAAGGCAACCATTGGACCACGACAAATTTAAGACTTTACTAATGTAATTGTCCTAGATTGTTATATCTTTAAAATAAACTTATCTTAAATTTTATGCAAGTTTATTTGAAGGTAAAAAATGTAATCCTAAGATTGTGCCACTATCAGCAAAAAGAGGGATTCAAAAAAAATTTTGTTACGGGGCCCCCAAAGTGCTAGCTACATCACTGATAAAATGTCTCATAGCAACAACTTTGAGGTAGCTAAGGAGATCATACGTCAGGAGTAAAAAGCGCGACAAATGGGTTCTTCAAACCTCCGGTCTAAAGACCAAGCCATCGAGGATGCTAAGAAGCTTGATCTAGATGATCTTGAGCAGTGTGCTCAAGATCGTATAAAGAGGATAGTGAATGATAAATAGGCAAGATATTATTTCTAGCAGCCATTATACAGAACTACAGAAATGGAAACTAAATCATTGTAAAAGAACCAAGAATTTTCTGTGCACGCCCGACTGAAATTTCTAAGGTTCATTAAACTGGGTGCACCACAAAAGAAATTCAAAAATCAAATGGTGCAGTTTATATTTAGAGGGTGTTTATTTTAGACGTGTTGTTTTCAATCTGGCAATACTTTTTTCAGAATTGGTCTTTTTGACAACTGTCACTTAATTAATGCTCAGTTTGGTGTGCCATTTCATAATGAATTCCTAATGAAGAGACTTACTGCTGAACAATGTTTGCAAATCGTGTAAATGTATTACCAAAATAAATGTTCGGTTCGCGCGATGCATCGAAAAACAATCAATTTATTGAAGGAAAATTTTGGTGAGGCGCCGAATTTTCTCTTTCAAGGCGTCAATCGTCTCGGACTTATCTCTTAGACAAGTGATTTCACATAACTTCACAAAAATTAACGCGAGATAATGTGCTCACCAAAATTTTCGTACAATAAATTGATTGTTTCGCATTAAATCGCGAGAACCGAATCATTATTTTGGTAATAAATTTGAAAGATTTGCAAACATTGTTCAGAAGATAGTCTTTTCATTGTGAACTGAGCATAATCCAAGTGACAGCCGTCAAAAACACCAACTCCGAAAAAAGTGTTGCCAGATTGAAAACCATACTTGTAAAAAACACCCTTTACATAGTCTAAGGGATCTTACAAGACCTTTATAATTTTGATATTAATATATGAAGCAGAGATCGGGTAAAATCTCGAAAACTTAGTCTTTTAAATTGTTTAGTAACACCTTCAGCTAACAAGCCTTTCCTTGGTCGAAACATCATTCTTGTCATCTGAATAATGACAGAGAGCGTACGAACGTCTACAAGACAACTTTTTCACTACTTAAATTTAAAAAAGCATAAGATCTCGAATAAACCATTATTTGATCTGATGGGCGATCGCTTGAGGCATTTTTGAAGCAATAAAAACACTAATAAAATTAAAGCACAGCTACCTACTTCTAAGCATAAAAAGTTTTACATTCTATTTTTGTATTGATTTCCCCAAGGCCTCCTTTCTGATATACATATGTATAGCTGTTTAAAATTCCATTGAACATTTATTCAAATCTTCAAATGAAATATCTGCACACCTAGAGACACAATATGCCACTGAATACTCTAATAATAATTAATCCAGTCAGAAACCAAATTTACAAGCTCGTAAATGTGTACATACCCGTACGACAATATATCTTAAGAGTAATTTAATTTCCAGCTTCCTGAAAGCACTGCACTGTCATGGAACCCCAAGCTGACAATTAGAGGAATGTTTAAAAAATAATATAATCATCCCTTGACTATGATCCTTAAAGCAAAATATCTAAAGTCATTGCTGTCATCGTTGCAAAATACACAATAAATAAAAATTCTATATAACGACTCTTTCAACACACGACACTGATGTTCCAACAACGTCGCACTTATACACCTAACACACGCTCACGACCCAAACACCATAGCACAGTTTCAGCGACAAGGACAAGGACATTTTGGTGTCAAATTGGCTGTTACTGTATCATCAGCCACTCCAACAGCCTCAAGTCCGCCACCTGGAACCCCCTGTCAGTCCTGTTTAACTCCCAAATGATAAATAGAAAAAGCTCCTCCACGAATCAGCAGCAGAAGTGTACGAGTACCTTGCTGCAAATTGTGTTGGGTTATGTTCGAAGGTATCAACTATAAGAAGGAATAACTTGCGGGATGATTTTAGAAATTTTATATTTTCTTCCATAAATTATACGCAATTACCACCGCTACCCGCCCGTTGGCGTTGGTAGTAGGTACTGTTGGTAGATATGGTGTTCTATATTTCCGGGAGCATTTTCTACTCGTTGGAACTCCAAGCAACCGGGTAAGGGATCCGTTAATCAATTTCTCTTCTTCACAGGATTCCTTATTCCTTGCTTCTTGTTTAGACGGAACGCTTGGTGGCTTCCTATCAACCTCCTCCGAAACATGCCCAATCTTCCTTGTTGAGATTTGCCACGCAGAAGTATTTATTCGCACCTGGGCAACACACGTATACCGGTAACGAGATATGCGAGAGACGCGCCAGACACGAATGTAGCTAAAATGAATGTATTTCACGAATGTGAATTATATTCTTGGATTATTTATGTTAAAATGTTTCAAGTGCGCGCTTAAATATCTTGTAAAGTAATTTCAAACCGACACAAGATAACGAAAGCAGACTTCAAGTCTTGAGTCGAGTAAGGTAGGTATAAATTGTTGGATCTTAATGTTTGAAATTTATTTGAATTTGTATTGTTTTTTGTCTTTAATATTTTCACTGTTTACATAGTTTATCTACATTTTGCTTTAACAACGGGTTATTTTTCAAGTAGGTGTGCAGTTGGTAGGAACTCGTACCCTATAGGTCAATATTGTTGGAGTGAGTGATGGAAGGTACCATTTTTTGTGAAAACAGCAAAACATTCTGTTGATTAGATTGTTTTATGGAAATGTACCTATTTTTAAGAATCAAATCTAGCATGAGCAAAAAATTAAGCAAATCATATACTGAGGTATCGTCCTTTAGACGACACAAACATTTATTATCCCTAAGATTATTAAAAATTCAGTATCGAAACGTAACGAAGCGTTCCACGTTATATTTCTTTTATTTGATATTATCCTTATTATTGGTGAGAATTATTGTACTTCATCGCCAAATTCAATTCAAACACACCAAGCAGAAATGACATTCATCACTTTAACAGTTTCAAGTCAAATGCCCTTATTGTCACCAGAGGCTTTGGTATCAACTGATCCACCAAAACGTATTGGCCTACTGTTTTGAGTGCCCCAAGGGGCATAGTACTTTCGGATGAGGTAGAACATTTTTGCTAATTCTAAGTTACCCAGCTTCCAATTTCGCTTCTATATTCCTACATAGCGACTTTTTGTTTTCATTCAACCTACCCATGGTGGTTGGATGTTGTAGGAACTATGGGCCCCGAGCTGCATCTTTTCCTACACATCAAGTGCTTACATTACCTCCAAGTTGGTTACTGCCGGATACTGGTCTTGGCTTTATGTCATGACTTGCTAAACTTGTAAGTGCGAGTGTTGATCAAGGAAAGAATTGCAACACCAAACCCATGGCCCTATAGATTGGAGGTTAGTTTGTTGGGCTAACGACCCGGACACAGTAAAAAACCAATTGTTATGAGAGAGAAGCGAGAAGTCTCGGATAATGACCCCCCTCAAATGGCAACCAGATCCGGGACGAAAATGGGCTACGAACTACGAGTATGCACCTGGAATGTAAGGACACTCTATACACCAAGTGCTACTCAAAAACTTGATTCTGTCCTCACGCGGTACATGCCAGATATTACCGCGATTCAGGAAATACGATGGATAGGATCAGGGATTATGAAAAGAAAAGATTGCAACATTTATTACAGCAAAATCAAATATTGCACATGTGAGGCTGCGGGAGACTCAGATCGAGGATCATTGATTTAATGCCGATCAGCGATAACCTGGCTGTGATCCGCATCAAAGCTACCTTCCAAAACATCAGCCTAATATGTGCACACGCCCCTACTGATGAAGCTGAGAAGTCTAATAAGGAGGAGTTTTATGACCTTCGTGGCAGAGCCTATGGAGCCTGTCTGGAGTACGATGTCAAAGTCGTGCGTGAATCCCAGCCCCCCCTTCCTGTTCATGAAGACCGAACTTCCGCTACAGGGACCAGACGGTTTCTGACGCAAAACGCTTGGTCTCGATGACGGGGGAGCGTGCAAGGGACCGCAACCGATGGAAGACCGCAATATCAGGCAGAGACCTTCCATGGATCGGGAGCCGGATAAGTTAGTAAGTCAACCTACGCATATAAGCATTGCATAAAACTCCATAAAAGTAAAAAGGCGACCTTCTTCCTCTCCTCTTGTACCTTTATGGAGTTAATTTTGAGAGTCATTAAAGAAGTTCCCATTAGATTAAATTTGAAAAAATCTTGTTGGTAGGTCCAGGAATCGAACCCGTGTCCCTCTGAACCAATTGGCTTGCTCACTAGCCGCTCCACCAATTTTATACAGTTTAATGCATTAAATTAATTTAAAAATTAAACACATTGTTAATTAAATAAAAAGAGGTATAATAGATTAACTAATTAATTAGTGCCAACCTAAAAGATTTACAATTATAAGAAATATATGTTCTCAGATGCCAAACTGAACATAAATTATAAAATAGCAGATTATAGCTTGGCATCACTATATTCACTAATACAAGCAATATAGAAACACAGACAAACATAAAAATTATATAATAATTTTGCAGGATGACTAATGAAGTAAAAGTATCTTGGTCATTTCATAAGAGCAATATAGAGATATTAAAGAAACATATTGGTGCATCGCTTCTATAAAGCTGATATAATTTGCAACAGAAAATATTTAAGAATTCAGTAATGCTCCAATGAGGTATTTACTTCCTGTCAGAGGGGTAAAAGGAGGGCTATAGAAGCAAATAACACTTTAATATCTGAAATGCGAAGTAATTTTACATGCTGATCTACCAGAGCATTTGGCTTACTGTTTTGAAGCGACGCAAGAGTATAATATCGTTTGATCCTGCTCCAGACCTAACTCCTAAAATCAGACCAATAGGACCAGTTTCAAAAGAGAAATCATCAGAAACTAGATTATTTAATACCAAACACCAGCATTTAAATCAGAAACCATTATAACCGATTCAAGACAATGGTCCAGAAGCACAAGTCATCCAAATACCCATGTTGGTAGTATTAGATTGCCATAATTATACAAAGTCCAAGCGAACCATATTTTAACATAAGATTTTTTTCTATGACCTTTTTGTCCGAAGTTTTGTGTTTTTTCGGGACGATCCTGGCAACACCAGCGAGCATTACCTCTACTGAAAAATGAAAAGTATATCACAATTATAATCAAATGAAATATCTTAGGGTTTCTGAATAACCGTCAGACCGTCAGTATAGAGCTTTTGTTGCATCAGATCCACTGGTCATCTATTGGCTTTTTCTCATCAAAAATTGGAATCAATCCCTACATTGCTTTGGAAAAAAAAAAAAAGTTTCTGTTTTCAATATTTCTAAACTATTTTACTGACATCAAGCTCTTTTATCAAAAATGCATGTTTTTGGGCTACTTCTTCGCTGGGCAATACAAGCTGTTTTTGACGGTTTCAAATCTGAAGTAATACATAACATTTTCACAATACCTGGATAATTCTCAGCCTTATTTCTATTTCCACACAATAGAAGATGCTTCTGTTTCCAAAGGCACCTTGTTGTCTTGGACACGATTCTTCTTTGTTAAAATGGATCTTCTCTTACCTAGATAATCGTTATTACAGCGTTCGTTTTAGAACCGCCACCTCTTGCTCTTTCTTAGCTACCTCCGGTGTTCCCCAAGGCAGCCACCTAGGCCCACTTTTGTTCATTCTTGCTATTAACGATATTGAAAAGGTCTTCAAATACTCTTCTATTTCACTGTAAGCTAATGATACCAAGTTTTTCAAGATCATTTAGTCGACACATGACTCTTCCCTTATTCAACAGGACCTTGACAGTTTTTCAATTTAGTATCTTAAAAATTGCTTGGAGATCAACGTTGCCAAATGCCAATCAATCACTTTTACTCCTAAACGTATTAAATCTCCTCCCCGTCTTTACCTCCTTCATGATCAACCCATACCCACCGTTGAATTATTTCGTGATCTTGGCATAATATTTGACCAGATGGAACTTAATTTTCTCTCCCATTGACCTTGAATGGACCAATCCCCTGATCCTGCCTCCCTATCTAGGTCGCCTTAAACTGCCTTAATCAACTTGAATTCTTTGAAAGAACGTAGAGAAATATCAGACATTCTCTTCATTCATCGATTATTTTCTCTATCTCCTTTTACTCTATCTCCTTCTACATTAACCCTCGTTCTTGAAATCCTCGTCTTTTTTATCTTCCCACCCACAGGACCTTCTATGGCTCAAACGAATGCTGCGAAGTGTTAATCTGAACATGAACTCTTTTGACTTTAACATTAGTACTCCTTCCCTAAAACTCCGTCTTCTGAATCACCCTCCTCCACACTTACCTTAGCTTAGGTTCTTAGTTTTAAGTTAGATTAAGAATTAGCTTGTATTAAGCTGAATAAATGGGGGTTTTGCCCCCACCAACATTATTTTTATAAATGATCTTTTGTCTGAAACTACTAGTCCACTAAAACTTTTGGTGATGACAGCACCTTAAGTTGTTTATACTTTTTCTGATAAATCTTCCTCTTCCCCGAATTTTAAATCTTTTGTGGTGCATCCAAAACATCACCACTTACAGGAAGAATATAAAATAGAGCTATAAAGTTGAACTCCTTCTCAATTCACCCTCTATCTCCCTTACGATCTTAAAGGTAGTCACACACCCATTGAGTGCCCATCAATATGCGATTTTATTTTCCAATATTCCCATAAAATTAAACCCTACCGTTAGCTGAAATTTTGTCCACTTGAACTGAATGAACATAAGCATATAACCGCAGAGGATCGAATGTTTTATTCAAATAAATTAATTTAAAAAAAAAAACTTGAAAAACAGAAGAAAATAATGGAATTATCATTTAAACTTTTCCTTGTAAAATCCCATCTGAATCCTCTTAAGTCATATATTTTTAATTTTTTTTTGCACAATGAAAATCCATTTTTATGATGAATGAATGTAGGTTTTTCACAACTTTCAATTCCAAATGAACAATTTCCAAGCATATGCAGTTTCAATCACTCGATGCGGAAACCACACCTGCATCATTTATATTGCATTCATCAAATTTTTGGCTCTCGAATACCTTCCTATACGCTTGAGTTCATTAGCTTCTGGGTTGTGTGTCCTACATATCATGCATGCAAGGATTTGGTTTACCCCTCACAAACAATCATCATGCTAAAACACATCTCAATTGAGCCATTTCCATTTCTGTCTCCCTTATTCGTTGCGATTAACAGACAATCGTAATTCGCAAATTCAAACACACACAGCATCCAGCCATTTAAGGACGACAACAAACAAACACCATCATTCAACCACATACCACACAGGAAAGCCATCTCGCGACATTTGCGCTCATCAAGAATACATATATGTATATATGAAGTATATATATGTGTGTACCTACATATTTACCTTCCTATAAAAATGGTACCCCATCAGACCCGCTATTCAGCGAACATAATACATGCCATCCACATCCTGAGTTCTCACAATGCATTGACTTCCAAACATCCAGGATTCACTCCATCGCGGCGACATTCCATTTGACTCCCACACTCCCATGACTGACAGAATAGTATCACCCGACAGTCACCACTCAAACTCCCAACCCCTCCTCAAAAACCCGATTCCAAACACATAAGCATTTTTAGCCTAAATGGCTAACGGATAGGATATTCCGGCAGCCATCACCATGTAAACCTTCGTAGTTCATACAACATGTAGGACAAAAGGACTCTTTCTCTCTTTGGCTTCATTCAACTGACAGACAACATGAAAGTAGACATTGAGTCGTCCTGGCGGATCGGATGGATAGATAAATGAATGTTTGGGTTTTGTTCATCACGGAACCTTAGTCCTATTTTCGCGTAATTTTTATAGCCAATTCTGTATACAAACACACACACACGCACTCGTGTATTTTAACAAACAAAGGACTCAATACCTCCCCATCCACTCTGATGCTATGGTATAAGTGGCTCTCGTGATTAATCTTATAGGGTTTTTGTCATGATTGTGAAAGGGATTTAAAAATTTACG
Source organism: Dasysyrphus albostriatus (assembly GCA_946251815.1). Lineage (NCBI taxonomy): Eukaryota > Metazoa > Arthropoda > Insecta > Diptera > Syrphidae > Dasysyrphus > Dasysyrphus albostriatus. The sequence continues at coordinate 13,760,102 of OX276336.1, forward strand.
AAGGCAAAAACGCGCTCCATTTTGTCACATGATGTTGATGACGCTTGTAGAATTTCCAACTTTTCTATCTTTTTTATTCACTCTTGATGGTGATCCGACATATTTGGCGAAGAGAATCTTAATAAAATGTTTCCGGTTTAGAATGACAGACAACAATATCTTGAAAGTGTGTCAAAAGGGGATGAAATTTAAAATGGTAATTTTAGAAATTCTTTTAACGAAACTTGAAAACTTATCGTAAAACTGATGACAAATTGTTGATGTTAATGTTTCTTATCAAGAATGAGACATCTTGCAAATTCTTATTTTGTTTATAAATTAATGCTGTTGGATTATCAGTTTGCTTGTAATAAATTCGCAGTTAAATTTCTTAGGGGTTCTACAGCGAGATTATTTTATAACCAATGGTACACAAACGGTTGCTTGTAAGAGTAATGCCTTGTTAAGTTAAACATAAATAATATAAAAACTCTTTTATGGGTTCTGCAGCCAATTTACACTTATTTAGAACTTAACTGTTCGCTTTTGAGTATTTTAAGTAGATTAAAACCTTTGTATGGAAATTAACACCAAGCTGCATGCATTACATTAAACTTTATTATTCGTCTTCTAAGAAACCTCTATCCAGTCTCAGTCCTCGAACTTATAATATTTGTTGGCTTAAAGCGTGTTAAGCTGGTAGGTTCGATTTTGGCTCTTTATGATTTCAATCCACTTAGAAATTGCTAAGCAAATCTAGAAGTCCAATCTAACTTCAATAAGAATTTGAAGCCAAAGAGAGTATAGTCCGCTTTCTTTTAGACTTCTGCATTAATTTCAAGAGTGGGTTAAACTTACCTCTTGCCTTTTAACTTAAAGGAAAAGTTTAATGGTTTTACTCAGTATCCAGCTTAGGTTAACTTAGCCGACCAGGACTTGAAATTATCTTGATTCCAAATTCCATTGAAAAATGGCTTTTTCAAAATGTTCTGTATTTCATCTATCTTCTTTCTCAGTAAATTATTTGTAAATATTAAATTACATTTCCTGTAAAAATTGCATTTTTTTACAACTAATATTATCATTTAGAAACATTTTGGGATGTTGTAGATTAAAAAAAAATATCATCTCTTAAGTCAAATAGTTTCACTTATTAGTCAACCGTGGTAAGTTTTAAATCAATTTTCAAAATCAACCTAACCTAACTAAAAAATTTTTCTCGGTCATTAAAGCTTATTAACACCAGATTTTTGGAATTCTTGAAAGAAAAGTTACCATCTGAAAGGTCAAAAAATGGTCATGAAAGTTGTTTCAAAAATTGGCCCTTGGCCAGCGAAAGGAGATTTTTCATAAAAATAAAAAACATTGTTATGTCATTAGAGAAATTCACAAGTTACAACTTTTCAAGGTTTATTATTTATTAGCACCTTATTGGTAGAATTAAAAACAAAAACAAAAACAATATTTCAAAAATGGCTGGATATTTTTTTACAAATGAATAGGTTTTAAAGATTTGAGAAACAAATATTTTTCCTTAAACGTATTAAGAATTTTTATATATAAATATTTTCTTTTAAACCACTTCATCAATTTTTTTCTTTTTTTTTATTACATTTGTTGTTTTAAGGGGAGGGGGTCGGAATTCCGGTTTTCAAAATTCTGTTTGATCAAAATTATGCTTTTTTTGTAAATTCTGTATGGTCAAAATCCTGTTTAATCAAAATTCTGTATTTCAAAATTCTGTAAATGCAAAATTCTGTTTGCTAAAATTTCTGTTTTCCCAAATTCTGCTTATGAAAATAAAAATTCTGTCTAAATAAGATTCTATAGACCCAGAGCCCACAACAAATTTTGGATGTGAGTGATAGCAAAAAAAGAAGTTAGGCGTCAAAAACATCATGAGTAAAAGCTATTCCAAAAATCAATGTCCTGGAGTCCATTGCCGGTTATGGACTGCAAGACTTTGATTTTGGGAATAATCTTGACTGAAACTTCCGACGCCTACCTATAATTCTTTTTTTGCTATAACTCACACGTAAATTGTGGCATATTTATGAAGTTTTAAGTCTTACTACGTTTACCACGGCTTTACGTTGTTATAAGAATACCCATAATAAAACTTAGTTTCCTAGTTTTTAAATAACAAATATAGCTTTCAAATCGTTTTTTTATGGCTCGTCCTATTTGCTTTTGCCAAAAAGGAGATCATTTTCAACTTTTTAGTCGGCTACTCAAAACAAGGACAATGTCTCATGTTCTTGGAAAAATGTTCGTATTTGGCTTTTCATCACAGAAAAACAATCCCAAACTCTGCCTTAAGATAGTATACATATAGTAAATATAAAATCCCAATTATGTATGTATGTTCTAACCACGTTTAATTTTGTTCGATTACAAGAAATCTCTTTTCAAAATTCTGTATTTAAAAATTCTGCAAATATGTTGTAAAAGTGAAATCATTTTGATAATTTAAAAAAGTGCGCACTTTTTTCGTATTTGGGCTCCGAAATATATTGTGGTTTTGTTTAGGGTTCCACATTTTAAAAAGGTTTGGGAACCCCTGCTCTAGGATATAATTCTTGTCTATTTCTAATCAACATGTACTGAATTTTTTGGCAGACTACGCAAATCACCTGGTATGCAAAAATAAATAAAATGCACGGCTGGATCGCACGTACCTACTTGCTCTTATGTTCAAGACACAGAGGGTTTAAGAAAATAATGAGTAAGGACATGACATTATGAGAGAAAAATGTTTAAAAGCAGGAAATACGATACTTAAATTAAGTAAAAAAAAAAATTTGTTGAGAGTTTGAGTTGAAAAAAAGATTGTATAATTGTATGGACAAAAAAATTTAAAATCGTTGCAGCGGGTTTCTTAAAAAATAATTTTTCATTTATAAGATTCTGAAAACATTTTTAAAGAAAACTTTTGGTTTACAAATCTTAAGTATTTATTTATGTGCGCATAATAATTAAATTTGAAAAAAAAAAATTTAGCAACCTGTTTTTGAAATATAAAATTTTCCAAACAAAAAAAATTTAAACTTTTTTTTAAAAATTCCAAAATAATTTTCTTTTTTGAAAATTTTAATACGCAATATTATTTACTCTTATCTGAAACTTGTATGTAAAAAAAATGAGCCTAAATCCATTCAGCCAAAAATGAGAAAATTCAAAATAAAAAAAAAAACACGTTCTAGTTGCTTAGTGCGAAATTGTACAATCTTTTGTGGTAGATCGTATTGATTTAAGTATATGGAAGAGGTTTAATCAAAATCGTAGGAGTCGTTTTTGAGACAAAAAATATTTTCCTTTCCTATTTTTTCACTTTTGTATGGAAGGTACTTTTTCATATATGTAAATTTTTTTCTTTAAATTTTTTAGAGAGAACAAAAAAATTCTTAAGTACATACCGAGTTTCAAAAAATCGATCATATACTTTTCGAAATATGTACTCGATTTACAAAAAAAGGGAAACATTTTTAAAAATCAAAAAAAAAAAAATTAATTTACGTAGACAAAAGTATTTATGCAAACTTTGGAAGCCTCTTTATATAAAAAATTATTGCAATCAGTCATACCTTTTTGAATAAAAATGATAATTAAAAAATGGTTCTTTGAATTTTTAAGAAAATTTGTCGAACCATTTTTGAAAAAAATATGATTAAATAAAATTGCTAAAAATTATTGGCAATGTACCGTCATTTTTGGTTCTAAAAAAATGAAAAAACGTGTGGGCGTGGTCACAAAAAACACTATGTACCAAATTTGAATATAATCGATCGGGCCGCTTAGGCTGCAGACGAAGAGAGAGGCAGATTAGTGCCACCCACTTTTTTGGTGTTCTCTATTATCATGTTTGATTATTATCTCAATTTTTTTTGCACGAATCCAAAACTTGCATTAAAGTATCTACATATCTATCTATCTATATCATCTACATATATCGCAAGTAAAAAGGGAAATTTAATTAAGTAGCGACTATAGCCCAGTCAAGGAAGGAAAATAAATGCAATAAATCATGCTCTGGGTTATTGTTTCATGTGATAGGGGTGACCCTCAGGTATAACATACTTAAAATTCCCAGCCCAGGGTCACAAGCTTCCGGCAGAATCGGGGTTTAAGGTCCCCTTTTGTAGTTTCCCATGAATATTTTGAAATCTATGAGTATTAGTGGAAAAGTGTACACAAAACAATAAAAGTAAATTAAATTTTCTAAATTAAAGTTTTATTCATATTTTCGGCAGTAGCAAGAATTATCGTACTTGCCTCGCGGTTTGTCATAAAAAAAAACAAAAGTTTTTTTTTCTCTTTTTTTTTCTTTATTTTATTTTTTTCTTTATTTTATTTATATTTTATTTATATTTTATTTTATTTATATTTTATTTATCAACATTTCTTATTCTTATTTATTAATTCTTAATATCTTTTTATTTGCTAAAGAGAAGCCGCTGTCCTAAGCGAGGCTGCACTTCTCAGTAGCTTGGTGGATTAAAGACTGACTTTAGAATCATTCTTTATTTGTAAGCTAAGTTATGGATTGGGAAAGGAATGCACTTGTTTACAAAATATTCGTATTTCATTTAAGTCAAAGGAAATATGAATATCACTTTAGATGAAATATGAATATTATTTTATTCATTTATTATGTGCAGGGGAAAAAAGGGGGGTGTGTCTTATGAGACACGTTTTGCCAAGTCAGCAAAAATGGTGGGATACCGTTATGGATTTTAATGAAAGTGCCGTTAGGCAAAGGGGAGTGTCCGGGGTAACGGGATTGGAGTGCAGTGTGACGTCTGAGACGTAACTCAAGCTTAAGAAAGATATGGGGAGTAGAAATTTCAAATATTTGAAAAACAACGTTATTGTATTACATAATTCGAGTTATTTGATTAATTTACCCACACATATCATACCAGAGAAGTCATGACAGCAAGTTGGGGTCAAAAGAAGAATAAGGTTCTGCTTAAAATGTCCTTTTTTATTTTGATACAGTGTTCTTTTTTTCATATGAGAAACATTCTTTCTTCAAAGGTAAGAAGTACACAGGATGTTTTGAGAAAAAAATAATTAATAGGGGAGTCGTATATCCCCTTCCTTTTAATACGGGAGGGATAACTTCCTTAAACACTTACTTTAAATAGACAAATAGGTATTCAAAAACAACGGATATACTTTAAATACCCTGCTTTAGCTTTTTTAAAAGCTCAAAATGAATTCTTAAATTTGGTGACCATTCATTAAAACCTTCAGCAGCAACCCACTGACGGTCATTTGTGAAAACGCCTACCACAGCCACAAGGAAGCAGTTCGGCGATGGCTCCACATCTACATTTGTTTATATTATTCGGTCTTTCTCTGTGCCAAATTATGTTATTTTATCAAAAAGTGGAAGTATATGTTAGCTTATCCGCTGTACTGTGTAATGACGCATTACAAATCTGCACCACAACAACTAAAACACGAACAAATTACATGCGTTCTTTCAGTACACCGAGCATTGAGTTCACACTCAGTTCAACATAGCCAAAACCCGGTGACATTAATTTGCAAAGGTTATTTTGTCATTCGCGAGAAAATAACTCACACTAGGTTGTTACCAAAAGGTTGCCTAGTAGAACCAAACGAGACCAACAAAAGGCAAGCAAAAGTAGAAGAAGAAACAAGCAGAAGCAGGGAACTAGACCGCGCATATATATACGCCTAAACTTTTGGAATAGGAGCCAGTCGGACTTCGATCGTCGGTAAGCAAGGAACAGTGGTAAGTAATTTGGATATTAACAGAGGCTTCCCCCCACCAGTGGTAAGGGGCTTCTTGTGAAGTATTCAAGTTTATTCTCATTGTACCAGTTTCGACTGTGATTTACCCACGACAAGCGGCGATTTATCCGTTTTACGGTGATTTACCAGTTTCGACTGTGATTTACCCACAATAAGTGGCGATTTAAACCGCGACTTACCAGATGCGACTGTGATTTACCCGTTTTACGGCGATTGCACCAGTTACGACCGAATCGACGGAAGAGACGTGTTTCAACCGTGCCCATGCCAACAGCTGGCCGATACCTATCACGAAGACTACACCGAACCCGTAACGCAGGCCGAGATTTCGGTGGAAAGAGCTACTACGAAAACCGGAATTATACAAGAAGAATTTAACAAGTTATACGAAATGAATTCAACCCCAGATTGTGAAACAAAATAAAAGCAAATAACAAATAAAGACAAAGACCTATTGATGTTAAATTTCGGTGTTTTATTTAACTAACCCTGGACACCGTGAGCATACCCCAGCTGAAAAATCTAAAACACCCTCTTAACTGTATAATAGATAAGATTAAAAAATCCACTTTTCTTGCCAACCAAACGATACTGATTGCATGTGTATGTGAATACATTTTCTATAAATATTTTTTTTTTTCAAAATTTGACTCCTGGTTTTATTCCCTGAATAATTGAAATTAAATAATAGAAAATAAATTGTTTCAAAATGTTCGAACAATTAATTAATACAAATTTGTATTTTTCTGCAATTTTAATTTCAACAATATTTTTTCTTAAAATTTCAAACTAACCAACTACCCAGGTCTTTATATTATAACCTATAACCTTCTTCTTGGGGTAAAAATGTGTACCGATCGAACTCAAAGGCTTTAAAAACACTTTTCCTACCAGGACAACCATCACAATAACGACAAGACTTAACATTTTTCATATACAAAACTAAGAAACCAATGCATGTGATGAACGGGAAAAACCATCGAATTCCTTACATAAAATGCATCTTAATGAAATTCCTTGCATTTTATTCAAACATCGCAAGAAGTATCTCCTAGATGGTAGTGCACATACCTACATACACAAAAGACCCAGTGGTTAACTCGACAATGCAGTGTTTTTGAGTTTGACTTTTAAAGCAACAGCTTCCGCCCTATATCTCCATATACTCGTATAATACCTCTCCCAACTCTACACACGTTCAAACTATGGGGTGCAGAATTTACAATCTCCATCGCATCGGTATCATACTCATATAAATAATCTCAAAGGAGCTCCCCACAAGAGGTATTTTTTCCTTTTGACTTTCAACAAAATGCGTATGTGGGTTGTTCATATATGGTTCCAACAAAAATTCCTTAGTAAAAAGGGACATCGCATGACAGGTGGAAGTGAACGAATGGAATTTCTTGACGATCCCGCAGGATGTAATATGTGAAATCTTTTGCAATCACAAAATTTCAAATCTTATATTATTATTTCTTCATAAAAAAAAAATCAAAAGAAAAAACAAATTTATTAGAAAATATCTTTTTAAGGATAAAATAATTCGAATGTAATTCAATTTATACTGCTTTGATGCGTATATTTCTCCTTTTTTTTTGTTTTTCTTTTGCTTGGAAATTTGTTTTTATTATTTATGAAAATGATCTGAATATAAAATGAAGAACATATGGAAAAGGACTTTATTATATAGGAATCAAAATTGGTTATTGCTTATACTCTTTCCATACGTTTCTCTGTTTTTACTAACCTTACGATTTAAGGATAAAACTGAGTGCCTATTTCTATATACTTATTTTCCCTCTGCCAAGCCGTAACCTAGAAACTGGCGTCTCGTGGTCGAAAATCCTTTTTCTTTTCCTTCGTTTTTGGTGGTATAGGTTGAGAAAAATTGAGAGCAAGGAAAACAGAACGTAAATGGTAATGGGCCGAGTTCTCTAAGTAAGATAGATGTCCTTTTAATTTGTTGTTTCCCCCCAAAATGCTGGTTGGGATTTCAATATGACTATTATATCTTTTTTATTGTTAACTTTTATGTTTGCCTTTTTTTCGTGCATAAATATCTCATTTTGATGGGACGATGGAACAAGTCCGTAACCTAAATGACTTTGTCTTTGGTTTGGGCGAGCTGGTTTAATACAAAAAAATGATTCTCCAGAAACTGCCAATTGTTAAAGCCTTTTTTAAGACCATTGATATATATTAGGGTGGTCCTTAAAATATCCTTTAAATAGACATTGTCTTGGATAGCCCTCATTCGATTAAAAATAATTTTCTAGTTATTTCAGATCTTTAATCCACCCCCTTGGTCTCCCCTTTTCCACTTTAAGTTGCTAATTATGGTCTTTGGGTGATTCTTATAACACGCGACAAAAATTAGAGTGGATAGAATAGACTCAGACACATCATATCTAAGCTCTATCTAAGATCTAAGATTTTTTTGCGTAACTTATTAGCAATTAATTAATTCCCAACAACCAAGTTTTGTTAGATCGTTTGTTTTTTTTTTTATAAATTTGTCCTGCTAAGTTCCTATGAAGTTAGAACCTATTTTCTCGCAAACCAAAGACGAAATTAATTTTTTTTTGTCATTATTCTTAGGTTGTACCAAGTTTAATTTTCAGTTTGATACACCACAAAATTTTCCCCTTCTCCTCCTCAAAAAACGCTTTTTAATATGAAATATTTGCACCTACGTTGGTGAGTTAACTCATGGACCAAATTGAGTTCCTTTTCAGCTGTGGCGCCATCTCAATTTCGATATAGAAATTCTGTTGTGGCACCATCTCTATTCTCATGTGTGTATGGCGTAGTGTCAATCATTGATGGCCCTAGATTTTTGACAGCTGAAAAATAAAGGTAATCCTAAACAGAAAAACAGTTTCGGAGCTGGCTAATCTTAAAAATAAATTAACGCCGAGCTAACTTAGAAACAGTTTATCAGTTGAAGATTAACTTTATCTTTCAGCTGTCAAAAATCTAGCACCATCAATGGATATCACCCTTCTATGCCATTCACGCATGAGAAAAAAGATGGCGCCACAATACAATAACTTCCACTATCGAGCATCGAAATCGAGATAGAGCCACAACTTAAAAGGCACTCAATTTGGTCCCTGAGTTAAATCACAAAAGTAGGTGAGTTAACTCACCAAAGTAGGTGTTTACTTAACTGAAAAACACGTTTCTAAAGTTAACTCAGGTTTAACCCCGAGGCTATGATGATCTCGCACTGAAAAACTGGCCCTTAAGACAAAATAAAGTCACTTTGTGTTTTAAGTTGTTCATCTAGTTTCACCAACAAGGTGCTTTCATCAGTCATATTTTTTTTTTGTTTTTTTAAAGTCATTTTAAAATATGCCTGATGGAGTTCGAGGATCGAAGTGAGTTAGTTAAGTTAGTTTTGAGTTACTCTCAAGGTATTAAAATGTTTAAAATAAGCTAATTCAGCACTATATATTACAAGATTTAGCAGCTTTTATGTAATAATTTATATATCAGCCGCTGATTTTTTGTTTTTGTACAAAACTTAGATAAAATTTTTCCGCCAGAAAATAAAAAAAAATAACCGGTAGCTCTCTCCATTAGGATAATACCATTTAAAAAAACTTAAATATTTTTTTTCTATTTTCTTTAAAATATTATTTCAAGCTTCAGTAATTTGTTTTATACAAAAGCTTCTAAGAATTATAAATGTGCCTACATGCAGAGTTCTTTTTAATAAAAATATTTAAGAAAAAACATTCTAAGGATTTATAAAATAAACTCAAAAATGTGATTTTTTATATCAAATATTTTGAAAACTACATTGGCGATTTTTTTGAAACTCGGTATTTAAGGATTTTTAGTGTCGTCTAGAATAGTTTTAGACAAAAAGGAACTTTTATGAAAAAATACAAATGCAAAACCGCTAAGGAAAATATATTTTTTTTTCTTAATAGCTCCTGTGATTTTTGACAAAAAGTTTTGTGAATGCTAAAATTAGTGCAATCTACTGCCAAAAATTATAAAAAAAAAACTATGCTTTGCATTGTACCTCTGATAAAACTTGTTTTATTTTGAATTTTTTATAGACTGAACGGACTTAGATTAATTTTTGTATATACAAGTTGCATATTAGAACAAACAATATTTCATATCAAAATTTTCAAATCAATTTTTTTTTTTAAACTTATTTAAAAAGTTTCACTTTCCTAAATTCGATGCCTCAACAAAAAAAATTTGTAAGCAGCCAAATTGTGGGGAATTTCTCATTTTTCCCTACATTATGCTTTTAGAAGCTTGCAACCAAAATTCCGCCACTCAAAATAAAGGCAAAAATGCATTTTTTGGGGTTCGAAAATTCTTACAAATTTCATACAAACGCTAGGTAAAAATTGACGTGTCTTAATGATTCCAAAATCTACTCGAAAACACTTATTAATTACACTAAAAAAATTCTTTTTTGATGGCCATGTGCTGAGTTCGAATTTGGCCTAGGAGCTGCTCTTGTACTTCAAAATTTTTAAATACTCGAATCTTAGATTTCTTAGAAAATTAAAGGTTCTCATGATAATTCTGAAGTATGAAGATTTTCCTTTAAAACTCTTTTTTAATCTTTCAAAGGCCTACATTTATCTTCAAAAAATCATTATTTAGGTAGCTATCAAAAATAAAAAAAATATATCAGACATAAAAGTTAGATGAGTTTTGAAATAGGTATGGTCTAAAAAATACACCAGTATTGCACCATCTTGAAGAATTGTAATTACAATTTCAAAATTGTAATCCATTAAATTGTTCAAACTCGAGATTTTTTTTATTTCTCAAATACAAAATAATTGTATCTAAGTACTTGTGTCACTTATTTGTAAAAAAAATCCGATTTTTTGTTACATAAATTGAAATTCTGGAATTTGTGTAAAATTATATGAGAAAAGCAATTTTGCAAATTTAACAAAGAGCCTTGATTAGAGTTTCCATTAAAATTGATAAGTTTTACACTAAAAATATTTTAAGAAAAATACTTGAGTCCAGGCAAGTTTAAATAAAAAAATAAATATTAAAAATTGCAAGAACACTTTTTCCATGATTTGCTGTATTCTATTGACAAGTCCTTGAAAATAAATAAGAAATCTTATTACAGTAACTTTATCTATTTTCCTTGATGGCATGAATTCCAAAAAACAAGATTTCATTGAAAACGAAGCTGAAAATGTGTACCTGAGAGTATATCAACAAAACTTTAAAACATACATTTCTTACTATTTTTTTTTGTCTGTAAAAACCATTCATTCATCCATTGGAAATTCTTATTTGGAATTCTTTACTGTCTTTATTAAAATTTTGCATAGTTATGGAATGCCCTGATTGTTCCCTGGAAATATTCAGCAACGCCAGTCTTTATGAATATTATTGTAGACACTATGGATTCAGGCATATTGTTGTAAATAAAAAAATTCACAACAGTAAAAAAAAATACTTCAGTGTAATGTGAAAATAAAGTTCTTTAATAACTTTATTGTTATTCAATTGCATTTTCGTTTGTTTGTAGTAAACAAAATTTCTCGAAAATTTCAGCTTAAAAAAATGATGTTGGGATTTAATCTTTTTTTCTGCGCACATTCACATAAATGTAACATAAATATTTTTTTTTACTGAAAGAAAGCCTCTTGTTTTGTATTGTTTCCTTTTTTTTTCATTCAAATATGAGTTGGTTATAAGATAAATAATTAATATAAATGTTTTCTTTTTTGCTATATTCAAGTAAGAAAAAAAAACAAAAAACAAAATTGTTATATAAGTCGTACATTATAATAACGGTAAATTGTTCGGGGCTAAGAGTTTCTTTCTGGTGGAATAAAAGGGAATAAGTATATATTTATTATTTTGTAACCTAAATCCTTTTTATGTGGTTCGAATAACACTTTGGATTCCTTAAGGAATATTAAGGAGGAAAATTATTTGTGTAATAAGTGTGTATTTTGTTAACAATATATTTCAGAAAAAGGAAAACAGCTTTAGGGGTTTTTGTGACCTTTTGTATAACATTAAATTATGACCTGTATCATGAGAGTTTGTCTAAAGATTTATGTTAGGAGGCAGCTTTTGATTTTATATTATTCTTAATGAAAAAGAATTTTTACTTGCCATTTAATAGGAAAAGTATTTTCTTAATAAATAATAATTAAAGCTGTTTATTTTTCAGATGGTTTGCACAGTGAAAAATACCAAATAAAAAAAGTACAAAAGTTTCTTGATAAATTATTAACAATCTGAATTTGAAGTTTTCCATTTTACGTTACAAAATTAAATTTTAGACTTCTCTGATGACACGTACACGGGGTTCGGAATCTAGCATTCAAAATTTGGAATTACGAAAACTCGTAGTAACAAAATCTCACTTTTTTAAGCCTTGCAATTACAAAATCCAAAATCCCGCGAGCTACAACCTTAAAAAATAAAATCTTTGCAAAATTTAATTACATTTTTCATTAAAAATATTGCAAAAAATTATTTTCTTCTTATTAAATAATTACTCATTTGTTAAAAATTTGTTAAATATTGCGAAATTTTTTAACTTCTGCAAAATAAATCGAGTGCCTACCTCCTTTTAGACCACAAAGTCATTCATCATTGCTATTTTAACATTTTATGTTTTTTTTTATAGTTTATATTTAATTTCTTGTGAAAGAACATAGAAATTGTATTTCCACTGCATTAATGTCGGATAATTTTTTTAACTGTCAAAAATGCGTTTTGGAAGACAATTAAACTTAAAAAAGGGGAAAACTGAGAGCGATGTTAATCTGAGGTTTTAATTTGCTTGATTTGAGTATGCGAGATTTTCTAGTGTGAATTATGCATAAATGTGAGATTGTTTAAAGCGATATTGAAAAAGTAGGATTATTGACTTGCGTTTGCGAGATATTTATTCAAGATTTTGCTGTTTTCAAGAATTCGTACCGCTTTCAACCTAATCGCTGTTGATGTACTTCGTCATTTTTTTATTGAGAATTATTTTTACTTGCGAAATAAAAGTACTATAATGGCAAGTTATGCATTCGTAAAAAAATTGAATTTAAGATTTTGATCAGAGTTCTCATTACGATGATGAGGAAGAGGAAAAAAGTTGGTCTCGCAATTCTGTCTGCCTGTCTGTCTGTTCGGCTACAGCCTAAACCGCTAAATCGATTTTCTTAAAACTTGGTACATAGTGGTTATTCGTGATTTTGCCCACATGTTTTTCATATTTTTTTTAGAGCCAAAAATAACGGTAACTGCCATACAATGTTTTTTCCGCAATTTCACCAAATCCTAATTTTTTTCAAAAAAGGCTCCTTAACTTTTCTAAAAAAAAAAAACAATAAGATCCTTTTGGTAAAAGCTATCCTTGGACAGGAAACCACTTTTCAAAAAATGGGAAAATATTTTTTAGTGGTACCTCCCAGGGAACCTTTTTTTTATTTTCGATTTTCTTCAAATCCTTACTTCAGATTTCAATACAGATGCTTCTAAGCAAAATATAAAATTTTTTTTTACTGAAAAAAACATTTTTTCTCCCATAATTTCCATGTCCTTGCTAATAATTTTCTTAAACCCTCAGTGCCTTTAACATAAGAGCGAGTACGTGCGACCCAGTCGTGCATTTTATTTTGTTTCTGTACAAAGTCTGTATCTCGGCCAGGGAAAGCGTGTTGTATGGCCCCATAACTGTTGCACCCCTGCAAAAACTGCGTCCCAAGTGTTGTAACACTTTCTGGCCTATATCATTAGAAGGGCTTCAATATCGTGTTGTTGTTGCCCTGTATGCTGGCGTGGCCAGGGGCCCAATGGAGTGTGACAGAATAATAATTGTCCAGTTTGTTTAGCCTGCTTACACACTCCCATACTTGTTTAGAGCTGATGCTGTATGAGTTTAGTTTTTCGAGTGTGGCATGGCCATTCGCCCATGATTGTAGTATTTAGGTTTTTATATTTCCTTTCGAGATTTCTTTCTACACATTTTCTTATAAAGTTATTTTTTGCCTGAAAAAATGCTTGTAGACTGTCCCATCGATATTTAAAGTTTGGTTCCAGCCCCAGTGCCTTCAGAAGTTTTCGATCGGTTTCACCCACCCACACTTTTTTGCTATTTGACTCCATATGGAAAGTTTTTTTGAAATTATACTTTTTAATCATATCATCTTTTAGGATGTCAAGAAGGTTCGATTTTGAAGACCTACAAATCGAATCTTATTTCTTGAGACTAATGATTTTCTCCGCTCCAGTTTCCTCTTTTCCAAATCTCATAATGGCTCTCTTAGCAGAACTTTCTATGGCCGTGAGTCATAGGATCCAGTGAAGAATGACTTCTATTGCTGCTGTAGCGCAAGTTTTCATCGCTCCAGTAATGCAGAGCCTTTGTACCTTTTCTAGTGATTTTCTAGTCTGTAGTAAGTTCGCTTCTTTTGTACCATGCAACCGCCCCATATGTAATGATGGGTCTTACCATCATGGGCTACATCTATTTGAGGATACTTGGTTTATAGCCCTACAAGTCTCTGAAGACCTTAGTGGCTTTCCCGACAATTATTTTGATATGTTTGTTCTAGAGAAGTTTACTATCTAGTGTAATACCTAGATATTTAACCTCCTTCTGAATTTGTTCACCGGCCAACAGGGTAGGTTTCATGGGTGGTAGAAGTCTCTTCTTAGTAAATGGAACTATCGTTGTCTTTGTGTGTTGATGTTCAGCCCCACAGATAGACACCATTTCCTTTTGTTATAGTCAGTCCTCCCTGGAAAATGTCACAGAGAGATTTTGTTCGAACTTCCCTAAGGCTGTTTTAACAAAGTCATCGACGGAGCCTATTCAACGCATGCCTTAAGAAGAAAAACTTTCCAGTAGTTTTCTACCACTAAACTCGACATAAAGGGTGATAAGATCCCTCCAAGGTCAGCCTCTTGTTGTCAGTAATAACTTTTTGGACATTTTTCCCTGCAGTTCTTGTGATCAGCTCAACAAGGCAAGACAAGTTTATATTCACATAGTAATTCCCAATAAAAAACAAATATTATAATGATTTAAATTTTTTAGTATACTCGTAGGTATGGTAGGTACCTTTTTGCTATTAACATTTATTTAAAATTGTAATCGATCATCGCACAAAGTATAAACAATTGCGAAGCTATAATTTGTTGGATATTATATAGATTGAAGACATAATGTAGATTGTTACTAGTTACAACCATAAGCATAAATCTTCCCTGATTACTATAAATCCAATCCGATTTCATCATTTCTTATCCTTTATATAGGAATAATAAAATATGAAAATGAATACCCCAAGCCCCGACGGACATCGATACCATTGAATTAAAAAAGGTTAGCAAACCTTTGATATCATGAGAAGGTGTAGGGACTGTAAGGAGAATTGAAAATGAGATTGAGTTTCAAAAGGTCCTTTGATATCAATGCTCCTTGCTCCTTCCATTGCGTATAGTAGTCGTTGATTATAATTTTTAGCCTCAATTCAATCACCTGAAACCTTTTAAATTATATTTTGTGTCAAAATCTCATGAAGAAGTCTTGAAAGAATAAAATACTAGATCAAGGTAGACTTTTTGAAACTTATTCGTATTTTTTTTTTTGTATTTATTTTCTATCTAATTTTTTTTTTAAGTTAAAATTGAAATTTGGGTCTTGGTTTTGGTTCTGGACGACCTACGGCCGACAACGATAACAGAAAAAGGTAAATGAATAAAAGGGGCTGCAATAAAAATTTGAATTTTTTCCCAAGACAGTCCTCAGGAGATTCGATTGAAGTAGCTACATAGTATTAGGTATGATGTTTGATTGTGTAATTTTTGTTCTCTTCATTTTTTTTTTGCTGAATGATACGGATTCGGTTTTTTTTTTAGTTTTTCTTTTGGTTTTCCTTTCGTTACTTGTGTGTGTTTCGTTCTGTTTTATGTTTAGGGGATTTGCAAAAATTTGCATTGTCACTCCCAAGGGAAGAATCAAACAGGAAAAGGATTTAAATTGTTGCTTGTTGAACCGGATACAAGAATAATCATAACATTTCGATGGAAATGATTTTATTTTTACAAATGATTCTCGAAGGTCTTGGAAAAGAATTGAATATTTAAATTTCCAAAAAAAAAATAAGAAATTATTTAAATTTTTTTTTTCTCTTGTATAAAAACTTTCATCTTATTTTTTGTTAGCAAGTTAATTTCCTTTCGTGTTTTTTTTACCTGATTACTGTGGGAAATAAAGCAAGTGGTCAATGGTGTTTCGAGAAATTATGGCAAGAAAAAGTTCTAATTCGAAAGCATAGGTAGGTATCCAATTTATACTAATTGGGTACACAATAATCACCTTGTTTTTTTGTATTTCTTTGAAAATTACGTAAAAGTTTTGGGAATTAATTTTTTCCATTAAAAGAAAGAATGTTAATACTAACGATAATATTATTTTGAGATAATTAAAACAATTGCGTTAAGTAGATCTATCTTTTTCCCTGTTTTATAGCAGAAGCTCACAAAAAAAAAAAAAATAAGAAAAAAACCTATAATTTCTTATAAAGAAGAATGCCTTGAGGTAAAGGTGATTTGAACCAGAGTTTTGGGGATCAAAACTAATTCTCTGACACCTCAAACCAAAAATGATTTTTTCAAGAGTAATGTCTTTTGTGGAAAAGTGAGAAATCATTCAAGAGTATCTCTTGCAGCTACACCTTTAGTATCTTCATCCTAGGAATCTAATTCTTAGTGTATTCCTTACGAAAAATTGACAGATGTCACCAAAACAATATGGCAGCCACAGATTGTCAACATTGACCCTATGCTAACCCTTTTTTTTTTTCAATATTCCAATTTATTTTGTAATTTGGTTGTTCTTGATTTTGAGTTTGTTAAAATACGTTATTTATTATACTTTTGGCTAATTTTATTTTATGGGAATAAAATAGGGCTAAGACGATGCCTCTTATTATCCGTCTCAGTCTTGTATAGCCACTTATGTCTCACTACAGGTTTTTTTTTTTATTTTTGTGGAGGAAATATTGAATTAACCGAAATAATAAGAGTATTGGGGGGAGAATGGTCAGACTTGCCACTTTTGCATAAAAGAGTTTTTTTTTAGAGGTATAGAACTTTCAAATGGAATAAAACAAAGATGATTTTTTTAAATTGACATAAAATATTTACTTTATTCGAAAGATTATCTTCTGGTATTATAATTTAAATATGATTTCAGGCATATGACCACTACAGTTGGCTCGGACTTAGGTCCAATTTTCGATGACTTTTTCCAACATTTGTTTCCGCGTCGAATGTTGCACTCAAAGTGGTCAATTGTTTAGGATATAGACTAGCCGACTTCACATATCCCCACAAAAAAAGTCAAGTGGCGTTAAATCATACGATCTTAGAAGCCAATTCACGGGTCCGCAATGTGAAACAATGCTGTTACCAAACGTTTCCTTCAATAAATCAAATGTGGCATGAGCTGTGTGACATATTGCGCCATCTTGTTTTAAACCTCAGCTTCTCTATAGCGGTCACCATTGACACTTACGTTCTGGCCAGCATCGTTTTTAAAGAAGTACGGATCAATTATTTCAACACCCTTTAAAGTACACCAAACAGTCAGTTTTTGTGGATGTCCTGGTGTCTCAACATACACTGGAGGATTATCATTACTCCAAATAAGGCAATTTTGTTTATTGACTTATCCATTCATCGCTTCATCGCTAAACAAAATTCGCTTATGAAAATTGGGAACAGAATCATGATTTTCATAAAAAATTTGCACAATTTGGAAGCGTTGTTCAGGCGTCAGACTTTTCATGTTGAATCATAAAAAAAATACAAATAAATCATTTGACAGCTGACAAAATGGCCGCCAGGTAAAAAAGTGTTGCCAACTAAAAGTTCTATACCTCTAAAAAGAAACACTCTTTATGTTTGGTATAGCTCTGAAACTTAGCCAAATTAGGGAATCTAAGACATTTTTCTCAAAATTTAACTTCCTACCGAAATGAATATTTTGAGAAATTTTAAAGAAAATATTTTAGCAGGAAAAGTTAACGAAAATAAATCGAAAAAATCGAAAAATCAAATATTTCTAAAAATTTTACTTATTTGTCCATACATTTTTTCGGAGCAAAGATATCAAAATATACCTACTTAAACAAAACTATGCAGATGCTAAGGGCTTTAACAAAACGTATTCAAAAAGCTTTTTTTTTGTAAGACTGACAAAGATCATAGCCATTCAAACTTAATAATTTCTTATAACTTTTTGAAGTCTTTGGCCGAAATCTTATATGTTGGAACGATATAGAAATAAGCAAAACAAAAAATGTTTTAGACCCAATCTTGCTTTTTTTGTCTTTTATGATCGGTACCAATATTATATTATCAAGAATTAATGATTTTTAATATAATTCTATGTTTCATCAAGTATTTCAAAAAATTTTAGGTTTGAAAACGAATAAAAAAAAAATAAAAATGCAAAATTAAAACATCAGAATGTATTTTATTTTGCTATAGCTATTAATAAAATGAATTGGCTGTGAAAAGGGCTTCAGTTCCTAAAGCCCCTCCCTATAGATCCACCACTGGATCTTCCTTTTGGCTTATCGCCCAACACTTTTTAGTACATCTGTTGCCCAAAACCCCGACTTTGGGGTAATTCTTCGTCGGATCCTCACTAAGATATCGTTCGTGGAATAGATGTTTACACTAAATTAGATGAACTCCTTCAATTGTTGTACCTCGGCGAAACGCATTTGGACTAAAGGTCGCAAAAACTTTAAATTGAATGAACTCCTTTAATTCAAAGTTGTTTCTATCAACAGTAACGTTCTGTCCTTGCCGCTTGACAGATTATTAATTGTTTTTTTGATTTTTTTGTGTTAACTCTTGTCCTGGTTTACTTGAAGACCAACAAGTTTTCTCCAGCCACCGTAAAAGCCTATATAACGGCCTGTTGGGAGCAGCGGATGATGTCGATGTCATCGGCATATACCTTTAAAGTTGGAAAAATCTGTTGAAAATAGTGTCTTCAGTGTAAACGTCTGCCCTGCGCACTATTTGGTCTGTTATTTGGTGGTACTGGGTTTTCATTGACTGAAGTTGAGTTCGCTTCCCCTCCTATTTTTCGCTCTACCTAATGACAATTTAGTACCTATTTATCGCCATTAAAAATTTCAGTCATAGGTTAATTCTGACCTGTACCTACCTAATCTTCCAAGAATACCCATGTCCATGAAAAAGTTCTTCTTATCTTCAGAAAATTCTTCCATTCCCATCGACAACGCAAATAAAGGATTGGTTAAAGTAAAAGGCTTAAGCCACTTTCGAAATAGGCTGTCGGGCCACCAATTTTTTACAAAAGATTTTCCAAATAAGCTCTCCTCTCCCTCATACGAACTAACAAAGTTTTTTGTTATATCCTTGCGGTAGTGGCATCTTCAGAAACCACAATTTGCTTAGCCTTAATTTTATTTCACCTCAGTGACTGATAATGGCTAGGTATATGTGGTGTACAAAACTAACAAAGTTATTCCAAAAAGACACACGTAATTAAAACTTAATCCATTTAAAGGCATAACAAGCTGTTGCCACTGAAGACCCCAAAATAAATTATAGTATTAAACTACCTACATTCATCAATCCAAAATGAACAACACCTTCCAACCCTTCCCCATCTATGATTGATGATGATATCAGCAATTTATTTAAAGAGTTTTTGTTCCAAATCATATTTGACAAGGGTCTCTTTTTCTGTTTATTTTATTTATTTATTTATTTTTATTAATATAAACATACATCCATTCACTAGGCCATATCGTTTAATATTCTGTTAAAACTGTAAGCTAAGTACCTATATACAAATCTTCCCCAAGATACAATAATGAGCAATATATATTCCCATTTCGTTTGCATGGAATAAAAAGAGGATCTTTACATCCATATCCATATACAACAAAAGTGACCGCTACAACACTAATTTATAATTAAATAGAAAAGTTTAAATTAGATTGGAACATCTGGCCTTAAAATGAAAGCCTTTATTCTTATGCAGTAAGGGTATATTTTGATTATAATAAACGAACACATACCAACTCATATCCATCAAAATTCATGTGAGCTACTTGAAAATCTCAAAATTGTCCACGAGTCCTTTTCTATACTCGAATTTGTTCATAAGTTGTTGTTGTATTTTGTATGTATTTATGTATTTTGTTCTATTAAGAGAGGGACGAAGGCTTTGCTAGTCAGCATTCAATTCAACAAGCCATAAAGAGCAAACACCTTTCATATATGTGTGTGTATCAACATAATAGAGGACTCTTGGATGTGAAATATGGATGTGCCTTGTGCTTTTTCTCTGCATTGAAACGTGCACGCATCGAACAGAAAAGTTAATCTGACAAACTTTCTAGGTTTCTGAACATAAAGTTTACCCTTCAACCTGCTTATGTCACAGAAAGGTTGACAACCCTTAATTTCTCTACCTAGCTACATGGAGGGAAAAGTTTAAATTTTGTACACACTTGATTTCAAGTTTAATTTTTAATCATTTACCACACGTTGAATGAAGGTGATTTAGGATCTGATTAAGGATATTAAGCATTGGAATTTATTATGCCTACATAAACAAATCATAGCGTATTTCAAACAAAAATTAAATTAACATCAAGTGTACTGGATTGTCATCCTGGAATGTACTTAATTTATCTAAACTTTCACTGAACTTTAGAATATCCCAACATCTGACATCTGTTTAAATCAACCAATAATTTATTTAAAAATCTGTTTAACATTGTTAAAAATAAGCCAATTTTTTTAAAATTTCCCAATATGTCAATAAAAACGCTGGGTAAACTTAAATCATGTAATATTTTCCACTTCACAGTCGATGTTTTCCTCTGAGTGTAGCTATAGTTGTTCAGTTTCCATCAAGAGAGAAAAGGGTTGAGGTAAAACAGAGGTTGTTCTTAAGGACCAAACTATATTATACAACTACATTTATACAATATTAGATATGATATGCTTTTCAAGAGCATTTATTATGCTGAACAGGGTGAAATGATTTAAAATTAATCATGTATAGCAAGGATAATATGATGTTGACCGCAATTTACAAAAAAGGGAGGCGAGACAATTGTGTTTCAATGATTTATAAATATATGTACGTGTTTGTTTATTTATAATTTAAACGTGAGTAGTTGGGAAGAGGTTTAAGAGAATGTGTCATTATCATGTTTATATTTCAGCTTCAAACTAAGTGAGCAAAATATGATATAAATGACCATAAATTCACGATTAATATCGTCTGAGAAGTTTGCAGAGCAACTTTGGCCCACGCAAATGGGACCTTGAAGGGAATTCGCATTTATTTCTGCATTTCTATTCCTGATGTTGCAGTTCGCCAAATAAGGGTGTAGTCGAATGATCTGCTAACTTCACAATGAAGTTAGCAGATCGCATCATCATTTTAGGAACTTGTATGTATATAAGGCTCCACAGTTTTTTTGCATTTCACTGTGAAGTTAGCAGGTCAGTTTGAATTTCTTTTAAAAGAAAGGGCTTCAATTGGAGCCTTACTGCAAGTTTCTAGTATGCTTGGTTCCTGAGATACGTGATGTTACCTGCTAACTCCAGTTAGAGTTAGCAGGACACTTGATTACACACTTATTTGGAAAACTGTAAAATCGGGAATAGGAATGCCATAAAATGAAAAAACTGCAAATTCCCTTCAAGGTCCCATTAACATGGGTGAAAGTTGCCCTACTAACTTTACAGATGTCGCGTCAATTATATAGTTATATAAAAAAAATAGTAATAGAGATCGGTTACGGATTATTTTTCAGAGTCAAGTGGTTTCCAATGAATGACTAGGAAATAATAAGATAAGAAAAAAAATTGAAGCTTCCGTTTTTTAAAAGTCTAAAAATTATTGTTTTGGAAATTTAGGTACTTACGCAGTGCTATTTTTTCCCCCCAAATATAGCCACTTTACTAAAAGTAATTCATACTTGATACCTTCTTATGACAAATTATGCATTCGCAAATAAAATTAAACCCGAAATTTTAATCAGGCTTGTAATTACGATTAGCGCCGTAGCTACGATGGGGCATTTTGGGGCAGTGCCCCATCTTAAAATACTAATGCCCTTCCTTTAAAATACCATCATCTTTTAAAATTAGAAATACCAACAATTTTCCAATGTTCCTTACAAGTTCAAATTTGGTTGATCAAAATGGTTGTCCAGTTGGTAGGGAATATTCATTTTCGATGCCAATAAATTCCGAGAGAAATTGTGACCACAGTTCACGTTCTCATTTTTCGACGTTGGGATGAATTTTGTGGGAAATTTTATTCATTATAGCCCACATATTGATTTCATGCCGAACAAAAATTTCTAGGCTTCAACTGAATCTAATATTACGATAATGGAACCAACAAAAACTTTCGTCATGATATTTACGGCACAGTGGTTCAAGTTGTATGGAGAGGTGGTCTTAAATTTATTAAATCTGAAGAAGTTAACTGATTCAGAAAAAATTTTCAGGCATAATCAAAAAATAACAAGAATAAAGAAACTTCTAGCCCACTTATTAAAAAGGGTCATCTAGTCGTTACAACTTGATATAGATAAAGGGTGTGTCCTAGGGTGGTCCTTAAATTGGACTTAGTCTTGGATAGCCCACATTCGATTCAAAACATTGAAAAACAATTTCCCTAATTTTTTCAGATTTTTATTTCAACCTCCTGGTCGCCCTATTTTCACTTTAAGGTACTTATTATGGGTAAAGGACTATTCTTATAGCTCGTGAAATTAAATCAGAATGTATAGATTAGATTCAGATGAGAAAAAAATTTTATGGAGGGTAATTTTCTAGAAGTTTGGCTAAAAAAACAGAAAAAAATATTTAAAAAAAAAAACGGGAACACATAAAATGCCACGCCTTAGCTCTTTTTTAACTACGATTCCATTATATAATACGCTTCCTAAGTAAAGCTTTCATTTTAAATAGTTTCTGAAAAATAATTTAAGTCTTGAGAATTTATAGTTTTTTTTTTAGTGTTCCCGTTTTTTTTTTAAATAATTTTTTTCTGTTTTGAGCCTAATTTTGAGAGAATTACTCCTCCCACCTAAACAGGAGAAAATAGACCCCTTCTCCGATATCCTTTCTTGTCTTAATCTAATATATACCCTCACATTGGACAATTTTGCGTTTTATAAGAATCAACCTAACACCATAATTAATACCTTAAAGTGAAAATTGGGAGACCAGGGGGGTAAAATAAAATTTGAAAGAATAGGAAAATTTTGTTTTTCTGTGTAAAACCATTTGATGACTATCCATTTCAGAATTTAAAAAAAAATCAATATAAGGACCACCCTAGTGTCCCATAAAAAGTTGTAGACAGTGTAATTTTTGTAGAAATTTTTCTATACAAAACTGTTTTCACGCCCATTTTTGAGGGTCTTTTTGATAAATTTTCTTTTAATCATTTCCTTAAAAAAAAAATATTGAAAAAGAAACCTTGAAAAAAAAGGTGAAGGCAATATTTTTTTTTCTTTTTAAATTAGGTCATACAAAATGTTTTACCACACCTACTTTTTTGAGGTCAATTGGAAAGCACTAGTGCTAACTAAAACTAACAAAATCAAACAGTCTTATTCATAAACGATAGTCAAGGCCGTTAAGGAAGTCATAATTTGAATATTTTATGGCCCAAATGATACTAAGATTTAGCTCCATAAATAACATTCATATAGGTTTCTTCATAATTTAGGGGAAGTATTTATTCAAATTTTGTTTTGTTTTCGGGGGTCTTAAGATATAAACTTAGTTAGATGTTGTGTGCAAGTGATAAATAAAATCTTTCCTTTCTTTTTAAACTGGATGATTTTGAATGTAATAAATTTTAAAAATTCACACAAAAAACAGTTCATATAAAAATAACTTTTTTATAAAATTTAATTTTTTACATGCCTAGTGACTAAAATATCAGACAACTATGAATAATTATCTCTGAAGTATGGTAATTCTTTGCTTCAGTATTACTGAAATTTCGTGTATCAACTTTAAAGTCCAAAGATCTTATATTCATAAACATTTCTACCAAAATTTCAATTCTAGCTACGATCCTGATTACGATGATACGGAAGAAGAAAAAGTGTGTCTCACAATTCGTTCTGTATGTAGACAGACCTTCTCGACTTGATAGCTTTTCTTATGATAGTTAAGGTAGTAGTTTTTCGTCCAACCAATCTACTCTAGATTTATAACTCTAACAGATTTTTTTCCCATTTCTGATCTGAATATATAGCCAATGTGAAATGTTGTGAAAAATGTAAACTGTTTTTGTTTCTTGTCAGTGTTTTTGTCTACACAACTTTTTAAGCTTTCTTGAATATAAACATAGAACAAAATTATTAAAGATAACAAGACAACATTAAATTACCAAAAATTGAACATAGCTTCTCATATGGAGAGTTTATATTCAGAAACATTCATTTTAAAAGAACTGCAGGGCAAATTTTTATCAAACAACTAAGATTTTGTGAAAATTGTATCAACCTAAATCTACTGCAGACAAATTTAAAATTATTCAAATATAAAATGTGCTGACAAGTTTGTTTATTTAAAAAATATTGTTTGCTTTATACACTCAGTTCTTGTTCCTGATCTACTCCTGCTACTTTCGCGTTCACTGAGAGAAACTTTTCGGTAATAATAAATAGGAAGTGGTGTAAAGAGGAGATCAAGACTTCAGATCTCTAATAAAATAAAGAGTCATTATTTATGACCCAAGCTATCACTCAAGCTCATCGGGAAGTCATTAAAAATTGCTTCCTTAAGAAGTGTTATCATGCGAAGCGATGCCGGATATTGTTTAAAACACAAAGTGATTTACAAGGGACATTTCAATAAGCACAAAATCCTTAATAGCTCATATACACCTTAATACCTCGAAGGAGTACTATCCTTACCCCCCCCCCCCCTTATCTTACCTACTACCTTGACCCAGCCTTATTCAAAAATAAATTTGTAGATTGAATACCAACTACCCATAAAAAAATTTAATTTCTTTTAAAAAAAAATCTGCAACTTTGCTTTCTTATGGCCTCAATTCATCAAGTCTTGGAACAAGAGAGTACATTCATTTGTACCAAATATCAAAATAAGTAAGGCTAATATAATTATTCCATTTATTACCTCATAGTATATATGCCACTTGAGTTTTGAGTGCTGGAATATTATCTATTATAATAATAATAAACCAGACAAAATAGAAATCTTCTTCCACTTCACAGTAAATCATAATCAATTACTCGCAAATAAATTATCATAATTGTGCCTCAAGAGCTTTATGCTTTCTTATTATGAAGGCACCAAATTCCGACAAGAGACAACAAGCAGACAGATTTATGCAAATCTTCTTATAAGAAACTCCAATAAAAAAGAAAACAATCAGCTCAAGCCCATCAGCCATCAGGGTATTTTCTCGATCTCCACGCCCTCCTTAATGATATGAAATTGCTTTATCATTGTTATAATATGCAAGTAGTGGAAGACAACAAAACAGCAAAACAAAACAAAAAAAAAAATAAATATAATAAGATGAAGAAAGTACTATAACTTCCGTTCTTGGTTGATTCCACTTTTTTTTTTTTTTTTTCATTCATCCTCATGATTATTCCAACCAAACCAATTAGAAAAGGGTCGCCGCCGCCGGCCGCCACAATGACTGCCATTGTCGTCTTTAGAAATACATTAAACCCATCGCATCTTTATGAACGGGAACACTCAAACTCTGATGGTCCATCTTCAGCCTCTCTGGCTTAAGTTTGAAGCTCGAGACAATCAACCAACTTGCAGAGAGAAATTGAAATTTGTTCATCTCCCTCGACAGACAAATTCACATGCGGACAATAAATCATTTTTGAAAGCCTAATTAGATAATGTCATCTCTGTTTCCGGTATAAATGATGCCATCAATTAAATTAATTCATTACTACTTCTTCAGAATCATATTGTTCTTCGGTTGGGATTTTCATCCTTGGAAAATTTTGATGGTGGAACACATATGTCTGTGTATAGGTATACCTTCTTGTTAAAAGGACTTACAGTCATATATAAAATTCTCAAACCAAAGCTAAACCAAAAGCTTCTTCGGCTTTGCTCGTATATATACTCTGCTGACTTCGAAGAGATTCAAGGAATTAATTTTCATTTCCGGCTGTCTCCAGTTTTGTGATGTGTGTTATCTCGAAGTGACTTAATCTTTCAGATGCATTCTGTACCTACATATATACCTACTGTAACTGTGGAAAGTTCATTAGATAGACTTAATTTTCCATAGTTGAATTGATTTTGCTGCCATTGAAAAGCTCATTCTGTATATACGCAGCCGAAGAAGAAATAAATTACGAAAATTCATTCTTGTCTTCTATTTGGGATGAGCTGCTTGCAAAATGATTAATCGACCATCAAGGATGAGGTTTTTGGGAAAGTTAAATTATATTCTTCTGGTTGAACAAACGATTTCGATCAAGAACTGGCCAGGAGGAAAATATGCATAATAAGGGATGTCCTTTTGAGAATTGAGTGAGGTAATTAATTTTAGTATCAAAAATTCATAAATGTAAATAAATTATTTTTGCTTTATCATTTATGTATACATCATGGATTGCTATTTTGCATACATTACTTTATTATCTCCCCAACGCTCCCTTCATTTTGTGGATATGTGCGCCTTTGCGTCATCTATACATCGGTAATAGAGCCTATAAATGGCAAGTCCGATTCGTTCCAAGTTTTACAGAAAGCATTTTTATGGTTCTTCAAAAAAAAAAGTTTTATTTTAGCTCATCTAAGCTAACCTACAAATGATTTTGGGTTTTTAAGTTTTCTCAAATATAGTTTTTTTTTTGTTTTTTTTTACACTATCAGATCTTTGTCGAAGAGTGCTTAGTACAAGCGACATCTAGCGACCAAAGAATAGCATACACAAATTAAGCTCTCATCAGGCTCATCACTAAGTGTAGTGTTAGTAGAATTGGCCTTGTTTTCGATTAAATTGATATAATTCGTGAATTCAAGATTAAAAGTAAAATGAACTCCAAGGTCTTTGAAACTTTCAACACGGCGCAAATAACAAAACTGTTTAAATTATCTTGCAAAAGTAAACGATGACTCACAGATTTGACGCTTTTGAAAATTTTCTGATCTTCCGCAAAAATAAGAATTTCACTATAACTTACAACTTACGCAGAAAGATACGTCTTTGATAGCTCAGATAAAAAGTAGTGGGCCTACATGACTACCCTGGGGAGTTCCAGAACCAGATTTGGGAAAGAAAATCTAGAAGACAGAGCTTCTAAATCAAACCTGATTTGATTTATTTTGTAGATAAGAGGATAGTTGTATCGATTTTAATTGCACTTCATAACTGTTTTGTCATTTGTAATTGTAATAAAATTGCATTATTGATTTTTGATCAAAAAGGAGAATAACCGAAATAGAGGGAGAAAGAAACTTCCATATGGTGGATTTCTATGAAACAGAAGTTACCAATTTTCTAGAAAATCGACTAAACCATTTAAGTGGTAATTGTCAACCAGTTTTTGAGATTTTCAAAAAAAAAATTGAAACATTTTTTTTTAAAAAATAAAAAAAAAATATTTTGAAAATTTTGCTATGCAATACATATAATTTAATTTTGTTTAAAAATAATATACAAGAAAATTATTCAAAACAAAGCCAATAATGAGAAAATTCAAAATAAGACATGTGAATTTTTTTAAATTTTGGTATTGTTGACCGCACTTATTGAAGCATATTAAAATCGAAGAAGCTATTTTTAGGAACAAAAAATATTTTTCCTTACGGTTTTTTAACATTAATGAAAGGTACCGTAATTTTACTTGTGTTAAAAGGTACTGTAGGGCAAGTTTTGGATTCGTGCAAAAAAAAATTCGAGATAACAATCAAACATGACATTACGATGATAGAGAACAAGAAAAAAGTAGGTTGCACAATTTGTATGTCTGTCTGTCCGTATATCAACCTATAGCCTAAGCCACTGAAGCAGTTTTCTTCAAATTTTGAACTTTAAGTTTTGTGTAACTCGGCAGAGGGGAAATCAAAACTTTTGTAAGCACCAAAAATAACGGTATCTACTTGCCCTACAACCGTAAATGAAAAGCTTTTGTATCTCAAAAACGGCTCTAAGGATTTTTATTAAATCAGTGTATTATTGTAGGTATGGTGTACTTTTTGATAGGAAACAACTTTACCGACAACCGTTATTAACGGTACCTGCCATGTAACGCTTTTTAATTTTCAATTTTCCTATTAAAGTCCTTAAGGGTTTCAGTCAAAATTTGTATGCAAAACTTTTTTTTTAAATGTTAATAATATTGTATACCAAAATTTTCCCAAAAAATTAATTTTGAATTTTTAAAAAAATATTGAAATTTTGTTTGAAAATTCAATGAAAATGATTTTTTTTAAACAATGTTAAAAAGTGTATTTTAATACATACTCAAAATTGGCATACCAACACTTTATTTAAAAAATGTTACTAAAATTATATATATAAAAAACTAATTGTTATGAAAACTGCTCCAACGATTTTTATTTTTTTTAAGCACCTATTCATATATTTTTCAAGTAATCAAATGGCATACTTGTTTTTGAGCTCTTATAGTTTTTTAATTAGTTGTTTATAAAATTAAAAGAATGATTTAAAAGCTTGTTTTTATATTATTTTTTATATAATTCCAAGCAACTTGAGCATAAGAGCATCGTCGTGCATCTCATTTTTAAAAAAGAAAATTTTTTCTTCAAATAACTAAGAAGGTGTTAAAAAAGTCTTACAAAACCAAATTATTTGATTTTCAAACAGAGATTTTTGGACATTTTTCAAAAATCAAAAAAAAATTTTAAATATAAAAAAAACTATTGAAACCTGAAAAATGGTTGTTTGGGAGGTATTCACTTCTACTAATAATCATTTGAAAACCGGGCCCATTTTCTGGCACATACATCTCATATAGTGCAATTTTTTATTTTTAAAAAAATATATGACTTTGATCTTTTTTCATAGGTTTATTAAAAAAAATTAAAATCAACCACGAATAAATTTGGGACCATTTTCAAAAAGATACTGCCCATACAAGGTATGTTATGGATGTGCCGTGAAACAGGTTCTGGTTTCCTTTCTAAAAGTAGCCTTTACTTACAGAAATTTATAGATTTTTTTTTTAAGAAAAGCTGTGGAGGCGTTCTTGTTAAAAACAGGATTATGTTAAGTTACTAAAATAAAATTTTCTTAGGAACCATTATTTTTTAAAACATGTAAAATATAAAATGAATTTTTAAATTTAAATGTTAATACAAATTTTAGGTAGCATGAAAAAATTCAGAAATTGGGATATATTTTGAAAGTTTACTTTTTCGATATAAAATGTGAAACTTAATTCTAAACATTTTCAGCCACTTTCAAATGTTGGTTCTCTTGTATAATAATTTCACTATTTTATAAATGAATTTAATTCAAACCGCACCAAAACACCCACCATTACATTAATCTTTTCTTTACAAAAGTAAATGGGAACAAATATAAAGAGAAAACAAATCTCACATAAAATCTATTTCAGTTTTACTTGTAGTAAGTTCATTAAACGCTTTTACTTAACTTATAAGAATCTGGTTATATGTATACAAACAGAGTATCTACATATACGTTTTAAGTTCTCAAGCTCCCATGTTCTACATAATCTAGTAAAGACTCTGGTAGAGTCTCATGAGAAGAAAAATGCTACTTGGAATCATAGGCATAGGTTTTGTCTATTTACATTTCTGATTAATTCAAAATTGTAATATTCATCTTTACTTTAAATTAATAAAACACTTTATTTATTGAGAACAATTGCATTTAACTTCTCCTCTTTTTGTTTATTCCCCTTGTTTATAAACAAATTCAAAACATGGTTTGTCCCTAAAGAATTGTGTTTTAATCCAATTTGTTACTTTTTTTTTTAAATGTATATTTCCTTACCCACACAAAATAATTTCTTATCAAATCACTATACACAGTTGCGACCACAGAGAGACTTAGTACTTGAAACTATCTTTCCAACAAGTTTATAAACTAAAATGTTGTTCATAAAACTAAAACTCTTTGCTCTAACTCTCATAGAAGTGAAAGCCTCTAAGAACCTCAATTGTAAAAGGCAAACCTTAAAAAAATAACCAAGCACCACTCGAATGACCCGCATGTGGTTTGTGTAGATACTACATATACGAGTACAATGGCCATGTTATGAAGTGTTAGAGAGCTTAAGAGGAACATAGGAGCAACTGAAAAATCCCCAAAGTGTTTATCAAACATGGAAACATCATCACTGTTAATCCTCATCATCACAGTTCGCAGACCAACTGTACATAAACCTACAACTGGGATCAGAAAGAACACATCAACCTACAATTTTAAAAGTATACAACGGTATCAAAATGTCAGAAGGTGCCTTTTGAGAATAGTTTAAATCTCTTTTGTTGGGGTACCTTTTCAGTCTATACAAACTTATGGCATAGTCAAAACCACATCAACAACAACATACCTAACCTTACACTTTTCGTCCAAAAATGAACGAACAACAACATCAAGTAAAACATACAAATAGCTAGGATATTTCATCCACACCTCGAATTTCTAACAAAGTGTTAAAAAAAAAGATATAAAAAGAGAAAAATGCGCGAAAAAAAAAAACAAGAACAAAAACAAGGACAAATAGCTACGATACGAAGGAAAAGTTTCCATACATGCATTTAAGGTTAAGTTAAACGTGGCTGTAAGTTTTTAGAGCCGACTAAGACTGACTATGTATATAGGTAGTATAAAACCTGTGCTGCGGCATGTAGGAAGGAAGACGAGAAGATGGCTGAAAGGACTTGTGTTCCATTTTGCGTTTCAACCGACTATTAGCACAGAATCTATTTAAACTCTCGTAGGTATCTAGATGAAAAGGTGAAAGCTGTCGTTTCATTGAGCAATGTGCCTTTTTTCGTCTGAACACGTTTTATTTTTTTGTTAGGTAGTTGAAATGTTGAACTCTTTGAGAGGGTGAATTATGCCAGTTATATAGTTTTATGTACTCATTACTGAGTGACGGAGCTGAAGAGTTAAGTGAGCGTATTATTTTATTTATTTAAAAATGCTTAAAATTATTATTTATCCATATTATTCTAAAGGAATTTGTTTAAATTTGTGCACGTCGTTCATAATGTGTCAATATATTCGAAGATTATGAATAAAAATAAAGACACTATCACAATAAATATTTACTTGAAAAGTTCGACTTTTATAATCTTTAAAAAAAATTCAAATGTTTAAAAATTTCACCGATGGCATATATGTCTCATATGGCATGAAATCAGGGAGCAAAACGGTTGGAGACCCCCGAAAAAGAATCTACTCCATCTAATAAAAAAAACTATTGAAATTCAGCAAACAAATTTTTTGACCAACTACACAACGTGGGGAACAAAACGATCATAATCAGAACCCTCACAAAAGTCTAGGATCGAAACGGGAGAAACACTCAAGGGAGAACCTTGCCCAATAATCTTCTAAAAAAAGGCTTAGTGGAACATTATATGTAGAGTTGGGGATGCTTATCAGAGGCTCTATGTCAATCTGTATGTTCTCAGAAAATAAAGAACAAAGCTGTCGAAAAGAGAACTTTATTCAATGAGCCTCTTGAAGAGTAGCTTCAAATGAACTAAACGACTGTGCTGGACAAGTTGACCAACTTTAAACATTTGCTAGCAGCTTTTTTGACGTTTTAAAATTGATATCAAAACTGAGTGTTAGAGGGGGTTGCATTTCTAATCTCTCATAAAGAGTAATCTTTGCGTCCATTTCATTATTATCCATTTTAATTTTTATTTTTTATCTCGATAATAGTTTTTGTTGTTAAATTCACAGAAGATTTCTGACGTAATTCCTGGTGTAATTTGAACATCAGAAATCACGTCAGAAATCTGTGCAGTTGCATTGTGAGGGCGTAATAAGTATCATCTACGTCATAAAGGTACTATAAGGCAAGTTTTGCAATCGTGCAAAAAAATAATTTTGAGATAACAATCAAATAGCAAACACGACATGATGATGATAGAGAACACCAAAAAAGTGGATGGCATAATTTTGTCTGTCTATCTGTCAGTTTATAACCGTCAAGGAAAAGCTTATCCATCTCAAAAACAGCTCTAATGGTTTTGATTAAAAAGACATGGTGTACTTTTTGATAAGAAATAAAACTACCGAAAACCATTACTAACGACACCTGTCATATAACGGTTTTTTTAATTTTCTATTTTCCCATTAACGGCTTAAATGATTGCAGTCAAAATTTTTATGCAAAAAGTTCCTTTTAAATATCAATAATACTGCTTATCAAAATTTTGAAAAAAATGAATTTTTAGGTTTTTAAAAAAAATTTTAATATTTTTTGAAAGCTCAATATTACAAAAATGAGTTGCTGAATTTTTTCAAAACTAAGTTTAAAAATATATTTCAATACATACTCCAAATAGGCCTACAAATTTTTTTTTTAAATGTAATTAAAATTGTATATAACAAAAAAAATTAAGGAAACCGCTCCAACGATTTTTATTTTCTTTTCACATATTCCTATTTTTTGCAGTACCTAATTTAATGGCATACTTGTTTAAAAATCCTAAGTTTTTTAACAACTTATTTATGCAATTATAAGAATGATTTAAATGCTTTTTATATTTATATTTTTTTATAATTACTTGAACAACTTGAACATAAGAGCAAGTACGTGCGATCCCGTCGGGCATTTTATTTTGACAGCCATTCCAACTGTAGCACCAGTTCCAGCTGTAGAACTCTATTCTGTTCAGGTGGTTAACTACAGATGAGAGCATTTAGTCTTAGAAGCAATTAATTTTATACAGTTTTTTATTCCCCATACGACAATCCTGTCTAGATCAGAGTTTTAATGACCTAACCGTTACTCTGCCGTGAACATCCACAACGTTGACAATATCCGAAAAGCAAGGTAGTAAATCTTGAAACGAATATGAAAAACAGACGGAACTGTCATCAGCAAAACAAATAAATTATTCAAAAATTTATTTTAAATTAATAAATTAAAGGAAAAGTAACGAAGCTAAAACGGCGCCCTGAGGCACACCAGAATTTTTTTTTATGAATTTCGCACCTATTATTCCACTTTTTTTAAGTTGTGCGGTTTGAAAGGTTATTTCTAATAAAGTGAAGAAATTAGTGATCTATCGAAATAAAATGCAATCATTTTCAATAAGAAAGTATGGTGCCGATCCCCTATTAATAATCTTTTGAAATATCAAGTGCAATTGATCTCATTTTTTCTCCAAAACAATGTAA
Organism: Dasysyrphus albostriatus; assembly: GCA_946251815.1. Taxonomy (NCBI): domain Eukaryota; kingdom Metazoa; phylum Arthropoda; class Insecta; order Diptera; family Syrphidae; genus Dasysyrphus; species Dasysyrphus albostriatus. Next base: position 13,793,298 of record OX276336.1, read on the forward strand.
AGATTGGTGCCAATGTTCGTACTTGGTGAAATAAACCCTTAGATCCACCAGTGGCAATATTGCTACGAAAACCGTTTTGCCGTTCATTAAAAAGCTTGTTTTCGAGATATTTCTTAAGCTGATAATTTATCTGCATTTTCATTACCTTGGAAAGAAGGGACATAAGTACAATATGAAGATAGTTGAAGGGTGATGACAATTTGCCTGGATAATAATGCTATTTTTCATCCACTTGTTAAGAGACCCCTCTTAAATAGGATAGATTTAAAGGCTTCTATCTATCAAATATCAAAACAACCTTTCAGTGTGAGAAGGTCTAATATTTTCTCTTTTGATTTGTAGAAGTTTTCAGTGCAAGTAGCAAACTTGAATTAAGGTGTTGGAATTTCCACAATATGACCGACATTTTCCGCTTGAACAATCTTAAAAGAGTGAATAGGTATCATATAAATTGGATAAATTCACCTTATAAAACACATTAAATAAAAAAAATACAGCAAAAGTATGGATTTTCTCAAGAAAATATATAAAAATCGAAAATGATGAGGCAAATTTGAAGAAAAAAAGAAGTGCAAAGAATTATGGAACAGTATGGAGAGCTTAGCAGCTGAAAGGAAGATGATTTTTTTTCTCTTCCTAATAACTTTTGTTCACACCCTCGCTATTCTTCTTCTTGGTGTCTAAGTGGAAGATGATTTCTTAATGATCTTTTTTTCGAACCTTTTCTTATTTTTTGAAGGTGAAGAAAATTAGTTTATTTTCATACGTTTCAAGTACCTCGTTAGGAATATTAAATTTTATTTTACCTAGATGTAACATTATTTTATGCCGCATGGTGGAAAGTTCAGTTCATTTTTTGACACCTTCAACTATACCTTCTTAAAAATTGATGATACGACCGACTTTTATCCTCCTGTGAACTAAGTCATGTTTTAACTAAATCTTTTATTATGAGTTTTTAGGATTAGCTTTTCGGAAGCAGTAAAGATGATAACGAAGATAATGGAGTGACAATGTAAAAGATTCCCATGACAATGACTCGTCAGGAGCCATACGAGTATTTATTTTGTACAAATCCCGAGATGATCAAACACAGCTGATGTGATACTGCAGAAAATGACTATTATCAACTTAAATGAATATACGTATACCTGTAGAGAAGGTACTTTATACAAAAAAGTTCATGTTATAGTAAATGGGGGAGGTATGGTATTCGTGTTCCTAATAAAAATTCAGTTTTGTGGGTGTGCTGGACTACCATACTATTATTATTTTTGATTGAACATTTAATTACATTACACTCGTGAAGTGCAGATGAATAAAAAAAATTTGCAATTCGGGGGAAAAGAAGTATGAAGCAACAAAAATTAAATCCTAAAAAAAAGTTACGTATACGCCCCAGTTATAAAGGGAGAAATATTTTGAAATTGATTGCTTTTCATATTTTTTTTTTGTTGTTGTTTGACCATTCGATATTGATTGATTCAGGAAATAATAATTAAATAGAATGAGTTTTAATAGCTTTTACCTAACAAAAATTGTAGGTTGGTACATGTTATAAAAATGTTTGTGAAAAGTGAGAAAAGTAAAAAGTTTTAAATTTAAATTTTTTTTAAATAAACTATTTTCATTTTAAATTTTGAAAATGTAGGTAAATATTTTAAAAAAGAACTTTGTTATTTGTTTATTTAATTTTGATATTTAAAATTAAAGCTCAATAATATTAAAACAATTCTATTCCATGACATATTCTCTTCAAAAGGGAAGGACTAGAAATAGTTTGCTTAAAACTCTCAAACAGATTAGTGGAGTTGGAGTGTTCACATCATACCAATTCATTTTTGTGTGGTAAAATTAAGTAAAAATATCACCACTATAGCTGAAAGTGTGACCAAGAGCTCCCGTGGGTCAATTTTCTAGCAATCTCCGAAATAGGGGTCATTCAACATCACTTTCCACCGCGATTCTTTGCTTGGAATTTATTCCATAGACGTTAACAACGATTACTTTCAGCAGGACCAGACGGCGACAAATAACATGGATGGATGTGTGATTTCCCAAAAGTAGAAACTTTCACTTTTTCAGTATTATGACAAAAATAATGTTAACTTCAATATTTCATCAAGAATTCATGTACTTTGAGGAAACATTTTCAAATACAGCTTGCAATATAAGGCCTCAATTATGCGATAAAGTGATGTCTAATTTCATGAAAGAAATCTTATTTTAAATCATGAATATCTGAGAATATACTTTTACCACCCTATCAATAAAAAATGCTTAATTCTCCTTAAGTTCATGATTTTACTAAACTACGGAATAAGATTTAAGCCACGGGATAAAGTTTCTCATTAAAAAAAAGTGTTCGTGGAATAGTAAGGTGACGTTTCCCCTACGAGGCCTGTTTAGTTACTTGAAATGTTTACCAAGTTTCACAAGCAAGTTGCCAAACACACCTTTAAGCTTAGTAAATGTCACTTAGCAGAAATTTAGTTTTATTAGTAATATTTTGCACTTAATCCACGGAATAAGGCTAACCTTTCACTAGTCCGCTTTTTTTAAATTTGGCTGTGAGAATAACCTTTTTTTAATTAACAATTAATACTTTATTACACGATGACTTTTGAGTCATAACTTTTTCGAAATAAAATTAGTGCAATAGTGAGATCAAATGTTCTCTCTCTTTCACATTCATTTCCGAAGAAGTGATAATTCAAAAGTCGATGTGTTATACCAGGCGCAGGGTCGAAAATTCATAAGCCAAATCAACATAAATAACTTTTGGCTCACCTATAGATGGGTTAAAAGTCTAAAAAAGCATTATGAACTTATAACTCAAAACCGAGAAGAAAATGGGTCGTAAGTTCATACTTTTTTCAAGAAAGTGGTCTAAAGTCCATATTTTTGTCAAGCAAATAATTTATTTCAATATTTGAAAACAAAAACCAATGTATAGGAATCAATAAAAATGAGAAACAACAAAAAAAATTGTGAATTCATTGTTATACGGCAGATATGGTGAACCTTTTTAGAGCCTCGTGCCATTTTTTTAAAAATAAATTATTTGAAATGCCTTTGGCAACGTACAGACTTAATCTAGCTTTCTAGTAACTATTGGAAAAAAAATAAAAACTTCATAGTGTGCAGCATATTATTTGGGAAAAAATTTCATCCGAAAAATGTTTGTTCCCCCGTTATTTTAAAAGGTACTGAATTTCTCTTTGCCATCAAAAGATAAGTGACAATTTAAGCTCCAAATTACGAAAAACTTCGACCGAAATGAGTACCTACTCACAAAAAAGGGGAATCTTCGTTTTTCAGGTAAAAATCAGAATAAGGCTGAATAACTTATTTTTGAACTTACAGTTTGAAATTAATTTATATCAAAAAAATTCAGGTAGAAAAAACAAAGAACTTTCTCCGTACAACTACTGCTGTTGCACACTCGATATACCAAGTAGTTGACATCAGGGCTGTATTTTGTCACATTAAGCAAAATGCAAGCTGAACTGGAATCATCTGACAAATGGTTATCAAGGGAATCGTTAGTGTTATTAGATTTTAAAAATAAGGGCTTACACGTCACACTCATTGACAGACCAAAATATTTACAAGACATCAAATTTCGACATTTTCAAACAGCTATAAAAAGAAATCTAAGTAGATTGCTTTGATGCTGGCGCTTAAATAACGTGCCCATAATATTTTGTCACGTGCCACCAAAGGAACGAGTGCCTCGCTTATAGGGTCAAAAATATTTACAAAAAAACTTTTGTGCTTATTTGTCAAGCTCTTTCTCAATGTTTGGTCGAAGTCCATATAAATGAATGTGGACGAAATTTCAACAAATTGACCTCAATATATTGAAAAAGGTGAGTAGAGTATATACTTTTTTAGATTTATGGCTCATGAACAAGAAGAGAAAAGAAGAAAAGGTATAGAATAAAATTAGAGTTTGAAAATTTCAAATTTGATTTTTTTAAATTATTTTTTGATTTGGGTTTTTAAAAATTTGAAAAAGCAAACTGTAAGAAGAATTAATTCTCCAACTTACTTTTTTATTTATTTTTCTAAAATTCAGTAAGGTAGTGGTATTAAAAAATGACGCAAAATGAAATTTTTATACTTTTCAAAATGATGGAAAAAATATAAAAATTTAATTTATCACAAAAGTCAATACTATACGTTCTTAAGGAGAAATAATTTTCGAATCGAAATTTTGTGACACGAAATTTTAATATTTTTCAAAATAAATTTTTTGAAATTTGAATTTTTGAAAAATTCAATCAGGTAATTATAAAAATTTTGGGTGAAATTTTCAAAACTGCCTAATTGAATTTTTCAAAAATTCAAATTTCACAAAAATCATTTCAAAAAATATTAAAATTTCATTTGTCACAAAAGACGGTATTTATAAAAGATTTTTGTTTGTTTACAGGTGGATGAAATTATTGTAAATAATAAAAGTAAAGTTATAATATCTCAGGAGAGATATCCTAAAAAAAAACGCGAACGCCAACCCCTGAGGGGCTGCCCAAGGGTTCGACTTACTATGGAATAATTCGACAAGAAAGTTTTAGATTTAAAATATGTTTATTTCAAGCAACCGTCTTGCTTAGGTGCTAAACTACCACTAACTAAAACTAAAGCTGAATAGCTTATGCTCGTGCAAAAGTTAATTGCCGATACAACTTTTTCCAACTGTGGGAACAGCGGATGAGGATCATATTCAGTCGTGGCCTTCGGTAGTGCAAGTGCATTTACCTTTGTTCATGAAATACACTGTCAGCACTTGAAGTTCGACTCGTGGGAAATGCTTTGTGTTAACTGTAAATATTCCACTTTACATGGTTCAGCAAAATAAGATGGAAACATTTTAAAGGTAAACTTTAAATATTGGAGCTGAACCTTAGACCTTTTAAAATTGTATTGTTTGTTTTCCAACATCGAAAGATAATTGTTTTTATATTTATAATTATATATTTTAACTTTTTTTATAACTTTAGCCACAGTAATATCATTACCTTTAGAAAAGACTGCAGGAAATTTTAGTAATACCTATTTATTTAAAGAAAAAATATAATAGCCTGTATCAGCATGGACTTTTGGTGCATTCTTGGTGGTCCAAACAACTAGTGAACATATATTTTTCGGGCACTTGCGTGGGTTATAAGTTCAAAATGCATTTATGGACTTTTGACCCATCTAAGAGAGCCAAAAGCCCATTCTGGACTTTTGGCCCCCGTTTAATCCCCTTTTAAGTCTGCTATACTTAGGGCCTTATAGCGATAGTCTTTACTCAAGTTTTTTTTTATTCTAGTAAGCTCTAAACTGATATTGCCTAGCAGTAGATTTCTGTAATAGAATCGACTTTTTAAAATAAAAAAATAAAAAGCTCTTGACTAGAGCTTTCAATTAAAATGTCAAATATCCATTCAAAATATGTAGAAATCAAAAACTTCAAAGTAACTTATTTTTAAGAACATTTAATTGGATAACATATTTCTATAAAATGTTAAAGGTTAATTATTTTCATAGTTACTTTACTCATTAAAATACGATTTACAAATACTAACCAAACAAAATATTTAAGTCTTTTCTTTAAATTTTGTTTTTCATTATTTTTCCCGTTCCAGCGAACTTGTTATTAAAAATTAAAAGTGAATTTCGCTTACCATCATTACTTGCCAACATTACGTCATTTTGAGAAAAATTATGGCATATAATATTGTTGTGCATACAGTGAAATGGAAAAAATAATCACTTTGATAGCAATAATAAGATTGAAACGCGAATATATTATAATTTTTTTAACTTTTATCTCCGAACAGATTTTGCAGAGGATTTTTTCCATCTGCTATTCTACCGATGATAATAATAATAATAATTTCTTTTGTTTCTGTATCCTGTAGGTACACGACATTTGGTGTTTTAAATACTACCAGAATTGCGTGTAATAGAAGAATTCTTAGAAAAGTAGGCCTCATTCGATTAAAAAACATTGAAAAACAATTTCCCTAATTTTTTTCAGATTTTTATTTCACCCCCATGGTCGCCCTTTTTTCACTAAGTACTCGTATTAATAACGGGGAAAGGATTACTCTTATAAAACGCAAAAATAAATCAGAATGTATAGATTAGATTCAGACAAGAAAAAAAATTGTATTGGAGGGGGTCTTTTCCACCCCCCCCCCCGGTGTAATTTTTTACAAAATTGGCCAAAAACAAACAAATTATTTAAAAATCGGTAATCGGTAAGTTTGAAAATTATTTTTCCAAAAACTATTTGAAATAAATAATTTATTTAGGTAGCATATCATAGAATAGAATCGTGGCTGTAATAAAAGCTAAGGCGTGGCTTTGTAAGTGTTTCCGTATTTTTCAAGATAATTTTTTTCTTTTTTGATCCATATTTTGAGAAAATTACCCCTCCAGCCTAAACTGGGGAAAATAGACCCCGCCTCCAATACTATTTTTTTCTCTTCTTAATCTAATCTATACCCTCAGATTGTTTTTTTTTTTGCGTTTTATAAGAATCACCCTAGCTCCATAGTTAGTACCATAAAAAGAAAACAGAGCGACCAGGGGGGTGAAATAAGAATCTGAAAAAATTAGTAAATTTTTTTTTTATGTAGAACCATGCCTATCAATTTCAGAATTTCAAAAAAAAAATAACAATATAAGGACCACCCTTATATATATGCATCGCTTAATATGAGGGCTCTCCTGTAAACTTCTATATTTGTCCAGCATCATAAATGAACAAAATGTGTTAAATTAGATGTGGTGCACTGCGAATTTTGAATTTTAGTGTGGATTCTGCGGAAATATCGCGCTAAGTATGCTCAAGCTTTTTTCTTTTTTTTTTTAATGTTATTGCGTGTGGTTATTTTTAGAAGAGGAGTATACTGTGAATTGGAGTGTATGTATGCAAATGGATAAGCGTAATTTAATTAAATTAGTTAATTAAATTCAACACTTGTAGAAGTAGATATAAGCATCTGTTTTTATACAAATTATGTACGAAGAATGTGAGCGTATAGACAAAACACTGTAAGAACCAATAACTGCACTCAAATGCCAAAATGTATCAACAAATATTTTGCATACGTATAGATATATGATAATTATTTCTTATGTTTTGGTAATGCTATTTGTATCTAAAAGCATTGTATAAATAGTAAGACTACAGAGGTTCAATTTAATCAACATTTTTTAGTCCGTTATTATTATTAAAATGAAAGCGTAATCTGGCGAACAAATATTTTTTGTACTTAGCTATTCTTCAGAATTATTTTCTTAACAAAATGCATCCAGTGTAACCGTAACCTCATACTTCAAATCATATTTTTCTTAAAATAATTGAAACCGAACATAATATATTTTTCACAAATTATGTTCTTAAATGAAATTAATGTTGAAATAATTGGCATTGCTTTTTGATTATTGTCTTTTTTGTTTTAAAAAAGTATCTTTAGTCTGCTCTTATTTGCAACAATTTTAAATAATTTTTATTTTGGTGCCATTGAAACGACCTTAAATGAGTATTCAGCATTTTTTATAAATATATTTAAGGAGTTTGTTAAGAGTCTAAATTATATTGAATATCAAAATTTTCCAGAATAAATGTATAGTTTCAGATTTTCTTATTCCATTTAATTCTGGTGTATTTAGACTTTATATAAATAAACAAATTAAAAAGAAAGAAAAAGCTTCTTGTTTTTGTATCGTAGAAAAATTATGTTTCATTTTTACAGTTTTTAGCCTACTAGCCAAAAGCGGTATAAGAAATGTTAAAAACACCATGGAGAGCCCTGGAGAAAAATGGCTTAAGTCCACTTTTTGGATAAAAAAAAACTTATGACGACATTTCATAGATTTTTATAAGTGCAATCTGATGAAGTATAGTTCTCGTCACAAAGAACTTTGAAAACTCACAAAATAGGACACTTCCTAAAAAAAAAATGTTCAAAAGATTTTTTTGCTCCAAAAATTAAACAAAGCTATATTGAAAAGAGAAAAAACTAAAAATATCTGATAATGAATAAGTAAAAACCCACTTCCAATTATCATGTCCTATTCTTTTAGAACTTTAAGAAAAAAATTTAAAATAATCTATGAAAATTTTGTTTCTAACGTGGAAGGTCCTTTTGACTCATGTTACTGTATAATGCAAACAAATTTAACATGTTAAAAATTATTTGGTTGCAAAGTTTAGTGCTTAGTGCTATGCAAAAATATTTGTTTATTTAATTTCTTTTTCCTTGAATAAAGCATTATTTTAGTAATAAATTTACAACTTCATTTTTTTGAAATAAATTCAAGTAGACTTAAGCCGTTCTTCCCCTGGACCCTTCATTTATCTTATAACTACAGGAAATGGTAAAAAAGAGACACAAATAGGAATCAAAGGATGTGATTCAAGATAAACTTTTATTATTTAGGAATGTCTCAAGTGTTTTTTCATATAATTTAGGCTTACACCCCACCACACCTTTATTTGTGAATGGGTACAATTTTAAAAGAAACAGACACTTAGGGCTTTGCCTTTTCATAAATTTTAGTTAATTTTAATTTTTGTTTTTTAGTTTGTACACTGTATGTATATACATACGTTACCTACGTAACGTTTAGGACAATAATTTTGGAGAAAAAATAGAATATTTTTTAAAACGTTCTTAAAACAGTTAAAAACTGTAAACAAAGTACAAAGTTACAAGAAAATCACCTTGGTCGTTTTCGAAACATTAAATTATTGAATTTATTTTTAAAACTCCAAAAAAATATTTTTTAGAAAATTTTGATTTAAAGTACCATTTCAACTCTTTGAGCGAGTTTCTGCAAGGACAAAAATGGTACCTGCTACTTATTTTCTTTTCAGCAATTTTGCACAATCCTATTTTTTCAAAAACAGTTTTAAGACCTATCTTTAAAAAAATATCAACATATTACTTTAAGTGAATGATATCTTTGAGTGTGAAACCAGTTTTCAAGAAATTGTTATTAGATAAATTTGTCTCCTAAGGAACCATTTTATATTTGTGATTCTCTTCAAAATGGTATGACTACCAAACAATTTCTATATTCCTTTTTATTCAGCTTCTAAGAATTATGAAAATATTCAATTATGATTTTTTAAAAATATTTTTCTTTTTTTTCAAAAACGATATCATAGTTTTTTTTTGAAACTCGCTATTAAAGAGTTTTCTTAATCTCTTAAATAGGTATCTACCGTCTTCAGTAAAAATTTACTTTTTGATGGTAAAGTAACGAAAACCTACCAAAATTTTTACTTTTTTCTTTACTTCATTCGTAAGTTAATTGCTTTCACACACAATATTAGACCGAGAGCCTACAGCAGATTTTGGATGTGACTGATAGCAAAAAGATGTATAGGCGTCGGATTTGATGCGATATCTCGACTTTCTTAATACCGACTTCATAAGGTCGATTTTTATAATCTTAACAAAAAAATCTCGATTGTTTAAAAGACCGACTACTTATAGACAAATATTTTAACGATTTTTAAAATGTCGGCTTTTTAAAATATCGATTCTCAAAATGTTGACACTGATCGATATTTTATCAGCCGGGATAAAATCGGGAAATTATGACCATATCATAGTTTAGTGAATGATATTTACAAGAACTTAAGACATTTATATTTTCTATAGCATCAAATAACTCCTAAGTTCCTGTAACAAAGTGAGACAAAACTTTATAATTCCTTAGTTTATGCTTATTCCGTACGACCATTTAAAACACAGCCTTGTTCTTTGGGATACGTTCAAATGACCGACAGAAAAAATATCGATAAGTAAAAATATCGACTGGTTAAAATGCCGATTTATATCGACTTTTTTATGAGAAAAATACTGACAAGTCGATATTTGTCACGAATTCTTTCAGGGCAGTTGACATTTTAGTTGGTCAAAACAGAGTCGGTATTTTAATTTGCACAAAAGTTGAGAAAGAACCAGTCAACATTTTTTCTGTTGGTCATTTGTACGTAAAAATCAAAGTCTCTTGCAGTCTACAACTGGGGCATCAAAAAAAAAATATGAATGCAACTTCGAAGGTAATCATGTTAGCCAAAATTGGTTTTCACCCCTCCTTAGATAAGCTCCTGGGACCACATATCACGGAATCCTAAACCATTTGAGTGTATAGTTCGCCCTGATGACCATCTGTTTAAGAAAAACGTTTTTCACTTTCAATTTTGAGTTTTTTAAACGGCCTGGCAGGGTGAACTATACACCCAAATGGTCTCGGATTCCCTGATATGTGATCCGAGGAGCTTATCTAGGGAGGGGTGAAAACCAATTTTGGTGCTAACATGATTACCTTGGAAGTGGCAATCATAGTTTTTTTTATGCAGTAATTAATAAAAAAGGCCCTGGACTGCAAGACTTCGATTTTTTTAAATAGCTTTTAATGAAGCTTTCGACGCCTATACTTTTTTCCCTATCGTTCACACCCAAAATCTGCTGTCAGCTCTTAGTCTATATTATTTATATTTAATTTTATTATAAAATCTTGCAAACGATAGATAAGAAGATGCATTATGTACATCGTATTTCGTATAGATTTATTAATCCATAAAAATTCAGTTTCCATTATAAGCATCATATTTGAATAGATGAGGTATTCTCCTCATTTATCGTACAGACATAGCAACTTTTAATTCAATAATAAAAGAATATAAAATGTTATCTTTCGATTATCAGTAAACTTTTTGTAAATATCAGATTCAACATAACCGTTTATTCTATTAACCTTATAAAAGTTCCTTTTCACAAATTATATTAAAATATTTTTACACTTAATTTAATTACAAACTTTATTCAACATTATTTTAATTTTAATGAAAAACAATAATTTTCGAAATGAATAAACATCTGATTATTTTCAAAATTTACATCACCTTAATTAATCCAAAAACAAATCCTAATTAAAAATGAGAAAAAAAAAAACATTGACCAAACCTCCACTTAAATGTCCACAACTTTATTCCATGTGATATAATATAATCACTATTTTCTAATTGTTCCAAAGTCACTATACCTAATCCAGCTAAACAAAACTATAACATGACATTGTTTTTCCCAAAAAACAACATACTTAAATCAAGCAACAATAAATCGTACAAATTAAATTCAATCTGTTTAGTTCAATTTTAATACCGCATTCACCATGCGCCACCCACCTTAGTCTTCTTTAACCTATAAATATATTTTTATCTCACAAGCAATTATTTTGCACAGAAATTTAATTTTAATTCCACTACAAACACACACAACTCCTCACTCCACCGATATATATATTTTTGTAGATATTATCTATAGTTTTGTATTTTTAGAGTATTAAATAAAATTAAATAAATCCTTCATAAGGTCGATGGGATACAAAAAAAAAAGAACAAAAAAAACACATTCGCATTGTTGGCATTGCACTGTCAGTTTCATCCAAAATTGTAATCATATAGAAAATGAGTGCAGCGGCAGCGTTCGTCCACCGTGCTTTGTGCGGCACGGATAGTCCCTAAAATTGACCAAAAATATCAATTAGCCCCATCTGGTGGTGATACTGGTCAGTGCATAAATTCAACCCACATTTCCCAAACAAAAATTTCATTACACTAAACATAATCATCAGCATCAGCATCAGCATCAGCATCACACGAGAACTATGTACGAGAGCAACATGTTAGAGGCGAGAGTGTGGTTTTTGGGGAGACAAAAAAAAAACATTTATTTTTTGTACACGAAGCGAGGATATAGGAATAAATTCCCACGAAGGACTCCCTTTCGGTCTGACTATAAAATTATGTCCAAAATATTCTACTTTCGGGTCATATCTATAGGTGGGGTAGACTCATTATTGTATTGCATAGTCAACCCAGTGTGTTGTATAAGTATATCGTTAATATGGACATTGTACCTACTATATACATTTAATGGTAACAAAAGGATAACCGTATTGTTATACGGATCTAGTTTTACTCGTGAATAATCGTTGATAAGGATTTTCTATTTGGGAATGTGTCAGGCTTCTCGTTTGACTGCATTGTGAAACTAATTCGAGTGTGACATTATGATAAGGAACTTATCTAAATTTTTGACCAAAATTAACCAGTGAAGCAAGGACACTTTTGTTGTTGTTTGCTTTGTTATTCGTTGCACTCATGAAATTACAAAAATGTTATTAAAATTAATATAAATAGCTATGTAAATGTACACATAACGTAGGTACTAAAAAGATCCTTTATTTTTGGGATGTTGTGATAAAAAACCAAACCAACAATAGGCTATCATGACAGTTCATTAAGTGAGGTCAATGTGGTCTGGTCAGGATATGGTTTGGTTATACGAGTATATATAAAAAAAATACAGTTTCTGAATAAAATATAATGTTCATTTTGTGTGGTTTTGATTAATAAAACAAGCAATAACAACAACACAAGTTTGAATATACGAATATGTTTGGAACTCGATTATTTATTTAACCTCACTTAAATACAAATAAATATTAAATAAAAAAAATATAAATATAAAATAAAAAATCGGATAAAAAGAATGAGTGTGAGATTATTATTTTCTGTATATTTTTTTTTCAGTTTCATAGCAAAAAGATGATAATAATTTATTAAATGGCAAAAAAAAACAATGATAAAAGCTGGATGCAGACAAACATAGAGAGTATAAATGGATTCTCTACTTTGGGTGTGTGCTAGGTGCATTGAAGAATGGGAGGAAGTTGATTAATTTGTATGCAATTTATTTCATTGAATTATACATTTTTTTTTTTGAAAAGTTCTTTTTTATTTTAAAATTTTTAATAAACCCACAAAGCTGTAGATAATTGTAGCTTCTGATGAAACACATTCATTAGTTTATGAGGCTTATTTTTAAAATGTATCAATTTGTGTTCCCTTAACTATATACATAGTTTTATGTAAGTATTTATATTTTTTTTTAAGTGTTGGGTTATAATTCAGGAAATTTTGATTCATTGAGGATTTATAAAAAAAAAAAAAAATATTTATGTGTGTACAACAATTGCAGAGAATTAAAACATCGATTTTGACACTGTTGATAAATGTTGTGGTTATGACCTATTTAATTATTAAATGAACATCAATTTTATAAGCAGTATCATTGTCATATTTCATTTGTATCTATAGCTTCCCAAAAGGATAAGTGAGCTACTTATGGGAAAGGCAATCACAATCAGCAGTATGTGCTAATAAAATATAATGTGACCTAAGGACAGTGATTAATTTAAATGGAATTCAATTTTTTTAGTGTTATGATAGGTACATATGTACAGACACATGTGGATTTAAAATTATATATGTCTAAAGGGTTTATTTGTATTGTTTTTCGTTATTAATAAAATTGCATAATGCAGAAATTGATAATGTATAATAATCTAATAATTATAATAATTATTTTAATTGTATCACTGTATGCCTGTAAGACCTTAGGCCAGGGGTCAACAATTAGTTTTAAGTGCGGTCAAGATGATGAAAGTTTTTCATACTAGGGTGCAAATCAGATTATAAGGAAATTTGTGAGCAAAAATTTAAAACTTTTTAATAAACACTACCTTTATTTAATAATGATTTGTTATTATTTATTTAAAGAAAAGAAAGACATTATAATTATTCAATAATTTTCTTTTGGTGAAATGCAGTAAAACTCTGTATGAAGTCACATTTTAACCCACCAGAAGAGAAATTCTCATGGACTCTGAGTAAAGAGCATTTAAGAATATGACACGTTTTAAAAAAGCAACATTTATTAACGAACTTATATTTAATTTTGTCATGGGATCATAAAAAACCTGGAAAATTGTCTTTTCCATGAAGCCTTTTTAGATTGGATAAATTGAGTCGGGACTCGTGAGTCTCATCTTGTCTACATTTGAACATTTGAGGTGCCTCAAAATACATGGAACACATATAAGTCCGATGTTTATATATTGTTCATGACTCACGACAACCCTGACCCCCCACTTCTCTTGTCCATAAACTACTATGAGACCGGTCTCAATCTTCCCAATCTAAACAGCGTCATGGGTCTTGCTTTCAAAAGTCAATATTGTCATACCAAAGACTCACACAAAAATGGATATCTATTGAGGTATACGTCAAAAGTTTGAGGGCTTATGCGTGCATCGTGCAAAGAGTCAAAGATGCTGTTTTTATTATGTATATGAAGTAAGCAGGACACTTTTGGAAATTACGATTAAGAAGTATTCTATCATTAGTTGTTACTTAATTGCGAATTAGTATGCAAAAAAAAAATTATTCTTTTTTTGGTTTTCGAGAAAATTGGTGTGCTGCTGACTTCAAATGAACTTAGCAGGACAACTTTCTCAAAAATGAAGATAAATGATACGAAAAAATTTCGTTGTTGAGAACTAATTAATTTTCCAATTAGTTACGCAAACAGAAAGAATTTCTTGTTTGCTTACGAAAAATGGGATTATTGCAGTTTTCACGTGAACTTAGGAGGACAACATTCTTTAAAATTAAGTTAAATGTTTTGAAGAAAGTTAGTTGTTGAGAACTAATTAACTGCAAATTATTTACGCAAAAAAAATGTCTTGGTTGTCAAAAAATGGCTGCCCTGCTAACTTCATAAGAACTAAGCAGGACAATTTTCTCGAAAATGGTGATAATCGAGCTGAGCTGAACATTTCCAAAATTGATCGTTCCTTTTTGAAATATTGGCAAAGTGTATTTAACATTCTTAACAATAGCCTTGTGCGGAATTATACCAATTTGTTGTTGTACTTAACATGCAACTTTTTTTTTAAGCCAAGATAAAAATGCTTTTCAAAACAGGGCTAATATCATTTTTGATTATTTCAAACCAAAAACACGTTTTGAAATAATAGTCAGTTTTTCGATGCAGAGTTAACTCTGAGTTTAATCAGTGTTAAGTTTATTCAGAAGTTGAGGATGGATTAATTTTATCTTTCAGTTGTCAAAAATAAGTTGCTCTGGATTCAAGTTCATTAGGTTATGAGTGAACTAAGCTGTCAGACCGAGAGCTGGTGAACGTTTTGCTTAAAGTGTTTTATACCGCTCAAAATTTTGTGGGCGTACTGTTTGCACCAGTACAAAGTATATGATAGCAACCTGGCAGCGATTTTGCGGTTCTTGGATAACCAAAATGCAATGGACACCAATTTTCTCAAAATCAAAAATGTAATAAATTTTAAATCAACTAATTCTCAACAAACAAGTTTTTTCTAATCGTTTATCTTCAATTTTGAGAAAGTTGTCCTGCTAACTTCATAAGGAACCAATTTTTTCATTAACCAAAAACGCAATCAATTTAATTTTTGCGTAACTAATTCGCAATTAATTAGTTCTCAAAAACTTACTCCTAGTTTTTTTGTTTATCTGCATTTTTGAGAAATGTGACCTGCAAAGTTCATATCAAGTTAGCAGGACGACTATTTTCTCGCAAAGCATAAAAGCAATTTTTTTTTTTGCGTAACTAATTTGCAATTAGCTAAGTAGCAACAAATGATAGAATACTTTTCAATCGTAATTTCCAAAAGTGTCCTCCTAACTTCATAGACATGTTTTTATTTTTTGGATCAATTGTGTCTGGAGTATTATGTTTTGCGGGTAGGTACTGAAATGCCTCGAATTTCACCAAAAATATCTTCTTCAAAAAGTGCCTCGCTCACTTCAAATGATCTGCGAGTGTGAAAATTGTTTTTGATGTTTATTAAGTCTCCATCATCTTACTCACAAGAACACTTCTTTTTGTTATTTCCTACTGGTTCAAGCCATTGGAAAGGGAGTCTATCATTTCTTTTTTTTCGCATGAACTTAGTTGCCTCTTTTGAAGATAGCTATTGTATATTGCTCGAACCACTTAAAAATAGCTTAAAAGATATTGGGTCCACTTACAAATAAATTATCTATTTTCACTTTAAACTCTGCGCTTTTTGTGATTTATTTTAATGTCCAAATTTGAGGTGTCAAATAATTAGTATCGCGTAAGTTAAGAAGTTTTGTGGTTTAATTGATATAAAAATAAGGCATGAAAAACTAAAAGATCGCTGCTAATTTTTTGAGGAAGAGAAATTGGCCAGGAATATTTTGAGCGATATGATATTTTTTTGAACAAAGAATAAAAATATCATCGGTCCTGATTTATATCTTTCCCGATTCGCCAATTGCCTGCCTTAGTCCGTTTTTATGCAGTTTTAAGAAGAAGAATTTTGTTGGGCGCAGTTGATCACATGAAAATTTGGGGATATAGAAAACAATGCTGCCTAGATTAGGGCTCAAACCCATTTATCACAGTACCTAATTCTTCTAAGTACTTTGCTTAATACCAACCCATTCTCCTTCCTTTGGAACGGGGAAGAAATTTGTAATTGGTTCGAGACAACGATGGGAGTGAAACACTCTCAACAAAATTGAATGAGCCGTTTTTTTTACTAGGGTAAAGTCGGGTAATATGGCACCACGGGAGATATGGCTCCCTTTATATATTTCCTACTTAATTATATATTTTTTTAACAAAAATATTAAAATATTATTAAGTTTAACGTAACCTCTCAATTGTTGCAGTTTAAACAAAGCTTCCTTAAATTTTAAACCACAACCGAAAATAAAAAAATACTGACTAAATCTTAGTCAATTTTTTTTTGTGTATAACTTAACAAAATGCAGCAACAGGTGTTCAATCTTACGAAAAAATGAAATGTGTGCAATTTACCTCTATAACTAAGAGTACTTGTTTTGTTTGAGTAATTTGGGTAAACAGTGGTAATATCAAAATAGAGCTATGGCTCCCCTTAAGCTTAGTATACATAACAAGGGTGCCATTTCAGCCTCTATTGCATTGGGTTAATTTTTCATTGACTCTCTAGGACTGCTATCTTTAACATTCGAGTCGAACAAGTGTGTTATTTGTCTTTTCGCATTGCATTAGACATAATACTGCATTGAGTGTGGCAAAAATCCATACAAAAATTAGAGTTCCATATCACCCTCTAGCAAATGCCATATCACCCGCCATTTTTAACATGTCTTTTTTTTAAGGTATTTTAATTTTTCTTAAAAACGAGTTTTTTTTATATAAGCTTTCGAAATTAACCTATTTTTTGTGTTTAAAAATTAATTACAGAAGACGTATATAAGAATTTAAAATTAAACCATCTTTACTTTTTGAGTTACAAAGAAAACTAAAAATGGGTGCCATATCTCCCGGCTTTACCCTACCTATCATAAATTTCTTTAGTCTCGAATATATTGAGAACAAATGACGCTATCGACTTCGTGTTTATTTTATTCCACGCATATGATGTAATAAAAAGTTAGTAAAAATATGAAAACGTATATCAAGTTCCAGTTTTTTTTTATAAGAAAAAAACTGCCCAAAATTCATGAAAAAACCCATTAGTAACTATAATTCATACGCAATATCATAAGAACAAACAATGATATTGGTTTCGAGGTAATTTTATTCTACGAGTATAATCATTAGTGTAAAATAAATAAATACGAAAATTCGTAAAAATATTGAATGAACAGTTTTTTTTAAACAAAAAACAAACACTACAAGAAATTTTACCAAAAATTATCGACATTTTTTGTTACGTTTCAAATATTTTGACGACAAAAAATGATATTTGCTTTTGGTTTATTTAATTTTACATACTAGTTTATTACGAGTATAAATAACTGATAGGATTTGCAAAAAATTTGACATGTAGGTTTTACATCTCGATATTGTTGAATTTTTTTTTTTCTCAAATATTCTGAGATAATAGTATTAGCTTCGGATTAATTAAATAAAATTAAACTAGTTCAATATTGTTAATTTATTGTTTTTTTTTTTTTTTTAATAATGAAAAAACGTTGTTTTTTGTTTTAAAGTGATTAAAACTACAAGAAACTTTAAAGTGACAAAAACTACAAGAACCTTTACCAAAAATTGTTAAGCAACTTTTTATTCTCTTGAGAATAACCAACAATATTGGCTTTGTGTTAGTTTTGTTCCACTCACTAATCTTCACTTGATTGCATACCGAACACCTTAAAATATTTGCGAAAATCTTGAATTGGCAATTTTTAACTAACAAAAAATAAGCCCCAGCTTCCGAGGGCCCCAATGCAATGGAAAGTTACCAGTGTGATCGCACCCAGCCTCTTTTTATTATATTAATAATAAAACACAATACGCTGAAGAAGAGACAATCAAGGCCTAGAAGTATTTAGACACAAATATGTGATTTATTGACTTATCATGAAGCAAAACAAAGGGTAATATCTCACAAGTTCAGTTTCAACTTTAAATAATCACTGAAATGTTTGAATGGTGTATGATAACAATGCAAAATTAATAATGACCAGGGACTTAGTAATTAGTAATGACCAGGGGCTTAGGGACTGA
Organism: Dasysyrphus albostriatus; assembly: GCA_946251815.1. Classification (NCBI taxonomy): domain Eukaryota; kingdom Metazoa; phylum Arthropoda; class Insecta; order Diptera; family Syrphidae; genus Dasysyrphus; species Dasysyrphus albostriatus. The sequence goes on from OX276336.1 coordinate 13,811,729, forward strand.
TGTTTACAAGCGCATGTAAACATCATTCCCTAAACAATGTTTTGATCAATATCTCGACTGTATTAAAATGACAACCGTTCAAATGTGTCGCCTGTTGAAATTTCAATTGATAAAATGTTGATTAATGTCGATATTTTGACAATGGATATTTTAAAAATCAGTAAAATTTATGTATTCCTTTTGATTAGCCGTAATTTTTTTGGTCGATATTGTAGGAAAATCGACCTTATGGAGTCGACACTCATTTGTCAAGTTCCATTGTAATTATTAAAACGTGCCAGAAAACATACCTACCTTTAATCAAGATAAATTGTCACCTGAGTTCTATCTTGTTCAATAGACCTTTTTTGACGAAATTGAGTTAGAAATGCAGTTTTTATAATTTGAGGGTACTTTTTCGATTGGCGTAAACCATTTTGATCTATCTAATTTAGTTTCCAAGCTATGAAGAACTGTTTTGTTCAATAAACCATTTTGCAAGGCCCTCACTACGTCACTGATGAGTCCAAGTGAGTAAGCCGGACGAAACGCCAATTTGTAGGACTTAAGGCCATAAAAAGCTATTTTGAATCATTTTTCTAACCATTTTAAGTGTCATTCTTGTTCAATATCGACATTTATGGATTTCTTATTCAATATCCTATTACATTTCATTCATTTTTATTTTGTTCAATGTTCAAATTATTTAAGTTACAATTTGTACCTTATTGAACCAAAATATATGAATTTGGTTGTTTAAAAACAAGAATTCTATTTTGTCCAATATCATACTAGATAACAATTGCAGTACTTGATTTAGGTATATGTGATGAACTTTGAAATACAGATAGATGGAACTCTATTCTAGCTAAATATTGCTAGAACAGACGCATGTCATTTCGACAATAAAGTCAAGCAAGAGGAAATGGAGTGTTTTTTTTTTTTATTAATAAGAGAGAAATTATCTGAAAGATGAAATTATCAACCGTTTCAGATGTAAATAAAACCATTGAAAGAAAAAAAATAATTTTGTCTGGTTTTTATCTTAAAAATTGGAAAACCGCTTTTTTCAACAACCTTCCCCAACCTGGGCTTCAAAAAATCCTGCCAGACTTTTGAATTCTACATGTATTAGAGAACTGCAACAAGTAGCTCCTTTTACGAGCAAGTCACAAAAATTAATTGCCTCTCACAGCATTCAGAGATTCATTGGTGAAAGCAAGATAATGATTATAATTCTGTCGAGATACATGCAATGAGCTTAAGAAAAAATTGATTCGATTCACTTTAATTTATTTTCTGTGAATTTGGGACTGTCAAGAGCTCATATTATCTATGAATGATTCACAACTGCAAATTAATGGATTCATGCAGCTTTTTGTTCTTTATTAAGATGCACGCACCTAAATCCTGAAATTCATAATTTTGTTATGTGTTTGTCCAAAAAATTTACTGCCAGCTCTTTGAATAATAGTGGGATCTTCAGCCTATGACTCTGGAGTAATTTTTTTTTTTTTTGGTTGAAAATATTTAATTCTTTCTGTATTAACCAATAACCTAATGATTACATTTCTGTATTGATCTACTACAAGAATTGACAGAAAAAAACATTAAAGCGAGTGAAGCCACGGGTAAAGACTATAGTAAAAAGTATAGACTGAAAATATGTTCTTGTTAAATATGAAAGATTTCTCCTTTATTTGTTTAAGAAAAAAATTAAATTATTTAACCCCTTGTTGGGAAATAAATCTTTTACATAATTATTAAATAAAGTGTTTTTCTAAAACCTGATAAAAAAATACCAAGATATTCAAAAGTTTTTTGTTTCCTAATGAAATCTAATTTGAATAATGAAATATGTTTTTGTTCATTTTAATACAAAATAAATCTGATTTTCTATAGTATCCTTGTTATTTTCTGTCTTGTTCAATATTAAGTTTTTTGTTCAATATCCACCAATTTTATCAACTTATCTTCACTCCATATATAACTTTGTTCAATATCCAAAATAACCTCTGTGTTTGGTTTTTACTTATCATTATTTAAGAACAAAAGAAACAAATTTGTGAATTGTTTTTAAAACTAAATTGTTGTTAAATTATGTAAAATTAACAAAAGTTTTCGATCTGAACTTTAAAAATCGATTTCCCAACATTTTGAAAAATGAACATGGAACAAGATAGAACTCGGGTGACGAAATGACTAAGAGCTTTTAAAAAGGGGTAATTATCAAGAACAAATTTTATCATGCTTTTAAAAACAGATAAATATATATTTTATAATGTACATTAAGAGTTGATGAAAACTGAAACTCACTCACACATCCATATCAGAAAAGCTCTTTATAACCAAATTTAATTGTTTAATAATTTTTGCTGGAAATCAATTCCTTCTTTAAAAATAAAATAATTTCTTTAAAAAGTAATAACTTTGTTTTGGAACAATTAATACTAGGTACCTTTTCTTAAATAAATAGTTATATCCTCAATAGGATTCTCACAAAAGTTTTCGAAAACGTACAATATCTTTTTGTTTAACAAATACCTACCTATTTGCATTTCTGCTATACCTACTCTCAAAATTCTTTCGAGACTTGGTAAAAACACACTTAATAATCAATCATCCGAAAAACCATATACCACACGTTTTTCTTATAAGTGGTACCAGTTATCTTATTAATTATAAAATATGTAGGGGAGAGAGGGACACCTTTGAACGTGAGGTACCTTTGGACATCGCTAATAAAAGAGCATTAAATAAATACTTCGGAGCGTTAACCAAAAATTAAAATTGCCAACTATGGCTTCTATTATAGTCAATGGCTTTAAGTTTTCCTCTAATAAACCTACAAAAAGTTGCCCGTTTTGAAGGTTTTATTGCTTCATTTGTAACTTTTTAAATTTTTTTTCGTAAGAGTGTAAAATTTTTTTGGTGGGCTTTTCTATTTGTAAGAATGCATTTAAAAGATGCAGATTCATAAGACCGTTTTGTAGTTGGATTTGTGGTAAATACGTAAAAAGTACTTATTTACTCGAGATTTCAGCAGATTTGAACAAAACGGATGGGGCACCTTTGAACGGTAGAAATTTAGCTGTCACCATCAATCAACGCTCCGGAAACGTTATGGACAGATGCGATGATGGTTTTTGCCTTTCTAAATTTCAATTGGGTTAGTGAAACAACTCTGCAATTTGCTTGTATAGATGTTATCTTTAAGTATTCTAAGACTTCATGGCCTCCTTAATATTTTGTTTTTTTCATTTGTGAGTTCTATTTTTTACGTAAAGTACTTTGTCTCCTTTTGTTTAGGAATTAAAATACATTAAAAAAAATAGTTATATTTATTTTTTTTACTGATGGTAAAAACAATTACAAAAACGACTGTTAAAAAGTGCTCCAGTTTAGTTCAAACTTGCCCTACATGGTGGGTACCTTTGAACATAAGAAATATAATAATTATAAACCTTTATTAAAATTACTCAATTATTGGTTGTAAGCAAAGACTAATTCCATATCTTAAACATTAACTAATTTGCGGTCCATTAATAACAACACATAGGTTTTTATGAGACTCGAAAGCAAACAGCGTTCAAAGGTGCCCCTTCTCCAGTAGTGTTTCATTCATTTATGAATTCTAGTTTGTTTATGTTTAGTTATACGTCTCCCTTTGCTCAGAAAATAAAATAAGAACATCTAAGACATTAGAAATAAAAAATACTTATTCTCCTTTTATAAAGGGTTAGAACTATTACAAAAACGATTGTTTAAAAGTCCCTCTGCTTAGTTCAAAGCTGTCCCACGTCCCTTTGAACATAAGGACCTGCTTCATCAAGGAAATCATAATATTTATAAACCATTATAAAATTTTATCGATTATTGGTCTTAACCAAAGACTAATTCCATATCTCAAAGTTAAATTAATTTACGTGCTAGTAATAAATTACTACACCAACGTTTTTATGAGACCCGAAAGCAAAAAATGTTCAAAGGTGCCACCCTCTCCCCTACTATTAAGCCATTATAGTAGGTAGGTATGCACAATTACGTGTGTACCTGAACAATAAGTTTACCTTCTCCCCAAATCAATTCTATTTGATATGACCAACAAATTGCTGTTAAATCAGAACAAAAGGTTTTCCATTTTAGAAAGAATACCACAACAACAAAGTCCTTGTATTTTCTTTGAATGCTTTGATGGCTATAATGTAACTTATTCCTTCTCGCAGTCAATAATACTTCACTGTCTGTATAATCAACAAAACCAAAAGACCGTTATTTCCTAAATTTTCCCATTAAAACAACAAACAATGTGAATATGCATAGGTAGGTATTATGTAAAACCTCCCAAAAACAACAACCAAAAAAAACCCTAATAATAATGTAATCCAACTAAATTATCTTTTGTTCCTCTTCAATTAATTAAGTAAATATTTTTCTTAAGCAAATTTTCTTCTATGTATTTAATGTACATAGATAGGTACCTACTTCCTTATTTTATTGTACTTGCTTTAAAAACACACTAATATAAAGACACAGCAAAAATAAAATTCAAGGATAACAAAAAAAAAAAAAATTGCAAAAAAAAACCCAAAAGAAAAACCTCACCACAAAGTTTACGCACGTTTTCTCTACTACGCTTCTCTTGTTATCCTTGTTTACCTTTCCTTTTTAATTTTTTTTTTCTTACATCCTCTTTATTTTACAAAGGAACACCCAGAAAAAATACCCAAAACAAGTACAAAACAACAAAAAACAAAGAAAATGCAAATTTAAATAATGAACATAAAATAAATGCCAGGATGAGCCCTCAGGAATTTCGAAAGATATACCTACACCTATACAAGTTCAAAAAAGAAAAAAAAAAAACAATATAAACATTAATATCTCACTCAATAAGAAAAGTGATTCCGTGTACAATCATGAATTCGAGGATACGATGCCAATAAGAAGAAACACACAGGACACAGGATATAAATATATAAATTATCTGCGTATATATGTTGGTACTATAATATTCTTTTGACGTCTTTATGATGAAGAAATCACTGCTCTAATTAATCGCAACTCATCCTTTCTTAAGATTTCACAGAAAACGACACACACGCACACTCAATGATTTTCATTAAAGAAATTCACGCAAAAGGATACACCTCTTAATGTATTTTTTTCTTTTTTTCTCACAAAACATAATATTTTATTTTTCTTAATTTCACTTTAATTTTTAATTTATAATGTAAGGGATTTTTTCGGTAATTTAATTTAAATTCCACTCACAAGGATTCATTGAGGATATGATCTGAGATTTAAATTTTTTTGTTTATCTCGATTCCAAATGAAAGTGGAAGATTTTTTGTTTTGATTCAACACGCATCACTCGCCACTGAATTAAAAACACAAAATTTCTTTTTAAAAAAGGACATCCAAAAGAGTGGGGGTGCGATATTCAAAGTTTCGCGTGGCAGGGTTTCATAACAACAACAACAACGACAATAACAAACACTTAAACCGAGTAGGCGGTTCGGCGTTGTATTTCAATAAAAAAAAGGACAGAAAGACACAATAGCAATACAAATAAAATAGAAAAAGAAAAATAAACACGCGGCAAATGGCAATGACAACAATATATCCTTAAATATCCTTTTTTCTATTCATCCTCTCGCTAATATGAACAACATTATTGTGGTCGTTATTATGTAATCCTTTTTATTAGGATCCTTGCTGTGGAAATTGTCAAGGGGACTGGGAAAAAGGATAAAAGTTATTTGAAGAAGAAATAGATGGTGTTATAGAAGGATATTTTCGATGACACTGTCAAACGATATGTGTTGTGACTACAAGTACTTTTCTCACTTACAGATGATTGCGGTGGCAATGGGGCAACAACAAGGGCGCCGAGTTAAGTGTTAACGCAGGATATATAATATATGAAAAGGCTAAAATCTTTCTTAAGAAATGAAATAACTCTTGTATATCGCCTGATCTTAAGAATCCATCTTGTGCAAAATAGTATAATAGGATCGAGGAAGGGCGAAGTTTTTTGCCTTGTAAAATTTTAAAACGAACAAAATAAATAAAAATAAAGTCCTGGGAATCCTGGATACCTATTTCTAAGATGAAAATATAGATCAAAAAGGAATCTTTTCTATTACCGATTCCTCAAGAATTCCTTCTTCGGCGAGATACAATTCTTAGCAAGGACTTAAAATGGCATGCACACGATAAATCCTTTTTATTTATTTTTTATATTTTTTTCGAATACACGTTTATGCTGGTATAATCCCCGAAACGAGAAATTATTCACGATTCGGATTTGACTCGACGAAGCCGATGACGATGACGACGCAAAACGACGAAGGCGGCGGCGGCTATGTACTCCCTCGTATCGGATGAACCACGATTCATAAAATTCACACGAAGACTGAATTCCAGAATAATTTTTATCTCGTGCCATCCATCGGCATCCAGGAGGGAGGCGGCATAGATGTTGTTGGATGCTGTGCTGGCTTTTGTGAGATATTGCGTCAAGGGAAATTCTTCACCGAAAATCATCGTGTGGGGGGGAAATTTTCTCTCTTTCTCTTCGAATTTTTGTGATACTTTCTCTAAATTTAGAGCACTGTTTTGTTCTTGTGGAACCTAAGTCGCTGATTAATGAGGGGGTGGAGTGGATGCTGATGGAGTTGTTTCTAGCTGCAACTTTTCTGCGAGAGCGGTTTTGCTTGATTTTGGAGAAGAACACGTGTTTTTGATCTCTTATACTTTTCGAAGAGACAAGTTGAGAGAGAAATATTTGGCGCATATTGTCAATGAGAAAGTGAGAAACGGACGGGACTGGGTTATAAAAGTTAAGGTTAGGGTTGGTGGGTGGGTGCCTAAGTGTGATGGGCCTAGGTAGGTGTATTTTTGTATTTCTTTTCTGAGAAATAAATTCAATAATTAGGGAAGAAAATTGGGTAAGTAGATGTGATTTACATTCACATTGGCCCTGAAAAAAATATTGTTTTTTTGTTGTTGTTGCTTGCATATTAATCGGTTTTAGTGGTATAAATTGGTTGGAAGTATTTATTTTATCATTTACTTTTGGCAAAAAAGGCTTAGACTTTTTTCTACGATAAGCCTTTTAGGATATCCTTTTTGTTTTTATTTATAGAAAAATGCTTTTAATAACAGGGATAAGTTCTTGAATAATTAGAATTCATATTCAACGAGTTGATTTGAGCTGAGAGAGTAGCTAGGTATGAGGAAAAAATAAATGCTTGTAAGAATGTAGACAGAATTATGTTTTTTTTTTTTTTTTGATGAAAAAGTACCTATAACACTTAAGATGGGAGTTCTTTTTATAGATTTTTGTTTATGTTGATTTAGGATGTTGGTGTGGTGGTATTTAATGGGTTGTTTCTTGGTTTATTCAACAATTAGGTTAATTGTGTTGGTGGGATATAGGTAGAGTGTTTTAAGGATTACTTTCAATTTATTTATTTGAACGTGTTTTTTTTATTTTAACGATGACACTTAGTATTTTTTAATAATGTGCTTTAGATGGCAATTTAAAAGTGAGAAAAAAAGTTAAGGATATTTTGGGTCAAATATTTAATTAGATCTAATAATTGGTTCGAATAGACAGGACAAGAGTGAAGAAGATAGATGAAGGAAGGTAAGGAATATGAATCTTCAGTGAAATTAATTTTTTCCTTTTGAAAATTGTGTTTTCAATACGTACCTTCGTACTTATTTACAATTTTTTTTTACTTGAAGATATAGGGTGATTCACATTAAATGGTGTAGTTTTGGTCGAGACTATAGAAGAACATCTTGTACCATACAAGCGGAATTTACAAAAGATTGAACTTAAATAAAAATAAAATGCACGACTTCATCACACGTACCTACTTGCTCTTATGTTCAAGTTGCTTGAAATTAAGAACTTTTAGAATACAGGGTGGCGCACGATCGTGCTACAAAAATAAAACGTAATTACTTTTTTTCTGTGTGAGTAATCGGCTTATTTTTTTTATTTTGTAGGTTACTATTTAGATTTATAAAAATGGATGCTTGGGATACGGAGAAAAGAATTTGGATAGTGCAACGGTACCATGCTTTGCAGTCCGTCATTTCCGTCCAAAGGGAATATAGGCGGGAGTTTGGCGGTAATCTCCCGAGTAGATGGATCATTATGAGGTTTGTAAACATGTTTGCCGAATCTGGAAGCATCGCACGAAGGCCGTACCATCGAGATGCCAATGTTCGGGTTCAGGATACAATCGCAGCAGTAGCATCTGCAATACAGGCCAATCCGAGCGTTTCGACCCGAAACTTATCGGGGCAAATTGGAGTTAGTAGACGGTCATTACAACGGATACTTCATGACGATTTAAACTTGTTTCCGTACAAAGTCCAAATTACTAGCAAGTTAAACCCTCAGGATTTGCCTGTTCGCCTGGAATTTTGCCAAAAAATGATATCAATGGCCGAAGAAGACACATTGATCAATTGTTTGTTCATGTCTGATGAGGCCCATTTTGATCTTAACGGCAATGTTAACAAGCAAAATTGCCGTATATGGAATGAGTCTAATCCAGAAATGCTCCATGAGACGGAACTGCACCCAGAACGAGTCACTGTGTGGTGCGCAGTTTCATCAAGGTGTATTGTCGGGCCGTACTTCTTTGAAGAAAACGGTGTAACCGTTACTGTCAATGGGGACCGTTATTTAAAGATGTTGAAGGAGTTTTTTTACGCAGAACTGCTCCGAAGACGTATACCATTCAACAGCGTTTGGTTTCAGCAAGATGGAGCAACTGCACATATAGCCAGACCAGTTATGGCGGAGCTAAACAAAAAATTCGCAAACAAATTAATTTCTAGGAACTCCACTCTTCGCTGGCCCCCAAGGTCATGTGACCTGACTGCACCAGACTTCTTTTTATGGGGTTATGTCGAGCAAGAGGTGTATAAAACGAAGCCCAGGAATTTAACTGAATTAAAGCAGTCCATAACGACAATAATTGAGGCGTTCCCAACTTCAACTCTTCAGGCCGCAATGAATAATTTTTTGATCAGGTGCCGCATATGCGTGGGAGAGCGTGGAGGTCATTTGCGGTCTATAATCTTTAAAAACAACTAACTATTTAAAATAAAATTTTATTTTCTAACCAATAAAAAAAAATAAATGAAATTCATCGATTAAAAAAAAAGTTATTTGAATTTCTTATTGTAGCACAATTGGTGCGCCACCCTGTATGAAAGTAATTATAAGAAAAAATATAAAAAAAAATTATTTAAATCATTCTTTTATTTGTATAAACAATAAGTTAAAAACTAAGAGCTCAAAAACAAGTATGCCATTTGAATACTTGAAAAAATATGAATATATAAAAAAAAAATAAATCGTTGGAGCGATTCTTAAAAATTAATTTTTATATATACAAATTTTAACGTCATTTTTGAAAAAAAGTTTTGGTATGCCAATTTTGGGTATGTATTAAAATACATTTTTAAACCTAGTTAATTTTTGAAATATTGAATTTTCGAAAAAAAAATTAATAGTTTCTTAAAAATCCAAAATTTATTTATTTTTTTTCCAAAATTTTGATATGCAATATTATTTAAATTTAAAAAAGATTTTGCACACAAATTTTGACGAAAATGGTTTAAGCCGTTAAGGAGAAAATCGAAAATAAAAAAATCGTAATATGGTAGTTACCGTTAATAACGGTTTTCGGTAAATGTTTTCTTATCAAAAAATACACCATACCTACAATAATGCGCTAATTTTGTCATCGAAATCATAAGAGCCGTTTTTGAGATAAATAAGCTTTTCATTTACGGTCTTAGGGCAAGTACCCTTATTTTTGGTGTTAAAAACAAACAATATCCCCTCTGGAGAGTTACAAAAAAAAACCTTTACATCAAATTTTTGAGAAAAAGTTCTTCAGTGGCTTAGGTTCAGTGTTGCCAGAAATACCAACTTATTGTAATCCTCTTGATTCTAAGACTTATTTCCGAAACACAGGTTTTTGATCCAAAGTATGACACTTTTTCCCCATTTTCAATATTTCGACTAAAAAAGTAAATAAAATAATTCACAGTATTTATAATTTTATTTAAAGTGTGTACCTTCATTTCTGGGCCTGGCTATGTCTAACTTAAAATAATAAAATAATCCTGACATCTGAGATTTCAGCTGAAAATTTTTGAGATCTCGATTTGTTGAAGTGGAATTTCATTGAAAATGCTATGATACCGCGTTCTATCATTTTGCAATATAAAAAGTTATTATCCAAATTCTTGGATCTTGGGCATTAGATACTTCACGCATATTTAAAAATAAATGTATCTAATTTTAATTTAAAGGTTATTATTCTGATTCTGATAGTGAAAAACACAATCTACATTCGTAAAAAATCAAAAAAAAATATTATTATTTGCCGCAATCAAACTTGTACCAAAGTGGTCTAGATAGGCTTGTGTTGTTGTAATCACTTGCTAAAAAACGATGGGAAAGCAGCTGTTTAAAAAGAGTTCCCAAAAATTGTAAGATACAAAGATATCCTAAGAGAACAAAATGAAATTTGAACGCAGTAATTTTTTTTTAAACTGCGGGGTGCGTTTATCAGGTCAGGTCCCCGATTTCAGTAAATATTTTCTGGCAACACTGTTAAGGCTGTAGGTCGATATATGGACAGACAGACAGACAGACAAACAGACAGATAGAACTGTGTCACCCACTTTTTTCGTGTTCTCCATCATCGTAATGTCATGTTGGATTGTTATCCCGAATTTTTGTTTTTGCACGAATCCAAAACTTGCCCCATAGTACCAAGTAAAAAATGTATTTAAAAATAAGGCAAACTAGCTATAACTATGAAATGTTATGGATTTTAAAAACCAGAAATTCTTTCTCCAAATCTTATTTTTATATCAAGTTATTTAAGTACTTAAATAATTTTTGAAAAATGAGTTTTCTAACTTAAAATTGCAAAAAAAAATTTAAAAAAAATTATTAAATAGTAGCTAGTATTTTGACTGTTTTTTTTTTTCAAACTCTTACCGAAACAATTAATTTATCCAAAATCTCTTCAAATTATTAATGTTTTTCTTTTTAGTCTATCATTTTTTAGCTCCAAGTTTTAAGGGTTATATTTTTCAGAAATCATACACTAAGTCAAAAAAAAAATAAACGGGACCGAAGTTTTTTTTTAATTTTTGTGGGTGTTTTTTGGTTGGTTTCTTTGAATTTTTATGAAAAGTGATATTAATTCAAAGATAGTTTTGAAAATTTGAATAAGTTTCTTATACGTTATTGAAAATCCACGGGAAATAACGATCAGAGTCACATTTTTCAGATTTTTAAGAATTCAAAGGTCAGTTTTCAAGTCTAATATTTTGAACTCAGGTAAAATTATAACACTGGTCAAGCTTAAACTAAAATATAGTATGGCTTTTTAATGTTCTGAAATCGAATCTGAAATCAGAAATATTCTATCACGTTATATTTTTGAGATATTCCCGTTATAAAATCTAAAACCCAACGACAATTAAAAACGCGTGTATATGTGTACGTGTATATGGTAAACCGGGGCACATTCGGCATTGTCATTTTCAATTAGAACACGACTGTTAATTCATACGATGCTTTGTAGCTTGACATTTCTAGTTAGTTTGCGAAGAAAGTTAGAAGTGTTTGTTTGTTTTTCTGTAATTTTTGACTTTAGGTAAGTAAGCAAATTTTTTATATTTATTTGTTGAAAATAAGTTTGCTTTTGTGAGAATAGTGTTATTAAGTGTTAAACTTTAAGTTAAACAACACGAACCTGTTGAGGTTTCATATCCTTTTGTGAAAAAACCCTTGGATGAAATTTGAGACATATCTGCTAGGGACACATTCGGGCCCTCACTGGGGACATTCAATGCCTCATGGGACGCATTCAACATCTGCCAAATGTAACCCCAAGGTAAAATATTAAAAAAGCGTGACCCATTGAGAAATAACCAGCTCAGATTCAGCGACCGAAGGAGGAACCTTTCAATCAAAATAGACATCCCAACAAGTCTCGAACAAAGATCAAGAAAATGGCTTAGGCGAATATGTGAAAAAATGTGAATTTAACCAACATGGACTTTCCAAAACTGAAAATCAGAACCTTCTTTGATGCCTGGTTCTAGAAATATGCGCAATTAAAGTGATATTACATTATTTGCATTTAGCCTGAAAATGCATTTGGATGATTGCATCTTTGCAGCCAAGCCTTGCAAATGGTTTGGGTTTCAAAATTCTACATTTCCTATTCAAATGCTTCTGGAAATCAAAAGCTTCGGCAGCGTCTAGTTCTTTCAAAGAATTTTTTTTGCATTTTGACGCCATCCGTTAAATGCGAATATCTGACGAACCGATCTTTAAAAATTCTTGCGGCTTTCATCCAAAAGGAAGCACAGAGATTGTACGCTGAAAGGTTTCCCAATACAAGATTTAAAGGACTGGCCACGATACCAAACAAAACTATACTTTTGTAAGTATCGTCTCGGTATCGTCGAAATCGCAAAATTACAAAATTGCAAAATTTCAGTATCATCTCAGTATCGGTATCGGTTTCGTATAACTCAGTCTAGTTTGGTCTCGTATAACAAAGTCTCCTCTCGATATCGTTTCAGATGCTTTGGGGCTGGGTATAGCCTCGGTATCGTTTCAGTTTCCGATACCGATACGAAGCAATATCGAGACCTTTCTGATATCGTGGGGCAGCCCTAAAGATGAACCCACTATTCACTTACTTTTTGCAAAGCTTCATAATCATCTTCGGGATCGTGTAGTGCTGGAGACTGAAAGTAGAGAAGTCATCGGGTGGATCAACGCACATAGAGGAACTGATTTTAATTAAATTAAATTAAATTAAATGTTTCTGGCAGCCATAAGAAGAAGAGTGAGGATCATACCGAAAATTTTGTATATCACTAATTTTTTTAAGATTAAAATAATTATATAAAATTAAAAAAAAAAAATCAGTTTGAATTTTTTTTCGTTCCAAAACATTTGACAGCCATTGCCAAAAATGAACTTCATCCCTAAACTTTTTTTTTGATGAAATATAGAACTATTGTAAAACTTTTTCAGATCCCAATCAGAAAAGTTTTGGTAATTCAAGATATAAGTGTGCAGATCTTTACGTAAAATTCCTTACAGTGCGGACTGAAAGTTTAATTTCTGTGAGTGGCGTCGAATCGAATTATTGGGCTCATTTTTTATTGATTGCTGGTCATATTTTATCAGCTACAGAGATGAAACCACAAATAAATTTGTATGTTGTTGTGCATGTGTTACACATCCAAAAGTATTCCTTGCAGTAAAAGTTTTCATATAAGATTTGATTGTTTATTGCTTTTAATATTTTTAACTCTTTAACTCTTAGGTGGATCACAGGAGCCGACACCCTTGGAAATGTGAAAAATATTCAATCTCCATAGAAATACCCTCTCAAAGTTTATATGAGTACAAATTAATTTAGATTTTCCTAATTTCCTTAAAGCTCCGAAAATATCCCTTGCAGATTCAGCTTCTCTCTTGATAGCTTTATTTTTTGGTTCTCATTTAGGGAAACATCCATTTTACTCTCTTTCAATGCAGTATTATTGGAGTTTATCTCTCAGTTCAGTGATGAGATGATGGCCTAAATATGTCCATGACACTGAACCGAGAGAATGGGGCGAACAACCCCGAACAACAAACAACAAACGGCATTCAACCCAATAATTTATTGTGGGCGGTGGAAGTCATTGCCTGCTGCTTTCGTTTGTTAAGCGCCTCACTGAGCCTTGCCTGCAACTGCCGCGTGCCGCCGGGGTAGTCTCGTTGTTTTTTTGTTTTTGTTGCTGTTGCTGAGCTGTGCGTTATTATGTGCGCTCCTACGACTGACCTTAACCAAGCAAAGGTTCATTGCGTGAAGTATACAAAGGACACAAACGTGTCATTAACCATATGGTGTTAAACAAGCTTAGACTGCACTAGATGTTTATATCTTAGAAAAGAATATCCTTTGAGATGAGCATAAGGCAAGAAAGTACTCTTTTCAAGTGTATATGGGTTAGGAAGTATAGGTATGTGTAGCATTGTTATTGTACAAGAACAGTTTTCTATTATAATTTTCTTCGTATAACTTCGTTTCGAAATTTATTCCCACTTGAACTATTTGAGTGTCCTTTGTTATGAAAAATTATTTTCCTTTGAATGTAAAAAGTATGTAATTTTTTCTTCTTCGAAAGTGTATGATTAATTGCATATCGATTTGCCCTTTCAACAAACGTGATTGGGGAAAAGGTCTTTTGTGGTTTTGTCCTCTTATGCACATTTATAAAATGTTTGTGGTGATTATGGTTAAGTTGGCTTTTCTATCTGCAACAGTATCTGTCTATATAGTTGGTCATTTTATAAGAACATATAAATACAAACATGGAGACAGGATTATAAAGGGTAGATGTGAGGTTGAAGGAGTAACAAATATGTATGAAAATACTTTGAGAACTTTGCTGTTTGATTTATATGAGTAAATTATGATTTATGAATGTTTGATTTATTTACAAGAATGTTCTCTATAAAAGAGGGAGTGCAGGAAAAGGTATTGGGGTTTTCTTCTTCTTCCTTAGGCTCTTTATGGGTATATTGTAGATATTAAGTAAAACTATAAATTCTTCTCAAATTGACAAGTGAAGACAGGTTTAAAAATAAATGTCAATAAAATCAACAGAGAAGAAGATTGCAATAAACATCTGACCAAGTGAAATAAATTCAAATTAATAGAAGTAAAGGAACTTGCAAGACAAAATAGGAGTTCCACTAACACATACTTTAACTCTATTTCTAAATTGGTCAGCAGTAGACTATTTTCAATGAATTTTCAAATTTCCCAAGGTCACAAAAAATTTTGTCGGCTCCTCATTTGGGTAAATAAAAAAATTTGAATCCCAATGGAAAGATCGGTAAATGATTATAAAAGTAAGCTCGTTTCAGTTATTGGACAGCCAAAGATTATTTTTTTAATCTTTAAACTTTTTCAATCAATAAAAATTCTTTGGCTGACCATTTACTTTGTTCTTTTTTTTTTTAATCCGATAGAAATCCTAAAAAGATCGGTAAGAATCAGTACTGAGTAGTTTGAGACTCTTACCGCACTAAAACCACCGGTGAACCAATTTAAGAAGATCGACATATGATTTTTCTTTCTTAATTTATAAATCACATTGTGGGAAGTTTAAATTTATGACACATTCCTATAGCTTTTAGATTAGACCATCGGCTCATGAGACCTATTTTTTCTGACCAATTACCCAAAATAAGTTGAAAATTGACATTTCATGGCCCTTGACGATGATAAACTTTTTTGCGAATAACTTACATATCAGGTGCCAACAAGCCTGACGCGTGACTTTGAAAGTCTTAAATCGTTCTCTTAAATTTAACTGCGGCTGTCCAACTTCTAATTGGCACCCTACCCTAAAAAATTGTAAAAAATAGCATTCAAAGATCTCATAAATAAGTGATCACTGATATTTTCACTGAAACAATTCGTTTAGTATAAGACATTTATGCGTGTGCCTGAGCTGAACTGAAGTCTCAAACAATGCATCAAAAGAGCTCAAACAGAGCAACTGTGCAAAGCTAAATATTTATTTATGGTTTGTTACTTTGAAAATAAAAATATTTTCATCTATTTTGTTTCTATATTTAAACTTCATATTTTTTCTATTGTTTGTATTCAGTTTAGATTTGATCCATGCTTAATTTTTCTTTTCTCTTTTAAAATATATTTGTCATTATATTAATTTGAAAAATTACTTTACCACCCACACAAAGTTTATTATTAATGTGGCATTTTCTGAAATAGCTTCCTAATAAAAATAAGCCACTACCTATTCTCATTATTAAGCTTAAATTTTAAATATATTCTATAAAATATTGTAAATATTTACTAAGTTTAGTGAGAATAAATTCAAATTGAATTGAATTGAGTTGAACTGAATTGAATTGAATTGAATTGAATTGAATTGAATTGAGTTGAACTGAATTGAATGGAATTGGATTGAATTGAATTGGATTGAATTGAATTGAATAGAATTGAATTGAATTGAATTGAATTGAATTGAATTGAATTGAATTGAATTGAATTGAATTGAATTGAATTGAATTGAATTGAATTGAATTGAATTGAATTGAATTGAATTAAAACAAACAATACAGTGGAAGTCCAGTATAACGAAGGATATAATGTCTTAGGTCCATTCGTTATCTATTTTAAACTCTTTATCTAGTAGCATTTTCCAAATCCATGACAAATATAAAACTTTTAACATTTTCATACTTTAAATAAGCTAAGATGAGAATAAATTGAGTTAAACAAAAAAAGTTCATAAAATTACGATCTAATTTATTTTCCTAATTGGTATCCGTAACAGAAATATTATTTCACTTCACTTTGAAGTATAAACAAGTCTTTATATAGAATACCTAAAGGTAATATACGTAATATCGATCATACTATATCAGCATTCGCTATACTAGACCTATACTACTAAAATAATAAATACATAAAAACTTAAAATTAATGAAAGGTTTAAATGAAATTGAGGCTGCTGTCACGTCTGTCTTTATTTTTTTATTTTAATTGAATTTTAAAAATTTGTATATTAAAGACAAATTTTGGATTACAAATTTTGATCTTGTATATTGTACTATATTTTTTTTTTTTCAATTAAAATACTATCATCCCGGTTGTAAAATTGAAATTTCAAAAGACGTTTTGTTTTACTTAAAAAAGCACATTTTTGGATAAAAATGGTATTCAACATTCTTTTATTTTTTTTGTGGGGAGATTTGTAGGTACTTATATATAATTTATTTCTAATTCGTTCAAAAATGATTAAAAAACTCAAAGTCAAAAATATTGTTCTTTTAATGAATCCGTCATCTATTTTTCGCAGTCAGTTTCGGTTTTTGAAGTATTCTTGTTAAAAAAATGAAAACTAATAATTTTTCGCCATTTTTAAAGTAATGTAAGAATGAGAAGTAATTTTTTTTTTTCAATAAAATTAGTAATTATTTCTTTTAGCAACAGTTTTTTTCTTCAAAATTTGGATACAATAGTTTTATTCTTTTTGTTACTTTCCGAGTTAAGCTTTGTAAGATGTTAGTCTCAAACTAATTTTTCAACAAGATTTGAAAAGTTCTTTAAAGTACCTTTTTATTCTCTTCTTTCAAATTCACTTCAATCCTTTCCAATATCTTTTATATTCTATGAGAAATCTCTTGTTGAAATGAAGGTATGTGTTAAGGATATTAAACAACATCTAACTAATGAGCCCAGTTGTTACACCTGGGCGAAACGCGTTTGGACTAAGAGTCATATAAAACTCTAAATTGTATTGAACTTTCATTTCATTAACCAGTCCTATTAAATTTTGCAGGTGCAGGTGAAGAGTAAATATTAAGTATTTCTAGACGACAGTTATTGGACAAATTCAAACTGAATTTTGAAGAAGAAAGAACAGTTCTTTAAGAAATCGTTCTAACCTAAGATTCAAAAATGTACAGTTCGCTATATTATGTTGTCTCAAAAAAAAATAAAGTCTTTTTTAAATTTTATAAGTAGAATATCTCAAAAAGAGCTAAAAGAGCAACTGACAGCTTTGGATTCAGCACCACCAATTACTTTAATAACGAATCTTTCCTGCCCGTTTCAAAAACCATATAAAGCCGTGTTATTAGAAAGCACCCCTTTAAAAACTTATTAATATTCAGATGTAAAGCGTACAAATTTTCATACACCGAAAAAAATTCTGAATAGTATTAGAAATTTTTGAAAAAAAGTGAGATCTCGTTTTATACTCTTTTTCAATATTTGTATGTCCAGGTATCGATATTTTTGCATAAAATTGAAACATTTTTGTGAAAAAATTTAAAAAGTTTTTTTTTTTTAAAATAGACAACTTAATTTGAAAAATACAAAAAACAAATTTATTTGGAATATTTTGGTATGCAAAATAGCTTTTTTAAAACTTTTGCGAAAAAATGATGAAAATCAGTTATACTAGAGTTTTAATGAAAACCGAAATTTTTAAAATGGTTTTATGGGAAGTTCCATTGATAACCATTTTTTTTTTCAAAAACAAAACATTAGTTCCTTGCTAATATAGTAATGAATAATTTATTTTTTGAAAAAAAATGTCGAGTAATTTACGAGAGAAAAGTACCGAAATTTTTGGTTTGAAAAAATTAAATAAATTTGTTGGTTGAATGGAAACAAGTTCAACAAATATAATGGATCCAGCCATTCAGGACTAACTCAGAACAAACCACCAAACGACAGAGTATTTCATCATTTTATATCTAAAAATGGGTGTACAAAATTTTTTACTTGAAGAGCGTTCTCTTTCAAAATAAGCTAATGGTAAGCATTTCAATCATTATGACTTCAAAAATGATTTTTTATACATTAATTGATGTCAATTGTTAGTATAATATTCTTAAGCTACGATTAAGGGGTTTTTATCTGGATCCCAAGTGTTGCTATCATCATCTAGCAAATATCAATAAAAAAAACCCTACGGCAGGAATCCTATAATACGTAACTATGATGCAAGCTACGAATATCTGTAATCCCCACTTCAAGATGAGTTCTGGAAAATATTTCCAATAGAGGTGGCTAACGTTCTTGGTTCCCATCAAATAACCTCGTCGCGTACTGGGGCCCAGAAATTTCTCGCATGAAACTTACTCGACCAGCAAAAGGAACGTAAGAAGTAGGTAAATAAATTGATTAAGAGTAGAGAAATAATAAAAAGTATTTTTATTTGCAATTTGCATATGTATTTCAAAATAAAAAGTCATTTTTATGGGTATAGATACATATATACAATACACGCTTGATGTCTACGATTTTTTTCAGACAGTGAAGGTCTGAATATCAAATTATAAAGTCGTTTTAAAATACCTTTCAAGTTGCTTTAAAAAGAATTCAAAATTATAAGAATAATACTTAAAATTGAAAGAAATATTGAAAATTGAATCCTTGAAATCAAAGTTTGTATGGCTTCTTTGAAAGTATCCTTGAAATTACTAAATTCTGTCCAGCCTCGAGAAGCATTATATGTACAGTTTAACAATAAAGAATTATTATCCTTGTGGTGGTAGTATAAAAGAGGAAAAACAAAACTGGATTTTCTTTGTGATTTAATAAATCAAATCATAAACCAAAGTCAATTGAAGTTTCCTAGGATACCTGAGGCACACGTCAGCCAGCATCACATCATTATTAAAGATATCAATTTTCTATTATAGGATATCCTAAATTCAAACAAAAACAAACAAACAAACCCAAGGTGATGGCGTAGTTAGGTTGGGATATGTTCAACGAACAATCATCTCTACGCTACGACCCCTGTCCTGAGTTTTGACACGAGTGATTGCTTTTTCTTACAATGAAATAATATGATTCTTTGTTTGATTGTTTTAGTTTTTTGTATTTTCATAATTCAATTCACGTGAACAAAAATACAAAAATGAAAATAAAACGAGATAATACAAAGCTTAGACAGGAAAAATAGATTTTTTAAAATATAAATAAGATTTCTTTTTTTTGTAGATACATGCATACATATGTACGTCAAAAGCACACGTATTATTGTTATTTAGGAATAAAAATATATGTTTATAAATTGGTTTTTCTTATTCCAAAAACGAATAAATAAAGTGAAAACTAATTTGTAAGGAAAAACTACACATTCCACTTTTATTTGTCGATTAAATAATTTGGTAAATTATTCCCAAGACTTGGAAAATTTTTAAACTGAGCTTGAAAAGCAACAAATTGTGATGGACAGTGCAGTTTGCTAGGTTCATTGTCATTAAAATCAATTTTAAAATATGAGGTCTGAGTTGCAGATATGGATACGAGTACATATTATAGATATGTACGTATATGAATTAAGGATAGGGATTAATTATTTGGATGACAGATTTGGATAACAAATACGTTTTACGGATAATAGATACGCAATGCGATTAGGCACGGATATAGATTATCGATTATGGATACGGACTACAAATAAGGATGGCGAATAGGGATTAAGGATAAGATTGAAAATGCGGGTATGGATATAACGGAAAATGAATTAAGATAACAAAACGTATTAGGGACACGGAATATGAAGTATGGATACGGATTACGGATACCGATTGCAGGTATGAATATGATTACGTATTACATGCACCTAAGTGGATTACGGAATGATGTTTACTTATTCAAAATACATACAAGTATAACTAATACGGCTAAAGGAAACGAATAAATATTACAGATACAGACAACGAATATGGATACGGATTACGGATACCCATGACTAATTTTATGATAAACGGGTTCAGGACAACGATTTGGATTGAGAATAAAGAATACGAATATGGATTTTGGATATTCATACAATAAAACGGCAAACACGAATTTTGTTGAACAATTTACGTAAAAAACCAAAGGCACATAAATTATACATCGTTGGAAAAAGGATTTTTTTACAAGGAAGTGCAGAATGCAAAAAATTTATTATTGGATCACAAAACTAAAAAACAATAAAGAAAACTGCATAACAAGTGCAAGCGAGAACGAGACAGAGTATTTATTTGTTTTATTTGTCATAACATAAATGTGACGTTTCGATTTCGTCCGCCAAGCAAGGTTGCCGCTGTGCGACTTTAGTCGCATTTTGACTCCCATTTTCTGCTACCTTTTCAAATTCCTCAACGGCAACACTGCCACCCAGTGACCAATCAATTTTCCAGTACTGACTAGACAAATTATTGGAATGTCCGATGGAAGTTTTCAGTGCTGCAGAAAATAATAATAAATGGCTCAGTTTTTCTCCACGCTTAAGACTGCATTTAAACAGTGGATTTACTTCAATGTATTTTTTTTTTATTTACTCAAAAAATAAATAAATACAAAAATCAACAACAACATCATCTGCACACTACGTTTTTCCTACATCATCTAGCTAATACACAAACCACTGCATATTATAAACAACACTACATTATCTAACAGATCGTTTTTCACACTGCTCAAATCATACTAGTGGACAGATTCGTGATAAAAACCAGCAATAAACAAAAAAAAAATTGAAAAAAACCATAACGAAAACTAGTTTCGAATTTAATTATTATTCTTGATTTTAAAGATAAAATGGATAATTCATCCCCTTGCGGAAATTTAAACTGCACTATCACCATAAACACCAATAATTGGGTACCTTGCAAGGGAATTTGCGGAAAAACATTCCACCCTGTTTGCACAGGCCTTAGTAGAACTGCTAAGGCTTATCTACCAGAATATTCTGAGCATTTTAGTTTTTATTGCGACGAGTGTAGAATCATAACGCTTTCCCATATTATGCTTGCTCTTAAATGTAATAACGAATGGGTGGACCAATTGTCGGAGTCAGTTGCTGAACTGAAGAAAGAAATTCGTCATGGTTTTAGTTTAACTAATGAACTTCTGGCAGAAAATAATGAATCAACCATTAAATGCCTTGAAAAATACCATTTGCATTTGCAACTAAGTAATATTAAATGCATATCTAAACAATCATACAGTAAATTCTCCGAATGCTTTGATATCCTTAACTCATTTCCCAACCACATCGATTCTCAACTCATCAATATAACTAAGTCGATTTCATCCTTGAATCAACCACAGGAACAAACTTCATGTTTGGTCGCAATTTATTCCATTCAAGACAGTGTGACTAGTTTAGAGAAAACTATAATGGCCCAATCCAAGGCACTCAAATTCATAGATATTGACTTTTCTGCTACATATGGTAAGCTGATTAAAGATTCATTTGCTCTTGCTGATATCTTGGTTAAAGAATCTGTAGCCACTCGCAAGGCTATCTCTGATGTATCTGAAGAAGTAAGGCGTGTATGTAGTAAAAAGGATTATTCTGTACCTGAACCGGTTTTCAACAACAACAACAAATCCCTCTATTTTGAGTTTGATGATTTGGATTCCTCTACTGTACCTCCTAACGAAAGTTCACCAGCTGTACAGCTACTTGATACTACTTCAACTGTACCTACTCTTCCTACTCCGTTACAGCCATATCTCATGTGACATCTTGCATAAATAACAATAAGCCAATAAATAATGAACTTAACGTACTCGACTCTTTTCACGAGCAATCAAACGTCGTCTCCGCCGTATCACAGCTTCCAGCGTCAAATTCGCATACCACACCTCTACCATCTATTAGCATTTATAAAACGACATCAATCTT
Organism: Dasysyrphus albostriatus; assembly: GCA_946251815.1. Classification (NCBI taxonomy): domain Eukaryota; kingdom Metazoa; phylum Arthropoda; class Insecta; order Diptera; family Syrphidae; genus Dasysyrphus; species Dasysyrphus albostriatus. Next base: position 13,834,022 of record OX276336.1, read on the forward strand.
CATCGTTAAAGATGCACCTCAACATGTTAACGAGTCCTGGATTAGAAATTTTTTTAGAATCAACTACAGTTTTTATCTCATCGTTTGTATTTGTCTTAATGTCTTAATCCTGGAATTTTCAAAATCACTATACCTCATATAATTATATGAATGGATTTTTTCTTCCTTCTCTACAAATTTAAAAAATAGTACGATGAAGATTGTTCTTTGGTATATGTCTTTTCCTATTCCTAACTCACCAAATCATCCGCCTTCTTCTTCTTCAAAACTACATTATTCTGCTACCAAATACCCAAACTTTTATCGTTCCCACTTTATGAATTCGTCTGTACCCTCATTAAATAAACAGTCAGCCTGCACACCAATTAACACTCCACACCCCCCATCCACTGCAAGCAAACGCTCTCGAAATAAATCGAACTATTCCTCCAATTCCTTCTTCCTCCTTAATAACATCTTCTTATATAGATCCAATTTTACCTCCCTCAGTGAAATTGACAAAACAATTTTTGGAATCCTGCAAGGATAGCCGTTTTGTCATGTCTCGTTTGCGTGATCCAAAAACTTATGCCAATGTCAGACTCTAACTCACATTTCTACACGATAAACCACATCATACTTGCATCGATGGGAAAACTAGAGTTAATGTTGAACTTTTGATTTTAAAAGAAGGCCTTCCTATTGTTTTATTAACTCTGAAAAAAATGTTCATTCAATATCATGAATTTTTTAATATTTCGCCCCTTCAAGTAGCTAATGACCTCTCAGCTTACGCCGCTTATTTGAGCTCCAGACTAAGACTACACGTTTCCCAAAACCAGTTTTTTCGTCACTAATAATATTCCCCACAAGCAAAAGTCCCATGTTACAAAAATAGTCATCAATGTCTGTCTATTTATTATCAGAATGAACGAGGTCTTCGCACCAAAAACACCGAAGTTTATCTTAACTCACAAAAACTTCCATATAATTTGTTTGCCCTTACTGAAACAAATCTTTCCCATGAAATTGAGAGCGGTGAGCTTTTTACCTCGGAGTTTACTGTTTTTCGGAAGGATATCTTAGATCCTGATTGTTCCAATTTAGGAGCTAATTACCGTAAAGGGCGTGGTGTACTTATAGCGCTCCAATCCGATTTGGATGCATCGTTAATTGTTATTCCCAATATTTTAAATTTGCAACTTATATGTGTCAAGATAAACTTGAACAATCGTTGTATTTTCATCTTATGTTGTTACATTCCTCCGTCTCAACCCACAAGTGCATATGAGCTCCTTTCTGATGGCAGTTGATTTTATTTCTGAGCAAACTAATCCTGAAGACGACATCATTATTGTTGGGGACTTTAATCTTCCACGTTTGATATGGACTAATTCTGAAGATGAAATCCATTTGACTTCGAATAATGCAATCTCTGATAAAGAAATTCTGTTCACTGACCGCTTCCAAGCTTCCACCCTTGTTCAGATGAGCAATGTTAAAAATAACAAAGGAAGGCAGCTAGATTAAATTTTTTCCTCAGATGCCGATAACACTGTAGTTTCGAATAGCAAACATCTACTAAGAACATAGTAGGAAAATGCACTAATAAGGCATGTAAATATACATCATACAATAAAGACAATTGGAAAGTCATTGTTGAAGACGCCGATGCGTATAGATCTATCACTGAAGAATTGAACAAAAAGAAAATTCAGTGGCACTCGTACGAAAATAAAGCTACAAGGTCGATAAAGGTAGTAGCAAGAGGCCTCCACTCTTCATGTGATGCCAAAGATATTGTCGAAGACCTTATTCAAAAAGGTTTCCAAGCTCTCGATGCGAATAATCTTATTAAAAATGAGGTAATCAAAGACTCCACTGGGGTATCAACGACAGCAAAAAGATCTCTACCTTTGTTTATGCTCACCTTTGAAAATAAAAAAAGTCTCGATAAGACTTATAGTATAAAATCAATTATGGGCATAGTTGTCCAAATTGAACCACTGCAAAAGTCAAAAATTGTTCCACAATGTAAACGCTGTCAGGCCTTTGGGCATACACAAAAATACTGCAATCGTGAGTTTGCTTGTGTTAAATGCGAAGGCAAGCATGCAACTAAAAACTGTCCCATGGGCAGAGAACAGAAAGCGAAATGTGTTAACTGTCAAGGCAACCATCCTGCAAGTTACAGAGGATGTCCAGTTGCCAAAAAATTCCAAGACACAAAAAGAAAAAACAAAACTGGGAACAAGCTAAGAAGCCCAATAATCACAAAAGCAATAGTTGAGAGCAAAAAAGTAGCCGTTGAAAACAAAACTAAAAATCAACCGCCAAAAGCAATTGCTCTAAGCAAAAGTGATGAAAATAAATCCTATTCCCAGATTGTTAAAAATGAGCGGAAGAACGAAGAAACATCTATTAAAGAAATGCTTGAACTTATCCTGAAAAGGATTGACAAACAAGATTTAAACATAAAACAGCTAAGCGAAGAAGTCGCTCTTAAAAAACAATGATGGACAGAACACTCAAAATCGCAACATGGAATGCAAACGGTCTTTTACAACATGTATCAGAACTAAACATCTTTTTAGACATAGAGCATATAGACATTTGTTTGGTGTCCGAAACTCACCTCGCTATAGAACAAAATCTTGATAGTAAATTACCTAACTATACGTGTTATCACGCTCCGCACCCAGCTGACAAAGCTAGGGGAGGATCAGCAATACTAATAAAAAAGTGCTTAACACACTATGAAGAGCCTAAGTTTAGTAATGAAAACATGCAAGTAACAACAGTTAGTATTGGTATAAAAAAGAAAGAGTTTAAGATAGCATCTATATACTGCCCTCCGAGGCGCTCTCCAACTGAAGAAGACTATGCAGAACTCCTAAATTTGTTAGGACATAACTTCCTTGTTGGTGGCGACTTCAATGCTAAACACACCCAATGGGGATCTAGGCTCATAACAACGAAAGGCCGCAAATACAACTGCGAATTTTATTCCTCTGGCTCGCCAACATATTGGCCATCTGATTCTAACAATATACCAGACCTTATAGACTTTTTCGTAGTAAAAGGTATTAAACGAAACCATATAAGTGTCGAAGGTAATTACGATTTATCGTCAGATCATACTCCAGTAATATTATCACTGAGCGAAGCAGAAATAATAGAAAATAGTAATCCTAAGCTCGTGAACAAAAGAACAAACTGGAACGAATTCAGAGACAAAGTTGAAAGTTTTATAAACCTAAGATCCCCTATGCAAACAATTGAACAGATTGATCATGAAGTAGAACAATTTATTGCTGATGTGCAACAGGCTGCAGAAGAAAGTACTCCAACAATTTCGAACTCAAGAGAAAAAGAAATAAAATATCCTGTCGAAATAAAGGAGCTGATCTTGGAGAAAAGAAGAGCTCAAAGAAAATGGCAAGCTACGAGATTTCCAGGTGATAAGGCAGTTTTTAACCGTCTTAACAATGAACTAAAGAAAAGAATCTGTGAATTTAAAAGTGATTCACTTAGTAGATTCCTGAATAGTCTGACGGCGGATGCTTCTACGGAATACTCCTTATGGAAAGCAGCTAAGCGCCAAAAAAGACCACAGGCACAAAACCCGCCAATAAAAACTCAAGATGGTAAATGGATCGGAAACCCAAAACAAAAGGCTGATCTCTTCGCTGAACATCTCGCGAATGTTTTTAAGCCATTTCCAGCAAGCACAGCTACAGATCCCTTACAGTTTGTTGATAGAAACGACGAATGTGAAATTCCTTTTGTCACGCTCAAAGAAGTAAGAAGTATGTGTCAACATAAGTTGTCTAACAAAAAATCACCAGGGTACGATTCAAAAATCCCTCCGCCTTCAAAAAACTCCAATTTATAATAAATGCATGCCTTAAACAAAGATATGTGCCACATCATTGGAAAATTGCAGAAGTCATTGTTATACTTAAACAAGGAAAGCCACCAACAGAAGTTACATCTTACAGACCTATTTCGCTTATACCAATCATGGCAAAAGTTTTCGAAAAACTGCTTCTGAAAAGACTAAGCAAAATAATAGAAGAAAGAAGACTAATTCCGAGCCATCAGTTTGGATTTAGAAATAAACATTCCACGATAGACCAAGTGCATCGGATTACGGATGTTGTGGAAAAGGCACTTGAAGAGAAACAAGTATGCTCGGCTATATTCTTAGATGTTGCTCTAGTCGATAAAGTTAGTGATTGGACGCAAAAATGGCGAATCGAACAAAATTAAACAAAATCGAAGCGTATAAACTTTACAAACAAAAAAATAACCAATGTTCCAATTTTTATAAACAGTACAGCAGTACCTTATTCCAATACTGCCAAATACCTTGGAATGACTTTGGATGCAAAGCTTAAATGGAAAGAGCACATCAAAATGAAAAAAGACGAACTAAACTTTCTTAAAAAAAAAAAAAAAAAAATCTTCTTACCAAACATGGTATACGATTAACAGATTGAAAATATTATGTAGAAAGATACTTTACCAATGGATATGAAATACAAGTAAGTGATATGGATTATGCACTGCAGATTTTGGCCTTTTAAATTTATTAAGTTGATGGTTGATGACTAAGTTGGGAAACAGATTTCTTAGAGCTCATAAATCAACGCACACTCAGGACTGCGTTACCCAAAATATTTCTTATCTTTTCTTTCTTCTTTTATTTTTTTCTAAACGATTTCAATAGCAGTTTTTCGAAAGCTAAATCTAGGTTGGGTATAACTGTCGGTAAGATGTTGCAGATGGCTTACCATGATTCGGTAAGATAAACCCTTTTTAAAAATTCATTGTGCCGTGGTATATTATAGAAGTTTTTGGAGATTTTTTTTTGTTAGAGAATACTAAATAGATACATCAACAAATACTGCTCGCTTGATCTCATTAAATAAGCATGCAAATGCGGATCATGATGACTCATTTAACTCAATGACTTGGATGTTGTTGCACAGATATAATAATAATTAATAATGAATGAAACCATAATAATCAAACCTTATTTATTACCTATTCAATTCTATTACCTAATTAAAAAAGATTTTTTTTTTTAATTAACATAAAAAAGTCCTCAACTACACTCTCAACAAATCCTGTTTCTCTTCCTTTCACCAATTTATTAACAACAAAAAGTTCCCTATTTTTACCCAGCAAAAGAAAGAAAAAAAACCTATATAATAAATTAATTGTTTCTCCAGCCATCTGGGCTAAAACCATACTTGTCTAATCATAAACGTTGTCTTTATCCAATAAACTTCTTCGTCCTTATGGTTTGCACCGAAGAAGATTTTCCCGGTTCTCAACTTGATATAGGTAGGTACATAAATTAGACAAGATACCTCCAAGCCTGGTGTAGATACATACATAAATATTTAAATTAAAGTCATCCCCTGCACCTGCGGTAAACAAATCAAATACCATCATCGTGGCATCTTTCTGATGCGAAGTAAAAAAAGAAGATGAAGCAAAAGAAGCACCTGCGCCTAATTCAGTCATAAAATCCCGGAAACAAAACTTCAATTCAATTAAAACTTTCACCTAGGAAATGAAACAATAAACTAAGAACTTGCCCCCCAAAAAATTGATGCGCTGAAAAACGACCCACCGGAACCGGAAGGATGACGACAACGACGACGTAGAATTCTCAGACATTTAATCCTGTCCTCTGGGCTTGGGGCTTGTTTTATCTAGAAATCTTTTCCACGCCACTGCAAAGTATCCCCCCCCCCGGCCCCATTTTCCCTCCTCTAGGCTTTGTTCATCTGAAAAATATAAAAAATATATTCAAAAAACAAAAGTTATAAACACTCGACCACAGACTCTATAGTTCTTATAGTAACTCAATTATCTGTGATTCAATGTTCAGGACTTTATTCATATACACAACACATATACATACACACACACATACAGTTTAATGCAAATCAAGAATTTGCCAATTTTTCGTGTGGTACACCCTCTTGGCTGAACTCAATTTATGCATTCAGCTCTGGAATGCTGAATTCAGCAGCCATTGAAGCATTCAGCATTCAAACTGCTTGGTAAAGAGTACTTCCTGTGGTGTGGTTTCTGAGTAGCTGTGAAACTACTTAAATATGCATTTCCTTTCTGATGCACATTTTTAGTGCGATGGCCATGGAGAATGAAAGTCCTACTTAAATGTCATCAGCAAAAATATTTCGGAAATAACGTTGTAAGCACATTATCAGCAAATGTAAGCACATTGTCAATGTGTGCAGCAGCACTTTAAGTTCATAGCCGGAAATCAATTTACAACAAAATGTCATCACCCAACACCCAAGTGTAAGGGTGTGGGTTGTAGGGGGGGTGGAGGGGATGGGATTGACAATGGCGATGGCATTTTGCTTTTAGTTGAGATGAGATTGAGAGGCAGCAAGTGACCGCAGTACAAACTGAAAATCCTTGCAGTAAATTGCCATGATTAAGGGCTCGTGTCACAATGGAGGTCATTGAATGAACCAGACAGAGAATTGGTCGTTGCGGTTGTTGAAGCGTATTCTCAAGAGTGGAAGTGATTGGTCAGCAACACTCGCTTATCATAGTTGTGATGTGTGGTTAAAGGCTTTGCAAGCTGCATTGTCATCAACATCATGAAATCAATAATATGGCAGTTTACTCCAACGGTGCAATGCTAATGTTATAAGCTAAAGAAGATGATGGGTTAAGAAAGATCCGATTGCATTTCTGTATTCAATGGGTTTGTCACATCAATCCATGTGTTGTTAAAGAAGAATTTCCCAGAGTGGAGTACAACAATGTAGGGATTCTTTATGATAGTACTAGGGTGAATTAATGATATGATTGGAATCATCAGACAAAGAATCTGAGCCGCCAGAAATAATCGTTCCTATAGAAACGAATTTATATTAAAAATTGATTTGGAGATTCTTCAAAATTCAATTTTTTTAAAAAAACAACACTTTCACTAAAAAATCACTTTATGGTCGATTCTTACCTCTTCAAAGTTTAAGTCACTTTATAACTCCCGGCCTTCCAACCCCAAAAGGGTAAGTTATTACGATTCATTCTTTCATTTCATTTGTTGTTGCTTTTATCTACCCTATATGACTGCATAATAGGGATCATCGAGGGACCCAACTTTGCCCGTTGAAACGTTTCAAAAAAAAAAAATAAAAAAAAAAAATTGAATTGAATCCGTGAAAAATCCAATTCACTGTCAACATCCCCGGCCACGATTTTCAGTGCGGCAATGTGGCATTGTATACGTGTATGAATCTATGAATCTGTAATTCTAGATACACGCACAACATACGACTGTCGCATGCTTTTGTCACCTGAAAAATACGGCAAACATGTATTTTTTATTGCATAGGTTTCGTGTTGTTGTGATAGTTTGGTAGATATCCATTTTTATTAGTTCTGCCGAAAGCAAACCACAGGTTACAAAGCAAATATGCGGCTTTCATATCCCCCGTGGCCATCATTCTCTGATGGCTGTTGGTGGTAGCATGTAAACATATTGTACCCAAAAAATTCATTGCTGTTGGACTTGTGCGTGGCAATCTATGGCAATAACAACAACTGTAGCAGAAAGCATTGCCACAGATGACAACCACCGAAGCATCGCGATGCGAACAACGCGAATGCTGGCGGAGTTTGGGGACTTTCAGAACAGAGTCACAGAGCACACGCCAAACAGCACACCCCCAAGCCTTAAATCCTATTTTAATCTGATTTCCATATTGAGAGACTGAATTTATTTGGTATTTGTTTGTGTATCAAAGGACTGTGGGAGCAGTATGTGCCACCGACAACTAAAAAGGAAGTGGATTCATTTTTAAGTTAACAAAAAAACATGAATAACAATGTGAAAAAGGGGAAGGGTGATAATATATCGATACCGAGAAATAATGACATTTTTTTTTAAGTGGTATGGTCTTTGAAGATTTTGGAGTAAGACCTACTGTTTGTAGGCTTTTGAATAAAGGTTTTTTAAAATTACAAACAGTATTGTCTGAAATACTTTTACTTAGCACACAGAAATCGAGATCATGTGCAGGGAAATAATTCCACAGAGAAAATTCCTTTGCAACATGGTAGAGTTCAGAAAACTTGTATATTCCTTTGTTTTAACTCTGATAATGAGAAACACTGAATTAGAACCAAGGAATTTAACAACCAATGCTTCTATAAGGTTCTTCACACTATTTTTTCTCCAAATAGCAAAGGGAAGTGAATGAATGAAAACATAAACTGAATTTATTGACTGCTAAACAACATACGCATATATCGAACCCGAAGTTTAAATTTCATCCATCCACTCAATAGCTACCTACTGTGATGCGCTATTATCATTTTCAGAACCAAAGGTTCCAACTCTTTTGGGAATAATTCTATGGGTTTCATTAAAATCGGTTTTTGGGTGGTTTGGGATTTCGAGCCACTTAAAATAGAACCAATAATTATTTTGTATCATGGTCAGGCATTGTTCGTGTGGTAAGTCATTCTCATTATTATAGGTAGATACAGATAACACACGTTGCTAAGCTCGATAAATTGTCCCATACTTATATCCTGTCGAGCCTCAAACTGGCACACTTAAAACTTTTACAACAGCTCATTAAATGTTTTCGGCTCTGTTCGGCCTAGATTTTTTTTTGTTGTTGAAATTTTCTCTTATTTCATTTTATGTTGTTTTTATTGCCTGGAGCATGTATCTGGGTTCTTTATACATTGGTGTGGACATAATATTTATGCAGGTGCAAAAGATCCTGCAGGCATTTTAAAATGTGATATAAATTGATTACATCATACATTGTCAATAAATTTATGTTGTACATATGAGACATTATATATGTAGGTATCTTTTTTTTTTATAAATACCAAGCTATAGGGACTACAACTGCAGAGATTAAAAATTTATATTACACAACCTTATTTGTTTTATTTGACACTGATAAAAATTTAAATTATATGGAAAGCCAACAATGCGGGGCGCATTTATATTAACCTTGTGCTCTGTTGTACGAATACCAATGGATTCTTAATAATGCTCATGGCTAGGTTGAAAACTTAATTTTGTAGGTTTGTTATTGTTAAATTTTCACCAGATTATAAACATATTCTAAAATAACTGTCTTTTGGGAAGGAAGATTGAAATTTTATTAATTAGTGTAGTTCGAAAAATTCTTATTCAGTATGATGAAATTTCGATTATATATTTCTTCAACAAATCTCTTTCTAATGCCCTGTATTCATGTTTTTATGAAAATATTTGAATTTATGGATGAAAACTTATTCAAAAAGAGGCTTGGTAACCTCCCATTGGTGCTCTCGGAAGCGAGAGACCCGAAGTTATTCAATTATTGAAAATTGTCAATTCAAGATCTTCGAAAACATTTTGGGGTACTCAATATGTAATGCAGGTGTCAGATTTTTTTTAAATATTCAAAATGGGTATCGTGGATCTTTTAAGGGATTTATGAAGAATTAATTTTTGTTCTGGGATATTTTCCAAAATTAAATTTTGAGACCCCACGGACGTTTTAAGGTAAATAGGCTGAAATTCAAAGAAGTGGTCAAAAGAACCATTTAATTTTGCGTCGATATGTGATCAGAATTAGTTATTATGATTTATTTTGGATTTCTTTACTCATTTGCGTTGAATAAATATCAATTTTAGAATGCTATATTATGTTATTATGTTTTTTGGGCTGATTCGAGCATTCCATATCTAGAAAAAATCATTGAAAACAGCTTGAAAATCGATAGATTTCTTGGGGGCTTTCATGAAGATTTAAGGCTAAAAATTTATTTTATGACATTTTAAGGAGTAGTTTTGTATTCAATTTTCTAAGCAGCAGGCTACAAAAGCAAAAATAAAAAATCATTATAATTAACCGTGACTACATATCGGCCCAAATTTAAATGGTTTTTCAACCACTTTGTCGAATTGTGTGTTGTTTTCTAGGACCGACAAATTTGATTTTGGAAAATGTCCCTGAATAAGATCCACGATACCCATTTTGAATATATAAAATAAAATTCCGACACCCCCCCTATGCCATCAAGTGAAGACCAAAGATTGGTTTGCCTTCGATATTTGAGACGAAAATAATTTTTTTATTAAACGACTTTTGGTAAAGTTTATTGAAAGTTTTTCCCTTTAAAAATCTCTTGGATGAATTTTAACTTGCGATATAGGTATTCGATATAGGGCAAGTTTTGGATTCGTACAAGAAAAAAATTTTCGAGTTAACAGTCAAACATGACATTACGATGATGTATTTGTAAACACTCAGAGAAAATTTCTGGTATAACCAACCAATTTCTGGTTTATTATACCTGATTTTAAGGTTGTTATTTTTCAACTCGGTAGATCAGGTTAATGGCTTAACCTGATACCTGATTTTAATGTCGTGTTAAATCAACGTAGGTTTCAGGTAAAGTTAACACTGCCTTAAAAAAGTAAAACTGTAAAATTTACCTGAGAATCTTGCTATTTTTACCTGTAAATCTAGTTAACTTTACAAGAAAATCTAGTTCAAAAACATGGATAAAATGTTCAACGTTCTGTTAATTTAACGTGAAGATCTAGTTAATTTAACATTAAGGGTATTCATGCAACTTCGTAAAACCAAAGATAAGTTTACAAATCGGATAAGTTTATCTTTTGGTAAATGAACTGTCAAATTTTGTATGGGAAATGATTTACACAATTTGGTTAAACTTATCAAAGGATTTTGTTGTGTAAAATTAACCAAACTGGTTAAACTTATCAAAACGTCATTGTAACTCTTACTCTGATTGAATTACGTAGCATTTTATAAATTGTTTAAAAAAGCTCGTTCATGCAAACTTTGCGTAAAATTATCATTTTACACAATTTGTAAACTTACGACGTTGCATGAGTACCCTTATTATTCAATGTTAAATTAACCCTGTATCCAGTAATTATTATATGTTGTATGCATAGTTGTAGGTCCCATCTCTAACACTGCATTGGACTAAAATAAATAAATTTAGTGGCGCAACAGCTCATAGAGAACCAGGGCCTAGTGACTAAAAACTCTCAACCATTCCTGTGTGCGTGTTGTTGGCAGGAATGGAGGGGACCTATTTTTTTTGCCGAGTCCGAACGGCTAGGTGAGAAGCACTTATTCATGACAAGTATACTCTTGAAGGATTTGTCAGCTCCTCGCAAGAGGCAGTACCTCGGAAAAAAACATTTTTGTTTTTAGATGGCAGCGGCTGGGAATCGAACCCAGACCTTTGGCATGACAGTCCTACGCACTAACCATCATGCCACGAGGTACTACTACTGCATTGGACTGCCGTCCAATTAATTTTGCATTGTTCTGGAAGTATAGAAATTTATTACTTTGTATATAATTTTTTTTTTAAATACTTTGTGATACTTACTTAGTTTTCAACTGGGAACCTCTCACACATGGTGATAGTACGCATCCCCTAGACCACTTCGCTGCATAAAAAACTTGTGCCAAATACCAATAAGTTGAAACTGACCTTCTTTGGATGGCTTGTGTTTATAAGTGCTCTTACACTGGTGTCACGTTGAAATAACCTGGCAGAGTATTTCTTTAACCATGGCTAGTGAGTGTGTTTCGACGCTGGTGGAGGGCTACTTTAACAGGCAGCCAGGTTAAATTCAAATGAATTTTATTTGGATGGAATGTGTGTGCGTGCTTTAACACTGGTGTCACGTTAAAATTAACTGGTAGGGTGTTTCTCTAAGATGAGGCCAGATTAAATTCATCAGGTAAACATTGTAAAAATAACCATATAAAATGTTACTTCAACCTGATTTGTGGTTAAATAGAAATTCATAACAAGCAGTGTTGAGAAAAAACCTGATCTCAGTTAAAATTAGCGCTATATTCTTGTGAGAATTTCTTGTTTACCAGAATTCTGTGTTAAAATAACAGTTCATCTTCTTAAATGAACTTGAATATCGTAATATAGGCCACCAGGCGAATTTAACACTTAATATAAAGTTATTAAAATCAGGTAAATTCCTGAAATGTCTGTAACTATATATGGGATTATGCACTTTTTAAATTTAACTGGGCCCAGGTTAATTATTTACCTGAATTTTTTCTTTGAGTGTATATGTATGTATAAAGTAGCATTTAAGTGTAGTCTCCATTAAGTTTTGTAACTTGATAGACGATAAATAAATAAATAAATAAATAAACACGAAAAAAGTGGGTGGCACAAATCTGTCTGTCTGGCGGTCTGTCTGTCCGCATATTGACCTACAGCCCAAACCACTGAAGCAAAATTTCTTCAACATTTTGAATTTAAGGTTTTTTATAACTCTCCAGAGGGGAAATTGAAATTTTTTTAGTACCAAAAATAACGGTCCTTGCCCCACAACCGTAAATTAAAAGCATATTTATCTCAAAAACAGCTCTAACGATTTTGATGAAAAAAATATCAGTGTATTACTATAGGAAAGGTGTACTTTTTGATATGACAAAAATTTACCGAAAACCGTTATTAACGGTACCTGCCATATAACGGTTTTTTTTAACTTTCGATTTCCTCATTAACGGCTCAAACGATTTCAATTACAATTTTTCAAAAAAAAAAACTAAATTTTGGTTTTTAAAAAAATATTAAAATTTTTTTTGAAAATTCAATATTTCAAAAATAAGTTGATTAATTTTTTTGAAACTAGATTTAAAATGTATTTCATTGCAAACTCAAAATTGGCATGCCAAGACTTTTTTTTTTAAATGTTATTAATATTTTACAACTAAAAAAAATATTTTTTTAGAAACCTGCTCCATCGATTTTTTTTCAAGTTATCAAATGGCATACTTGTTTTTGGGCTCTTAAATGTTTTTACTAGTTGTCTATACAATTAAAAGAACGATTTAAATGCTTTTTCTATATTTTTATATTTTTATATAATTACTTTCATATTTTAAAAGTTCTCAATTCCAAGCAACTTGAACATAAGAGCAAATATGTGCAATCCAGCCGTACATTTTATTTTAAAAAACCTTGTAACGAAGTTAAATCTCTTTATCTCCCAACCGCCAAGTCATCTTCTTGAGTGATCAACAACGCATATTTAACTCCAAGATTCAACTACGAAGCAGTTGCAGTTTTCTACGTCGGGCGCACGTCAGCAATTAATTACCAACAAATGCATACCTCAAAGGCGCCCATGTAAATTTCAAGAGAGGACCCTTCAGCAAAATTAACAGGTAAAATTGACAAATTCATCTAAAATCTAATTCTTCTTCCCACCACCGTGTTATATAAAACCAATAAAGAAGCACACTGCTGGATGTCAATACTCAGGTAGTAGCTTCAAAATTGTTTGGCTTCCACCGTTAAAACCCCCCTCCGTTCTCCCCCTCCTTTATTATTAGTTAAGACTAGGAACTCTATCCCAACCTTCGCTGTCTTAACATCCTAATCTCCTCCGAAAACCTAAGAATAGGGACTCTATCCCAACCTTTGCTGTCTTAGCCTTTTCTCCTCCGCCGCCGTAATTAAGACTATAGACTCTTCCCAATCTTCGTTGTCTTAATACTTTTAAACGTTTCTTCTCCGCCGTCGTAGTTTAGACTAGGGACTCTATCGAAACCTTTGTTGCCGTAATCTACTACCGCTTCCAAGACTCTCTTAGACTAGTAACTCTATCCCAACCTTCACTGTCTAAGGTTTCTCTTCTCCACCACCATCTCTAAGACTAGGGAATTTATCCCAGACCTCATTGTCTAAACCTCATGCGAAAAGCTAGGACTGGGGACTCTATCCCAACCTTTGCTATCTTTAGCCCCAAGCAAGTTGAAGGAACTGACCCCTCCATTAGTGTATATGAAATACTTTGTTTGTTTATCATAAGACTTGAAAATATTGTGAAATTATACCTTGTTAGGTTATCGGTAAATAAACAATAATTTATACTTTGGAAACGGAGTTCTGAAATTTTTTTAAACTTCAGAAATTTTAACCTATATGATTACAATTGTTCAAAATTGCAAGCTAAATATTTTGTGTGGGCACACTTTTTCTTTGCGGCCAATATAAGAATTAAAATAAATCGATATAAGAAAGTAACACCAAATTTTACACTTCTTCGACATGCGTTTAGGATGTATGTTAAAGACCTCAATGGCTATTGTTAATATGACTTACAATGATACGCAAATGTCGTTGGCTCCCGGGCTGATATTGCACTAAAAATCTCCTTATACATAAATCGGGTCAAAACAAATGCATCATTGGAGCATTATTTGTGATTTAGGAACAAAATTCCTGCAAAATATGGGATGGGATTTTGGTAATTAATAGAATATTAGGTGAATTTTGAGAAAACCGGAAATCTCTTTAATAAAAAACGTCACAAAAAACTCTTTCTGTAGTGTATTTCTAAGTCGGCTTCATGCAGTTTTTTCTACCATTCTGCTGTCCACACAAGTTCAACTTGTCTCCCTTTTACTCATAAGTGCTTATTTAAGGCATTAAAACAGAAAATAAGTTTTATTTAGATAAGTTCACGTTACACATGTGTTTTTTGTTAAAAACAACTATGGACTATATCCAATTACATTGAAATTTCTAATTATAAAAGCTTAAAGATTTTTCCCATGGCCTGTCATTACTTTTATAATACCAATTCTATATGCTCCTCTGATAAATCCGCCAAGTATAGAAGATTTAGTCCAATTTAATTCGACTTTTTGTATTAAGAATTTAAAATTCAGCTTTTAGTTTTCGAGTAGTATTTTTGATAGTTAAATTACTTGGTTAGTCCTTGTATCCCAGTTTCAATATGACATGAAAATTACAGTGCATTTTCAAATATCATATGTTTACCTTACCTACCTTTCTTAATGCAGTTGAAAATTATATTCTAAGAATGGATTTGCACTTAAAAAGTAACCTCTCTTGGAAGCTCTGATGAAATAGTGATACCTCAAATTTCGCATTCCTTTTTGATATGAAAAGCTGCATTGAACTTATTGAAAATTCTACAAATAGATTGAAATTTCAATTTCCAAATATTTCCACATATCCGTACATCCATTCATGACCATAACAACAACGACCACGACACCGACGACCGACGACGACACGACCATATGCGGCTCATCCAAATCCATCATCGTAACTGATAAAAACGTCTGCTTCTGCTTTCTGGCTACACTCACATTCAATTGAACCATAAATCGATACACTTTCAGTTCATGTCATTCAGCCAGGACACTGCAATTTTCCTTTAATATATGAGACGATGGATGGTAAAATTATGAATCGAGTTTGTGTCACTCGATTCTTATCCTTGAGGGGTTTTAAGGACTTTCAGTTGGACAGCAACCTATACCTCCATTTGCCCCCAAGCTCAAGGAATCCATTAGAGATTTGCCATTTTTTTGTGTATGACGAGGTGGATATGTATATCTTTTGTTGCCTTAGCTTGCAAAGATTTCTCTCTCATATTGCACTATTGCATAGTTCGTCTATGATTAAGTTCATCCCCTTGTATACCCGTGTTTCATACATACTTGCTTATACATATATATACAAAAATGATCTGAGGGCTTATAGGACTTGAATCTTCACATCAATGCAACTAGATCCAATCTGAGAGATGGAACATTTTTGGATTTTGTAACACAATCATAGTTTTGTCCATCACTTAATTCCGGCATCACCGGAAGCCGGCTTGCCTTCTCTGTTTTTTTTCCTGTGCTAAATCCCTTGTTATTGTTGCTGCTGCTGCTGTAGTATTGTTATGAAGATTTGTGCTTCTGATGTCCTTGCTCCTTAAGTGGACTTAACCAAAAACCAAACATTTTCATTCAACTTTCGTGGGAGCTCAGGTATCCCACAAGAGAAATCCCTTCCAATAAAAAGTCACCTTTTATAAAGGATGTCCTCTCGTTCGTAGTTAACCCAAAGTCACACAGCAAGGACCACTCCATAGAAGTTGGACTTGACTCTCGAGTAATGGTTTTATGGACGTTATGTTAATTGAAATGTTCTCTCGTGGTCGTGGGAAAAATAAAGTTTTGGTTTGTTTTTGTTACATTTTGCTGTGGGGGGAAAACAATGCGCATGTTGTATTGTATTTTTTGATAATAAGGACGAAGGAACCAGGAACGTTTTTGAATTAAAAACATAACTAGGTACATAAACATTATGAAAACTGAGCTAAAGGAAGGATAATTATTTTGGAATTTTAGTGAATAAACAAGCTACTTTATTCATAGGAATGTTGGTAATTTGAAGTTGTAGCTACAAGAGGAGCGGTGCTAGCAAAAATATTATTTTTATGATGGCAAGTGCTAATTAGATTGCTGTCAAGGTGATTTTTTTTTTTTTTTTTTTTAATTTTAACATTATCTTTGGTCGAATTTTTGAATTTGAGGGAATATTATTTGTGTTTAAGTGTCTATCTGCTACAAACTACATATGTACTTCTCATTTTGAATTTTCAAATTATGAGTATAATTGGTCAGCCATATTATTTTTCAAGTGAATTTTCAAAATTCTTTTCAAGGCGACAAAAACAATTTTGGCACCTCATTTGGGTCATAAAAAAAAGAAGTATGCCATTTAATAGGCTACTTTAGGGTCATAAAAGGTCAGCTATTTTCAAAACTTGGTCAACCATACATATATTTTATGAATTTTAAAAGATATTTCAATGTCATACCGATTTTTGGCACCTCATTAATAGGAAATTATCAAAAAACTAATACCACCTGATAGGCCCTAAGATCTTTATAAAAGATCGGCTAGTTTCAGTAATTGGTCAGTTATAGATTATTTCTTTACGATTTTTCAAGGTCACAAACAATTTTTTGCATAAAATATAAAATTAAAAATTCATAAAAAGAAATCTTAGCCTGACCAATTACTGAAACTAACTGACCTTTTATGAAGATCTAGTAACGTATCAGATGGTTTATTTTTTTATAAAATAACCCAAATGATATGCCAAAAATCGTTCGTGAACTTGAAAAAATAATCTATAACTGACCAATTTCTGAAACTGGCTTACCTTTTATGAAGATCTTAGGGCCCTTCACGTGGCAATAATTTTTTGCTAATTTCCCATAAATTATGTGCCAAAAATAGCTTGAGTGATCTTCAGAAACTTTTCGAAATCTGTTACTCCTATGAAAAAAAGGTGTCATAATTTTGTATGTGTAAAATTTTATAGGCATTCATTTGTTCTTTGATAAAAATTAAATTTGCTGAGATATTATCAAAAAACTGTTATTTGTCGATTTACAATACAAAATCAAAAAAAATTATTTTGACACGCTATGCCCTACTGTAATTTTCTCATTTTTTTTTTTTTAATCTCATGATTTTGTTGTAAAAGAAATTCGATTGTGTTGTTGAATCAAAACCAAATCACTTTCTTTTTCAAGATGGCGGTCTTCCCCTTACTCAGGCACCCCAAAAACTTAGTTTTAAAAGGAGGAGATGCATAGCTAAACTCAAATCGTCCAAAAAATTTTGCACACCAATTAATGAAATTTACATACACACATTTTTTGACAAAATTTGCTCCACCGTGAATTTCTTGCATGATTTTCTCAGAATCTATTGATTGTATGAGAAAAAATCTTTGTTATAATCTTTTTTGTGTAGAATAACAGCTACAAATTGTACCTTCACATTTTTTAGAAAAATTTATAGGTTTCAAGATATTAAGCAAAAAGCTTAATTTTGCCCCCTTTAACCCCCCCTACAAAACTTATCCACGGCCCGAATTTACGGAACTTTCAGGAAAAGCTTAAGATGCCTAAAGAAAGCTCTCTACCAAAATTCATTTTTGTTGGAATTTTGTTTGTAGTATTGCCATTTGTTTTTGTCTAATTATCCTGGGCTCTACTTTAAAATTAAAATCGTAGTACCTCGTGGCATAATGGTTAGTGCGTAGGACTGTCATGCCAAAGGTCTGGGTTCAACTCCCGGCCACTGCCACCTAAAGACAGAAATGTTTTTTTCCGAGGTACTGCCTCTTGCGAGGGACTGACAAATCCTCCAAGAGTATACTTGTCATGAATAAGTGCTTCTCATCTTGCCGTTCGGACTCGGCAAAAAATTGTAGGTCCCCTCCATTCCTGCCAACAACACGCACACCGGAATGGTTGAGAGTTGTTAGTCACTAGGCCCTGGTTCTCCACGAGCTGTTACGCCACCAAATTTATTTTTTATTTTATACTTTTTAAATAATTAATTCTCGCAGAAACACATGTGTGAATTTAGTGGCATTTTCAAGTGTGTACTTTTTCAGATTAAACTAATATCTTACTGTGTTAATTAATAACAAACATTTTATCTGTTTAAAAATTTGCTATTGATTTGTTTATCTGTAAAATGTTACTTACAGACTCACAAGCTTATAAGTCAGTATAAATAGATATTTTAATAAAATTCGAAACTTTTATAGCAAGAACCTTATTATGCTTATTTAATTGATGTTCTACTCTTCCATGTCACCAAAATAAGTTGATGTGTCGATCAAACAAAACGATGACAAAATACTTTAAATGATTCATTTTATAAATTGTGTAAATTATTATTCATTAAAGTTTTTGTATTTTTAATTTTTACAGGTGCTTCAAATAAATTACATGAGTGAGGTCTGTCACTTGGTTTCATTTCATCATGATTTTATTTCCAATAATTTTAAATGGACTTATCATTTATTTTTAATACTCGTAATATATGTAGTTTCTAAAGTAGGGTGCGTTGACGTTCTTTTTCAATAGTTACATAAATGTGCATACATATGTGTATACCTCTATACGTTTGTACATACTTATCTATAATACATACATTAAATTAAAAAATTAAAATAATAAAAGTGATCATTTTTAATTCTGGTTAAAGTCATTTTGTCCTTGATATGACAATCATCTGCCATCAAAACCAGATCCTTTTTCACTGACAGCTTTATTTTGAATCAGGCATATTTTTGAAGTAATACGAGATTTGGAAACACTTGAAAATATAATTATGTATTATATGACCCAAAACCACTTTGGTTTAAAGCAGCTTGATAGCAAATGACGAGTTGTAATAAAGCCCAGACAAGTTGTTAATATGATAGGCTTATGAAGACGGAAATACTCCACATTCATAGTATGTAGGAAGGTAAATTCATTACCTTTCCACTTAATTTAAATTGTTTTAAAGTTTTCAAAAAAAAAAACAACTTTACACAGATTTAAATGTTTAAGCAACATACAGATTGTGGTTCAAATATACGAGTATCAAACTTTTTATTTATTCAATAATGTCACAAAACTTTGAAATGTTCGAGTTATTTCATAAATTGAAAGGAGTAAGGTAAATATTCTTTAAAAAGTACAATAGACGGTACATATTGCATCGGTCAGTAAAATAACAATTACTTATCATCACACATTTACTATCAAGAAAGGGATAGTGGAAAAGTAAAATGGTTCATTCATTAAGAATCCATAACCTAACAAACACTTTACGAATTAAAATCTGTATAATTTACTGCACTAAATGCATATGTACCTTCCAACTTGATGAAAAATTTTCGTCAACGTTTTTGAAGTATTACATTTTTATAAAAAAGTTCACATACATGTGTAGATATGTACATAATTTTTTGTTCATTCAAATTGTTTTGTTAGAGCCGTTATAGTGAGAATATCGAAAATCACAAAAAACCTTCCTACGAAATGTAAATCTTTAATTAAAATACTTGGTATAGATTTGTTATCATCTAATGTAGACAAGGTTAAGAAAGTAGAACACAGATTTTATATATTTCTTATCAAAATCGTAAGAGTTGTTTTTGAGATAAATAAACTTTTTCGTAACAGTTGTGTGCAAGAACCGTTTTATTTGGAGTTTAACAAAATTTTATTTTCTCCTTTAAAGAATCTCTTGCAAGAAGACTTAAGAGTGCAAAATTAAAAAAATTTAAAAAAAAATTACTTCTGTTTCTAATGTTATTGGTTGAGTAACAGACAGACAGAATAGCGCAATAAATTTTGATCATTGATCCAGGGCTTATGATGCATTTTCAAAAGTTGGGTTTGAAAGGTATGAAAATTTGCTTCTTTCGAAAATCAATACAACTGCCAACATTGTATAATATATCAAAGAAAAAAATATCAATTTCTTAATTGGCAAGAAAATATTAACTTTTCTTTAATGCGGCAGAACTTCTTTTTAACCTGGTTTGATATCTAAATATTTTAAGTATATACATTCCATATACAAACTTACGTCAATTCTACTCGACTGTTAAAACCAAAACAAAAGCTTTCAGTGATTTTAAAACGGAAAAATGCACATAGTAGCGCAGGAAAATAGGACTTTCACTTCGAACAAATTCCTACAAAGTTGAATTTTTGTAGAGTGCTTTGTTTTTTACGTCTTAAGCATTTCCTGAAAAGTTACGTACATTTTGGCATACGTTAATTTTTAAGGGGTGTTAAAGGGTGTAAAATTAAGATTTTTCTTAATTTCTTGAAAACAATAAGTTTTTTTGAAAAAGTGTTGAGGCACAAATTGTAGCTTATAACATTCTACATAAAAAAGATTTACACTTTTTTTCATACAAGTGATATATTCTGAGAAAATCATGCAAGAACTTCAGGGTGGAGCAGACCTTGTTAAGAAAATTATTAAAATTTCATTAATCGCTGGGCTAAATTTTGTGTACGATTTGAGTTTGTCTCCTCTTTCTGAACAAAAAAAGATTTAAACACTTTTTTCGTAGGAGCAATAGATTTTGAGAAAACCGTGCACAATCGCACTCATTATCTATTTATAAAGTGAAGAAAAAAATGCATCACAGTGAAAAGCTCTTCTTATAACGTTTGTACATTTTTCTTAAAATCTGTTGCTCAAACGAAAAAAAGTGCTGTAATTTTTTTGTAAAGAATTGTATGAGAATTAATATAAATTCATTAGTTTTTTGAAAAAAATTACATTTGCTGTCATATTAACAAAAAACCGTTATTTATCCCTTTACAGTACAAAATGTAAAGTGTTACTTTGATACGCTATAACTACAAGACTAGTTACCCTACAGAGTTATAAGCTCATTGTTTAGGTTATTTTACTGTCTAAATGTAACTTTTTCATGATTTTGTAAAAGGAAATTTCATCGAGTTGTTAAAGGAAAACCAAACCACTTTCTTTTTTACAGATGGCGGTCTTCCCCTTACCGCGGACACCCAAAAACTTTATTAAATAAAGAAGAGATGTACATATCCAAACTCAAACCGTTAAGCCCACCGATTAATGAAATTTTAATAATTTTTTTTTTTTTGACAAAATTTACTCCACTGTGAAGTTCTTTCATGATTTTCTCAGATTCTTTTGCTTGTATTAAAAAAAGCATGTTATTCCTTTTTGTGAAGAATAAAATTAGCTACAATTTGTGCCCTAACAATTTTTTCAATAATACTTATAGTTTTCAAGAAATTAAGAAAAACCTGAATTTTACCACCCTTTAACCCCCCCCCCCCTCCCCTTCCCACCATACCTTAAAAAATTAGGGCCCAGCCCAAATTTACGGAACTTTTCAGGAAATGCTAAGGACGCCAAAATAAAGCTCTCTATCAAAATTCAGCTTTGCAGGAATTTCTTCGTAGTTTAACCATTTTTTTGGCTAATTTTCCTGGGCTAATAGTTCAGTCAATTTAGTTTAATTCCATTGAAATCTTCTGTTTTCGTTTAAAATAAAATGAAACAAAAATAATTTCATATCTAATTAAAAGATTTTTATTTCTGTGCATTTTAATTACTTACTTTTACAACTATCTGACCCACCCCTTCTTCGCGCGGGTAGATAAATCGAAGACATATTAAATATTATAATTCAATAAAACTCAAAGATCTTTTTTTTTTAATTTTTATTACTTATAATTTAAATTTTCCTATCGATTTGTCTTAAAAGGTGATAGAAATAGGTACATTATACTAAAGCTTCTATGTACACAATAAAGTTTTTTACTATAGCTAACAGCGCTTGTGAAGTCCATACATTACGTGTTACAAAAACCAAAGTGTTTATGATAGAATGACATTTAAAGTAGAAATCATCGAGCTACTTTTTTAATTTTAATTTTTTTTCTTATTTAATTTTAATATTTCGGTAACCTCTTTCAGAAAGTTTCTCAAAACCGCTCAGAATCAGTGGTTCTTAGAAAATGAAGTGGAAAACATATTTTATTATAATACAAAATTTTCAAGTAATGAACCGTTTTTGGCCAGTTCATCAGCCATTTCATTACCATAAATATCACGGTTGTAGTACCTCGTGGCATAATGGTTAGTGCGTAGGACTGTCATGCCAAAGGTCTGGGTTCAACTCCCGGCCACTGCCACCTAAAGACAGAAATGTTTTTTTCCGAGGTACTGCCTCTTGCGAGGGACTGACAAATCCTCCAAGAGTATACTTGTCATGAATAAGTGCTTCTCATCTTGCCGTTCGGACTCGGCAAAAAATTGTAGGTCCCCTCCATTCCTGCCAACAACACGCACACCGGAATGGTTGAGAGTTGTTAGTCACTAGGCCCTGGTTCTCCACGAGCTGTTACGCCACCAAATTTATTTTTTATTTTATACTTTTTAAATAATTAATTCTCGCAGAAACACATGTGTGAATTTAGTGGCATTTTCAAGTGTGTACTTTTTCAGATTAAACTAATATCTTACTGTGTTAATTAATAACAAACATTTTATCTGTTTAAAAATTTGCTATTGATTTGTTTATCTGTAAAATGTTACTTACAGACTCACAAGCTTATAAGTCAGTATAAATAGATATTTTAATAAAATTCGAAACTTTTATAGCAAGAACCTTATTATGCTTATTTAATTGATGTTCTACTCTTCCATGTCACCAAAATAAGTTGATGTGTCGATCAAACAAAACGATGACAAAATACTTTAAATGATTCATTTTATAAATTGTTTAAATTATTATTCATTGAAGTTTTTGTGTTTTTATTTTTTACAGGTGCGTCAAATAAATTACATGAGTGAGGTCTGTCACTTGGTTTCATTTCATCATGATTTTATTTCAAATAATTTTAAATGGACTTATCATTTATTTTTAATAATATATGTAGTTCCTAAAGTAGGGTTCGTTGATGTTCTTTTACAATAGGTACATATGTACATACATATGTATATACCTCTATACCTTTGCACATACTTATTTATAATGCATACATTATATTAAAAATTAAAATAATAAAAGTGATCCTTTTTAATTTTGGTTATAGTCATTTTGTCCTTGATATGACAATCATCTGCCATCAAAACCAGATCCTTTTTCACTGACAGCTTTATTTTGAATCAGGCATATTTTTGAAGTAATACGAGGTTTGGAAACATTTAAAAATATAATTATGTATTATATGACCCAAAACCACTTTGGCAGCATGATAGCAAATGACGAGTTGTAATATAGCCCAGATAAGTTGTTAATATGATAGGCTTATGAAGAAGGAAATACTCCATATTCATAGTATGCAGGAAGGTAAATTCATTACCTTCCCACTTAATTAAAATTGTTTTAAAGTTTTCAAAAAAAAAAAACAACTTTACACAGATTTAAATGTTTAAACAACATACAAATGTTCAATAATGTCACTTACAGAACTTTGAAATGTTTGAGTTATTTCATAAATTGACGGCAGTAAGGTAAATATTCTTTAAAAAGTACAATAGAAAGTACATATTGCATCAGTCAGTAAAGTCACAATTACTTATCATCACAAATTTATTATCAAGAAAGGAATAGTGGAAAAGTTGAATGGTTCATTCATTAAGAATCCATAATCTAACAAACACTTTACG
Organism: Dasysyrphus albostriatus; assembly: GCA_946251815.1. Lineage (NCBI taxonomy): Eukaryota > Metazoa > Arthropoda > Insecta > Diptera > Syrphidae > Dasysyrphus > Dasysyrphus albostriatus. The sequence goes on from OX276336.1 coordinate 13,857,884, forward strand.
CGAAACAAAATCTGTATAATTTTCTGCACTAAATGCATACATGTACCTGCCAACTTGATGAAAAATTTTCGTCAACGTTTTTGAAATATTACATTTTTATAAAAAAGTTTACATACATATGTATCTAGATATGAACACAATTTTTTGTTCATTCATATTGTTTTAGAGCCCTTAGTGAGAATTTCGAAAATCACAAAAAACCTTCCTACGAACTGTAAATCTTTAATTGAAATACTTGGTACAGATTTTTTTCATCTAAAGTAGACAAGATTTAGAAAATAGAACACAGATTATTATATATTTCTTATCAAAATCATAAGAGTTGTTTTTGAGATAAATAAACTTTTTCGTAACGGTTGTGCAGGGCCAACCCGATATAAATAAGCGTCCTGCGCAAGTTTCATCAATTGCGCCCTTCAATTGCGAATATTGAGGGAAGAAGTCATTTCCTCATTACTGGACTTTGCAATGCCTTTTTTTCAATGATAAATAATAATAAATTGGATAACAAAAGGATAACACAAAATTAATAGTAAATAAGGAATATATAAATAACTGTAAGCTTAAGTCAAAAAATATCACAAAAAAAAAAATTCAAAAACATAGAACCCTATTATGACTTGCGATTCACCGAGTCTAACGTTGGACTCAACTCGAACTTTCTACATTTAAAAAATAAAAACTGCGAGTTTGTTCAAAGTCACCAAAAATTACAGTTCGCCATCGAAGATAGAGGCGAACGTTTGCTAAAGTTTTGGAATAACATTCAAATTTTCCAAAGGTTAGCCATTTAAGGCGAACTTAATTTTGGCGAATCACAAACGCAAAGAACATATAGTAGAACACTCGGTGAATCGCAAGTCATAATAGGTGCCATAATAATTTAAAACCAAACAAGCGTCAGGATAGGCCTCACAATGGCTGGGTAAATCCAATAAATGGTTTTGGGACTGGGTCCCCATCTCTTGCCAAATATTCTACTGCATGTGTAGAAAGCTATTGCAGCTTTTTTCTCTCTTTCTTTAATGTTTTCTTTCAGTTAAATTTTTGATCAATAATTAAACCAAGATATTTGGCCATGCCATTGATATGGAGCGGCGTCCCGTTTATAGTGGGAGGAATTATATATTTGGAATATTTTTCTTTCTCGTAAACAGAACCAGTTCCGTTCTTAGTGGGTTGACATTGTATCCGCAGCTACTGGCCCAATTATTGAGCTTGTCAAGGGCTGTTTGCAAGAACTCGCACAGAGTGGGAACAAATTTTCCTGATGCCATTATCACTATATCATCAGCGTATTCCACAACTTTAATGCCACTCTGCTCTAATCTAATTACGATCTGGCTTACGACCAGGAGCCAAAGTAGCGGAGATAAGACACCTCCCTGTGGCGTACCCCTGCATGTCCTAACTTTTAGCTTGCTGTCACCCATTTCTACATTTACAATTCTAGATTCAATCTAGTTTTGACAGCAAACAAAAGTTATTCACTTAAAGTGTAACATCTCAGAAATTTCGTTATTCAATTTTTGTTTGGCAATTCCGCTTCTTCAAACCTGATAACAATGGCCACACCGGAGCAATGTGTTAATACAAAAAACTAAAGGTGGGCAAACATTTTTTTTGTGGTGACTATCTTCAACTGCAGGCAAAATACACATTTTGGTGTCTTAACCTCCTTCAAAGTTGTTCGAACTTTCTTCTTCGGTAGGTAATAGAACCAGAAAAGTTTTGCTGTCAATTTTTAAGGTGAGCAATTCATTTTCTAAGGTGGACAGTGCCCACCTGCCCCCCTCCCTTCTTACACCTGTATGAGTACCCGTATATTATAAATATTTTAATTTTTTTTTAACAAACATGATTGTTTACTTTCAAAGAATTATTTCGTATAAAATGTTATTAGTTTATCAACGATTTGTTTGCCTACCTTCTTACTTTCACAAACATAACATTACAATTAGTCAAATCTCATATCGATTGTTATTGTTATATATATAACAATAAAGACCAATGGCAAACAAAAATAAATAAAACTTTAATATCAAAAGGAAACTTGTTTCACTTCCTTTGTTTCATATTTGTTTTGTTTTCCATTGTCGTCTTTCGACGACCATCATAACCAAAAACTTATTGTCAATATAGAAATAGAGTCCCCTGGATGCCTGACCAACTGCAACATTAAGTCCAATTCACCAATAACATGCGGGAAGGAAGTATACTCGTAGATATATAAAAGCCATTGGTAGTCAATTGTGTTGAAAATATTTATTGATTATGAAATTAACGACAGACGCGACGACGACGATGGTTATATGTACAGCTGAAGTTGCATGAGTGCCGGTTCCGGAAGAATGTGCCCCGAGTACATAATTCGATATAACAATAATTTACTAATTTGATTTTGATTATCCAAGTGAAATAAAGTTGCCTTAGGCTGGCGCCACAATTTTCGACAAATTGCTTAGACAAATTATTATATTTTACTTTTTTTTCATTTATATATTGTTGCATTTTGTGGAATGTGAAGAAAAGTACTTTGATTGCAATTAAAATATAATTTAATTTATTTAAGTTATTTTATATTTTTAAAATATAAAGAAATGTAAATTTATATCCGTGAATTTGATTTTTGACATCTGTGCTCTGGATTTCGTGCGATATTTATATGAAAAACTGAGTTAAATCATTCAACTTGCATCTACAGATACAAAGACAGAACTCAAAACAAATCATTGGCATTTCCTGTTTAATCTCAAATGACCAAAAACTCCACCAATTGATCTAAATAAAGATCTTCCCAATAATAACTTGTTTCAACGAATATATTTTTCTTGTTACACGTGCTTATCACCGTTTCAGTGGATCAATAAAATGATAAATATAAATATGCATAATGGTGCTACCTGATGTAGGTATACCTCCCAAAAATATAAATTGAATTTCGTATCAACAATTCAGGTTTCTACAATAAGAAATTTAATAAAAACAAAAATAAAATTCATGAATCTTGTTTGGTTATCAAAGAGACAGGTTTTTAACAAAAAAAAATTTAATAAATAAAATTTCGTAAAACTTTTACTTTTGTTTCGAATCCTGTTTTCGTAATTTTTTTCTATTTTTTTTTTTGTTAATCAATATCACAGTTACAATAACAGATATATTTATGTCATATGATGATAAAAGTTATAAAATATGCAAATAAATTCTTGATTATTGCTCAAGAAGCTATAGCTAGCGAAAATATGTATACAAATGGAATAAACACGCGGGAAGCCGGTTTGATAAGGAAGGTCATTAGAATAGATTTTAACGCTAATAAAAATAAAGTGTTTGCAAAATGTCAACGGAATCACAAAGAAATCATATTGCACGACAAAAAAAAAAAGATTCAAAAGGAAATACATATTTAATATTATTGACAATATTTAATAAACATAATAAATTTAAAAGTGGCAGCATTTCAAGGTCAGAATATAATCGAATCTTAGCTAGAGTGAACACAGGTGGGTATAGGCACCACCAATGTGTTATGTATTGAAATGAAAGTAAAATACATGATTGTAGATATACGTACCTACTTGAAACAAGAGGTGTATATATTTTTAAAATAATAAAAAAAAGCTCTACCTCCTTCGTCATAATTTCTAAAGAAATTACTTAAAATTAAAAATTAAAAATAAAAAAATAAAAATATTAAAATTCAACAAAAGTTCAAACGGATAATCCATAAACGATGGACGATTGTAATTTTGGCAAAACAATTTTGGAAGCAAATAGACGTAAAAACTTAAATTTTTTGAACATACGTGTTTTAGAGAACTGACAATTTTAAAGTCTTTTTCTATACCTCTTACTCTAGCAAAGAAATATAAAACTCACTTCCCCAAAATTTAGTCTTTTCTCAATCTTGTACGATCTAAAATGTGCTCTCTAACGTTTCCACTTATTTTAAAATGTTTAAGCCATTTGAAAAAAACAGCAAGTTCGTGCTACCGAGTAATGCTTTTAATTTATTAAGTATTCAAGAAAAAACAACATTAACTATGAACATTTTTGAGGCCTCCAGGTAGTAAATCAGTCATTAAAGTGCAACGGGACTGATGCCAGGGGACTGATATGGCGCCAAAAACATAGTGAGGTGCCTGTTTGGTGCCAGTTAGAGCTATCATTGAAACTCATCTTTGAAAATTAAAATGATTAAGACGAGTATATTGATGCCAAAATTAAGTTTTTATCTTAAGAAATATTTTTAGCCGAATAAAATTCCAAATAGATCCAAATTCTCACTTAAAAAGAATTTTTCTTATTTCAATGATGATAAATAATGATCTTTGCCATTTTGAATTTTCGATTTGGGTTTATTTGTCCATTAAAATGATTTTCCTTTCAAAATATTTGATGAGTTTCAATGTTAGCTAACTGGGGCTTATTAAACGTTCGTGCGTTCTTCCGCTTTTTTTTTTATTCACCACATCTCAAGAACGAGTGAAGATTTTGACTTCGGATGAATTTTATTTTATAGATAGAAGTTTCAATATGTGCAAAAAGGACTTTCAAAAAATGCAACGGGCGTTTTTTTTTCACTTTAGCAATTTTAAAAAAATATTGCAAATTTGCCCATATGTACATTATTATGCCAAACGTCTTTGAAAAGGTTATTGTTTGTTCATCATTTCATTTCAAAACCGAAAAGCTCTTAACCACAGGAATTGCGAGATATTTGGCTTCAAAGCAGCGAAAGAAACAATGATGCAACTCCGCATTTGGACATTTAGTTCCGTAAAATTAGAATTGCAAATGTAAAAAAATAGCAACAGGCTGAGATTTTTCAAGTCGTTTCTGGGTAGGAATACAACTTAAATCTAAGTCGTTGACCACTTACCCTTTGCACGGGCGGTGCCATGCCCACTTTTCTTAAATCTTGGTTTATTAAGAAAAGGCTACAACGATATGGATGAAATTTTCTTTTTTGTTACAATGACCAGAGAAAAAATCTAAGAAATTGTTAAAGTTTAATCCACCCACAGCCACGCCCACTATTCCCTATCCTTTGTTTTTCGTAAACGGCTGCAACGATTTGTGAAAATGAAATTTTCAGAGTTTGTTTTTATGGGCCAGAAAATCTAGGCAAACTACTTTGAGTAAAATCCACCCGCTGCCGCGCCCACTTTTCTCATTCCATTGTTTCTCAGGAACATCTCCAACGATTTCTCTGAAATTTTCAGAACCTGTTCTTATGGAAGAGAAAATAATAAGCAAATCAGTTTTTATTTAAGCCACCTACTGCCACACCCACTTTTCTTATTAATTTGTTTCTCAGAAGCAAAAAGATTTCAGGGTTTATTCTTATGAACGAGACAATTTTTTTTGAAAAAATTTCATTTAAATCCGGCCGCAGCCACGGCCCCTTTTTCAAAATATTTATTTATTGGGAACGGTTCTTCTAACTACAAAAGCGAAAAACAAATTTCTCCCAAAATATTAAATTAGACTACGGGAACTAAAAGTTTTCGTAAATATTTATTTTTATATCAGGTCGTTTATTTAATATGAGAGGCCCTTAAAAAATCGGCTTGCTTTTAAAAAGAAAACCCATCCTCAAATTAAAACACACTTGGATTGCCCGTCCCCCTTTGTACATTAATGAATAAGTCTAAGATTTGAAAATTTCTCACTCGTTTAGCAGGGAAATCGAAAAGTGTTCCTTACGCTATGAATGAACTCAAATAGATCATTTTCTTCAATAAGACTTTGAAGACTGATTTGTGTTTTTATTATTATTTGAAATCGTTGCTCGCTAGGACAGCTCCAAGACACTAAAATGTCCATGTACCTGGTTTTACCAAGCCAAAAGTGCTTCCCAAATTTTTAAATCGCTAGTACGAACAAAATCATAAAATTTTATCCAAATTTCCTTCGAAGAAATCAAGGTATTGGAAAAGTGGGCGTGGTAGAGGGCGGAATTTACCAAGATCAGTTTGAAAATTTTTTTCTCGTCTATAAGAACGAATTCCGAAAATTTCATGGAAATTGTTGAAGCCGTTCCTAAGAAACAGAGGAACAAGAAAAGTAGGTGTGGTTGTTGGCGGATTTTACTAACACTAATTTGTTAATTTCTTGCTTGTCCATAAGAACAAGTTCTGAAAATTTCAGAAAAATCATTGGAGCCGTTCCTTGGAAACAAAGGAATAGGAAAAGTGGGCGGATTTTTCTCGAACTATCCATATTTTTTCGACCATAAGAACAAACTCTGAAAATTTCATTGAAATTGTTGCAGCCATTTCCGAAAAACATAGCATTAAGAATAGTGGGCGTGGCAATGTTTGGATTTTGCTTTAAAAATTTTTAAAAATTTCTCCGCTCAATATAACAAATTATGAAAATTTCATCCAAGGCAGTGCAGCCGTTTCTTAAAAAACCAAAATTTAAGTAAATTGGGCGTGGCACCACCAGTGAAAGGGGTAGGTAGTGGACAACTTAGATTTAAGTTGAACAAATACCCTCGAAACGACCTGCAAAATTTCAGCCTGCCGCCATATTTTTCCATATGTTCAGTGCTAAAATTGCTCTATTTACTGGACTAATTGTCTTCCTACTCACCATCAATGGGTCGTACATCGTTGCAGAGGTTATAACGTGCTTTATTTTATTATATAACTGTAAAGCTGTAGACCATGGGGTTCGAGAGATATTTGAAAAACAAAAACGTTTTAGAGAACAATATGCAATTCCGTATTTGGAGCGACCAAGTCAGCAGTAATGTGTTGTAAATCGTTGGAAAGGTAATTGCATATGAACTTCATTTTATTATATAACTGTTAATTTGTATATCTTTGGACTTCACAAGATATTTAGAATCAAAAAAGGAGAGAAGAAAAAAATGCAATTCTGCTTTTGGCGCTATATGGTCTGCCTACTCAACACGAATGTGTCAAACAACGTTAGAAAGGTTACTATGAGAACTTAATTTTACTATATGGCCGCTAAGCTCTTAACCATGGATCCACGAAAGCAATTCAGTTTAAATACCTACTTTGAATAGGACAATAACTCAATTTTTCATTGGCTTAAGCTACACCAGTGCAGTGACTTATGGCCATAAAATGAAGTTCATATGCAATAACCTTTCCAACGACTTACAACACATTACTGCTGACTTGGTAGCTCCAAATACGGAATTGCATATTGTTCTCTAAAACGTTTTTGTTTTTCAAATATCTCTCGAACCCCATGGTCTACAGCTTAACAGTTATATAATAAAATAAAACACGTTATAACCTCTGCAACGATGTACGACACACTGATGTTGAGCAGGATCATCATTCATTTCAAAAACGCCTCCTTATCATTGAGCTGGAATTTTTTTCAGTATTATCAAAAAACTTCTTATAGAAACTATGCCAGACCCCGGGAAAAAAAATTTCCAGCTGAATGATTAGGAATTCTAATCTTTTTGGATATAGTTCCCAGTGAATAAATTTTTGTAAAAGAATTCCTGTAAGTTGAACTGAGGTTAATACAAGTTGCGTATGATAAGGCCCTCACTACAGTCCAAGTGAGTAAGACGGATGAAACTCCGATTTAAATTTTTGTTTGCATACCTTTGCTCATATTTTTTTCAAGTAATCAAATGGCATAAGTGTTTTTGAGCTATTTGTATCTTACGATTTGTTTATACCATTAAACGGACGATTTTAATGCGTTTTTTATATTTTTTTCTGTAATTACTTGCATTCGACTAAATAAATTAGACTTAAGCCAGCAAATGGAGCAAAGGAGTTGCGAGAGCCTTACAGATGACCCAAAAAAGGGAGTTATAATTTTTGAGAACCCGCAAATCGTAACACCCAAGGTACTACTGCTCAAGACGACTGTTGACATATTGGCACATGTCAGACGACTTTACATTCCCTTACCGGAGCAACAAAGTATCGTAGGTTGTACAACGGACCAATAAAAGGGAGTTTAAGTCTTGAGAACAGCTAAATGGGCCACCCAAGGTACTTTTGATCAAGAATAGATACTACTGACATTTGCACCCATCAAATTGTTTTAGCCGAATTGTTTTAGACGAATGGTGTTTTAGTCAAATTTTTTTAAGTCGAAGAGTTTTTTTGTCGAATTTTTCTAGTCAAAATCTCCGCAAATAACCATTTCTTGGAAAATGGTTTCCTATCCAAAGAAATTTCTTGAAATTTTATAAGAAAAGTTGGGGAGTCGTTTTTAGAAATAAAAATTTGTTTGTAGAATTGCGAAAAATAAATTATATGGCAGGTACCGTTATTTTTGGTACTAAAACAAAAGAATAAAATATGTGGGAAAAACCACTAAGATGCCATTCAGGTTGCTGTAGCTGAACAGACAGATAGACAGAATTATAAGACCCACTTTTTCGTCGTATTGAACAGGCTGTGCTAACTCTAGAAATGTACTTAGTACCTATAATGAACAAAATTCACAATTTTTCATGATAATCTTGAAACTTAGTTCACCAAAAAGTACTTACTTAAACAACTTAATTTTGGTTTATTTTCTTGGATTTTTTTTTATTTTAAGAAATTTTTTCAGAGATACATTGAGTTTTTGCCCCTTTCAATAAATTTTTTTCGATTTTTTAGCGTTTTTAAAAACGAAGAATATTCAATATTTTAAATTGTTCAATTTTCATTTCACGCACCCTGTATCTACTTTGTTTCAGAAAAATTTTATCACCTCGCTGATTTAGTTTAAATCAGTGTCCTCAAGTAACCTTTCAAATTCTTATTCAGCGGTGAACGCAATGCATACAAACAAAATAATATACTTATATTTTAAAAATTCAGGAGAGTATATAGTAGCACAGAGGCATACTGTGCTACTATATACTCTCTTGATATTGCACCAAAGAATCAAATAGAACAATATCCAACTAGCATTTCAATTCAATACGCCTATGCCAGTGTTTTAAAAAAAAAAAGTCGTGATCGTGCTCAAACTTTGTTATCACCCACATTTTTCAATTACCACAGGGCGGTAGATTCAATCTTTTATAGTAATATAAAATAACGGTAAAATTTATTTTACTTCTACAAAAAATTCTTCAAGAATTTGATCAAAAGGTCTTTTTCAAAACATTTGAAGCCTCTGGTTTCGTCTATAGAATGAAATCTAGAAATATTTTTCCGGCAGAATCAAAAGTCAAAATATATACGTTGATCCGATGAAGAATATATCGATATAGAATTCATCTCCTCTCCCCTTATCATAAGCATATGACTGAAGACTGAACCTCCGGTCTAGAGACTAAGCCATTGCGGATGCTGGGTCTTAATGTCTGGAAGCAGTGCTCTAATGATCGTAGAGAATGGAAGGTCACCGTCCGTGTCTCTGGCTGTTACCTTTTATATGGATTAAAAGTATGGGCCTATATGGGCGTTGAATTGGCTACCTTAACATTCTTGAAATTTTAACCATTGTTGAACCAAAGTAATTTCTCCGAAATAAAACAGTAAACATTTTTGATTGTACCTCGTGGACATGATGGTAATTGGACTGTAAGGCGAAGTTCTGGGTTCGATTCCCAGAAAAACAGAAATATTTTTCCCGAGGCACTCCCTCTTGTGAGGAACTGACAAATCCTCCAAAAGTATACTTGTCATGAATAGTGCATCTCATCTAGCCGTTCGGACTCGGCAAATTGTAGGTCCCCTTCATTCCTGCCAACAACACGCACACAGGAATGGTTGAGAGTTGAAAGTCACTAGGCCCTGGTTCTCCACGAACAGTTGCGCCACTTAATATATTTTTTATTTATTTAAACATTTTTGAACCGCGGATCAAAATTTGAATCACGAAAGAACAACCGGTCCTTAATTTAGTGAGTTAACTCAGGGACAAAATTTAGGCAGGGCCATCTCGAGAGTGAAAGTTAATGAAATCATTGGACAGTGCAATTTCCGTTGTGACCCGCCATCTCACTTTCGAAAGTGAAAGGCTAAAAGAGTGATATACATAGTGTTGCAAATTGATTTCAAAAGATTTTTGACAACAACTGAAAGATCAACTGCAAAACTGTTCCCGACCTAATTCTGATGGGTAAATTTATTTTCCGGATAAGCTTACTCCGATTTAACTCATAGTTATCTCAGTACTTAAATAACTGGGCCTTAGGGTCTTGAAGAAAATTAAACTTTCAAAATTCTATTCGATCCCCCTTGCATAAAGAAATATTTTACTGGCTACGGGCTTTTTACTTAATACCTCTGAATAACCAAGAACTGCTGCAAGTACCTGAAAAGTGTCAAAACAAAAAATAATCCACTTTATCGGCTATCCCCTCTTAAGCACGTAGTACATTCGAGTATCTCACAGTCACAGTAGCAATAAAAAAAAACAACGAAGTTCTTGATTTTTTTGTTGATGGTATTTTTGATTTTATACCTCCATAACGACAAACGGTGACGACGAGACGTATCAATGTAACTCCATAATCAATGCTCTTGGCCATATACGTAGTTACCACAAAATAAAAAATTAACAACAATGATCATGAATTGAAGGTAAGGCCCAAATCACCATTGATTTTCCAGAACCACACCGGTAATGCCACCGTCATCGTTGTCGTCGTCAATCCACCATGCCGCCATCGATGAGCCAACTCGAGCGGGATGTAGTGGGGCAATAGTAGAAGACCCCTAGACAACCAACCTGTTCCAAACCAGTACCCGATTTTCGACCCAAGAAATTGTATCCGAAGAGGTGGAGATTCCGACTATATTTTTTTTTCTTAACTAAATTTAGCTGAGCTGAGGTGAGGCTACCTTCTTGCAGTTTCTCTGGCCAACTTGGAGTTTAGTTGACGGTTTGATTTCGTATCGCTACCAACGGAATCGAAGAAGGTGTCTCATATACTAAATGTCGATACATTTCTATATCGTGTTGTGATTTATAAAAAAAAAAAAAACGAGAGTGCTCTGTGCTAAGTGTAATCGATCGCACATTCCTGTGTGGCATTAAGATATTGTATCTATCGAGATACAAAATCAAGAAAAAAAAGATACATCATATTCGTGAGTGTGAGTGTGCCTCTGCAGATAAATAACACTCATTTTTTTTTGCAAGCAAAATGGTGCGTTTATCTATTGGATTAGCTTTCTTAGCATTAAATATTTTCTGCAGTGAAACTGTAAATGGTATGTTTTTGGACTTTCATTTTTTTTTTTGTTACTTAATTTTTTTTACCTTCTTCCTGTTTTTGTATGTGTGGCAATTTCAATACACATTTTTAATGCACAACTTAATTGAGGGTGAAATTTAAGGAATTTTGATGTGCACTAGTTATGTAAAAATAAACAAGAAGTAGTAATTTTCATCTAAAAATAAATAAATTTATTCATTTTTATCGGCGATAAATATATGTACGTTTGCATACGAGTATTTTTAACGAATAAATTTTTGAGATCCACTGAGATTATGCAATATGTTTGCATTTGCATATTTTATACAAAAAAAAAATCATTTTCTTATCTTTTGTTTAAAAGTGAATATAAATCGCATAATTTTATGTTTAATTTATTTTTTGCGATTTTGTATGAAAAGAAAGTCAAGATAAAACCTTAAGTTGATTTATTTATTTTCATCTTTATTTTTATTTTTTTTGCATCTACCTACGTTAAAATGTTCAACAGCATCATGTGTAATGCTGCGTTGCATAAACAAATAATTGATTTTTTGCCATTCGGTCTCTGCGTGCACTGCACCTTTTTGTAAGAAACAAAAAAGCAGTTCATGTACACACACAATATTATGTACATATGTAACTCCATATTGCTGCTGAACTAGTGTCTTAAGAGTATACAGCTGCAACTCGGTTGCGCATGCCGCCTTGCTGCCGCAGACACCAATTTCACCGGATCGGCTTGATCAGTGCAACTTTTATAAATGCATCTTCTTCTTTTTTTGTGTATGTTTGTAGACCTTTGCATCAATATATGTTTTTCTTGTAAAGACTCTTGATTCACAAGAGTAAAACATTATTTTTAAATGTAGGTCGATCTTGTTTTATTGACTCTTTAAACATCAACTATAAACGTCATCACTGAACAGTCAAACCCGCATATTTTTATTTTTTTTAAGAACTTTGAACAGTAATCCTTGTTATATAAAAGAATAATATTTGTATTTATTAAATAATCAATTAAATAAAATATATAATAACATGACGCAAAAATAGTGATCCTGATTATGGAATCCACAAAATGTGACTCTTGGGAAATCGGCTATTTTCCAAGTTTGCTAAAGAAATGTTTTTTTGGCGACCAACATATGTGCTTGTAGATGTTTTGAAACAAATATATCATTTGAACAGGATGGATGCTACTTGAACTCACTAAACTTTGTAGTCGACAAATTTTGAAGTCGGGCAAAAAAACCTTATAAATTTTCCTGGTGGCGAACCAAACTATAATTTATTAAAAGCTTCTGAACATCCTGTATTGAAAAAAAACTTGAAGAATGAGATTTAGAGACTTTCCTGGCTGAGGCATTGTTTTCCATTACCTTGATGTAACTGAGGGTGATACCAGATTTTTCAAATTGTCGTGCCCAGGGATTACATACAAAAAAATGCCCTTTCGTCCTCTAAGTAAAAAAAAACTCACGATGTTAACCGTTGCCACATATAAAATATATAACGAAAAACAAAAATACATTGAAAAATCAGTTCATAAATTTATTTTTAATTAAGATATTTTACTTTCTTAGTTTTTTTAGGCTAAAAGTAATTTTTTTGTTGCGATCGATCATTGGTCCTATACACTTACGGCAGCTATGCATTCGTAAATATAATAAAGATTTTGATCAAACTAGTTATTACGATGATGAAGAAGATGAAAAAGGTTGGTCTTACAATTCTGTCTCAATTCTGTCTGCCTGTCCGTTAATCTATAAACAGCCAAAATGTCTGGATCGATATTCCTTAAAACTAGTTCATAGCAGTTTTTGCTCAGTTTCCCTACATATTTCTCTTTTTATTTTTTTTAGAACTAAAAGTAACGGTACCTGCCATACATTTTTTTATCGATAACTTTAAATAGTCGTATTTTTCTCAAAAAACGGTTCCACAATAAAAAAAATCGGTTCTTAAAAAGAATCAATAATTTCATTAGAGTACAGACTACATTGGCAAGGGAAATAAAATGCTCGACTGAATCGCATGTACATGCTCTTATGTACGAGTAAGTAACATTTTTCTTTTAAATTGTCAGCCCGTTTTTGAGATATTGATTTTTCAAAATAAAATTGAAACTTTTTAATTATAAAAAACATTCTATGAGAAGCACTTTTAATAGTTGCTATTTGTAAATTCTTATAATTTTTGGTAGTTTATCGCACTTTCTTGAGCACATAAGAAGTTAAAAATAAAAATAGTAGCTGCTGTTTTTAAGAAGGAAAATATTTTGTTTAGTGGGTTTTTAAAATTTGAATGGAAAGTACGGTGATTTTTTCAGAGAAGTAAAATTTTTATTTAAATAACATAAAAGAGTCTAAAAAACAATAAAAAACCGTGTTTTTATAAAAATCGGCCAAGAAGTTTTCAAAATATTTGATTTTCAAACAAAATTTTTAAGTTTTTTTGTGTTTAATCCAAAAAACTTATTTTGAAGTTTCTTATAAAAATTTATAAAAAAGATTTATTGAATAAATGGTTTGTAAAATTTGTTGAACTGGTTTTCAAAAAAAAAAAGATTTTGTAAAGTTGCTAAAAAAATTTATGGCGGGTTCCGTTATTTTAAGTTTAACAAAAAAAAATAATAAGTGTGAACAGAATCACCAAAAGCCACTATGTATTAAGTTTTAAGAAAATCGATTAAGCCGTTTAGGCTTAGGATGTAGCCGAAGACAGACAGACAGAATTGTGAGACCCACTTTTTACGTCATCCCTATCATCGTAATAACAAGTCTGATTAAAATCTCGAGTTCAATTTTGTTTACGAATGTATTACTTGCAGTTTGGTACCTATATATCGCAAGTAAAAATGGTTATAAATGGTCTTCGAAAAACTAAATTTTATTTTAATTTTCAATTTCCTCTAAAATGTCTTGACTGATTTCAATAAATTTCGCTATTTAGAAGCTTCCAAGTTATTTAAAAAAAATTTGTTTGTGAAAATACGCAAACAAATATTATTTGTGTTTTTAAAAGTGTTTTTTTTTTTTTTGTTTTTGTTTATGTAATCAAAATATTTCGAAAACGACATGATCTTCAAAAACGGTACTAGAGGGTACCGATCTCTCGTCTTAATGAGCAAATATTAAAAAAACGTTAAGGAAAATATTTTGTTCTCAAAAATTACTATTACGATTTTATATTTTACATTTTCTGTATGCAAAAACAAGTACCTAAGGTCTAGTACCAAAAATTATTACAAAAAATACACTAAGCAACTATAAGTTATACCGAATGGTAGAAAGGGAAATTATCTCAACGAACCTGAAAACTTCACTTTCTGAGATGGAAAAAAAACCATCGGAACAAATACAATAACAAAATTTTTGGTGGAAAAATGAACAGATGGCAAGTAATACAAAACAGTTTGATTTATTTAAAAGCACTGAAACAATACCAAGTACCTACATATTAACAATAAACTATAAAGATATAAAAATATGTTAATATTCGAGATTTTTCATTTCGGGATTTTGTCCATTCGCAATTCCAACCATTTTCCCAATTTTGTTATTCGGGATTGTGTAACCTTTCCTTAAAAATTGTATCCAAATATTGTCAGCCGTTTCTAAGAAACCAAGGAGTAACTTAAACCACGTCTTTAACCTTCAGCCCACTTAAGGGAAACAACTCTGAAAATTTTATCAAAATCGTAAAAACAAATACCAAAAAACCTGTTACATGAATATGACGGATACTTTTGGGACCAGAAGCGACCAAAAATCACCCGGAGAATTTTCTTTCAAAACAGGCTAAAACGTTTCTTTTTATTCAACTTTACTACTTGACATATTTGTTTTTGAGCTCTAAGTTTCTTAACTAGTCGTTTATAAATTAAAAAAAAAACGAGTTAATTGCTTTTTTTTTGTATTTAATTTTCTTATAATTACTTTCATACTTTAAAAGTTTTAAATTGCAAGCAACTTGAACATAAGAGCAAGTACGTGCGTTCAGTCGTGCGTTTTATTTTAAAATTTAGCGCGCACTAAAGGGTTTCTTACTACAATTAAAATTATTTGAGACAGTGTGAGTGTTAGGAAAATAGGAAAGGTTTTAAGAGGAGATACTGATATATTAGAAAGGTCTAAAGGATAATGTTTCCAATTACCACTTAATAGTAGCTAAACTATCATATACACCGATTTTGTCTTTGTTAATTTGTCTTGAAGTTAATATTTTCAAGTGCCTTATATATTGTTTTCTGAAGAAAACCTGGGCTTATTCATAGCAATTAAATTCGGAGTGACCCAGTTTCAAATATTACTTCCTTGTCAGAATCAGGGGTCATACGAGTATGTGAAGGAGAGCTCAATTTTCACTCCCAATAATGATATCGAAAATATTATTAATTAATCAAAATAACTGCTTGGCTTTTTAAAAACTTGAGAAAAAAAGCCGATTTCGTAGTTTAAAAAAAGAGATTACCAACCTCTGTACAAATTGAAAGGATTAAGGTTTGATCGGATGGATAAATAAATCTTTAATTTTTAATTTTAATTTTTTATCATTTTCGTCTACCTAAATTTTGAAATAAATTAAAAACTGAATCATTTAATCGAGAGCTTTGCAATATTTTCCCACAACTTTTTCTGGTTCTTTTCATTTTTGTCTTCGCCATCACTGCAAGACTTAATTATAATAAATTATTTCCGTTCAAGCCCTCAGTACATCTACCTTCGCAGACAACTTAATCTCTTTAAACAAACGAGTAAATCACAGCTTTGTTTTAATTTCCCATTAAAAAACTCTTAACGATTTATAATGCCTTGGCACACTTTTATTTCATGAGCAAAAAAAAAAGAAGAATTAAACATCCCAATTTGGGATGCTCAACAAAAGATAAAAGACCAAACCAACAGTGGTAGCGGTAGCAGCGCACCGGGCGGAAGCGTCGGACGGCGAACGGCGGCATTTAAATACGTTCATGTCACACGTTTCATGCAATTTATTATTTTTAACGCAACATAAATTCCCGCAGGACGAAAGCGGCGTAAAAAATTTCGAAAAAATAAAATCAGTTCCAACTTTTGTCTATAAAGGCTCGAAGATATAATTTTCACGCGCTTATATAAACGCCCCAAAAACCTGCCACCACCACCACCGACCATATACGGTTGAATGTAGGTAGGTAAAGCGAAGACCCAAAATTAAGCCATTCATTAAAACAAAACAAAAAAACGACCAGAATATAAGCAAAGGGACACGTTGTGTGTCCTGGGCATAAATAAAGAATAAAAGAACAAAAATAATTAAACATTATTTGTTGTGTTTTTTTTGTTTTCCATACAAAAATATCACGTTGCAAATATTTTTTTATTTTTGTCTGCCACAGGAAGCGCAAACCTCGGAAAAAATATCCCGTGTTTTTTTCAATGGTAGGTATATTGAGCGCGATGATATTTTTTAATTAACCAACAATAATTATCGAAAATTGCTGTTAATATTGTCAACTATAAAAATGAGTTTAATTAAAATTAACTGAGCTTGTGATATCATCGCAGAATTGTAGCCACCACCACCATCAGACCACATTGAAAGTACGCATACATCAGTATTCACTAATCATACGGTGACCATCTTTTCTTTTTGTTTTAATGTTACGAACTTCGACGCATATATTTATCTATGCACAGACTGATCAAAAATGATTTAGAAACAAACATCTGGTTAAATACTGAGTTTCATATTTAACAAAAGGTTATGGGGCCCTCAGCAATGGCAGCTAACTTCAAGGCAATATCCTTAAAATCAAAAGGACTTGGCTGTTTATTTTTCCTATTTTTAAATATCTGGAATTATTTAACGTAAATAAGTTTATTTGCACAATTGTGAATTGTTTTAAGTATCCATATTTTTTCAACCTCATATTAATAAACGATAAAAAGCAACTTGTTAGCATTTATACATATGCTTACTTGGAATTATTACCAAAAAATGTGTCTCTGACGCATGTCAACGAACCGATAATTTTAAGTCGCTGGATCTAGCATTCAATGAATAATTAACTTCTTAGCACATACACGCACTCAGTAAATTGAACCGTTTACTAGTACAAGCAAACGCTTTGTAAACCAGAACATGTATGTTCGACAATATGATGAAGTGGTGAATTTGTTGAAGTGATAAATTAGAAGGTAACGAAAGGGACAAGTAGTCTATCCGTATTCCAGCTAAGACGTGTGTTAGGTAGCGAATAAAAGTTTTTCTTACAAATACTACTAGGAGTATATTGCGTAGTTCAGAAAATCGGAGTTTTTTGTATAACAATAAATATGATAAAATATGATGCGTCGGCAAAATATTTAATTTAATGTACTGCCTAAGATATAATACAGTATCACAGGCGCAAAATAACAAACAGTCTTTTTGAAGGACTTAGCATGATACTAGTTAAAAATCTTCTAAATATTTCGTAATTTTCTAGCTCTTTCAAATTTTTAAACCTTATTTGTTTGTTTTACTAACTGGTATCATACTAACTCTATTTTATTAAAAATTAACTGAATGTCTTAACAGTGACGATTCGAATAAAAAAACAAGCGAAACAAACATTTTTTAATAATAACGCATGTCAAATTAATTTTTTTTTAAGTTTCAAAACGGTGTTCACTTGAAGTTAATTCTTCTTTTGGTTGTATAGTGCCTGGTTTAAATAGAGTTTTTAAAAACTCGGGTTTGATTGTTCTTCGGCTGCAATTGGGTTTCATTTTCATCAGGTCTTAATGTCACCTGCTCTATGATGGTTTTATTGTTTGTGAAGAATTTTTGCTGAAATTTTTTTAGATAGAAGGCATATAACTGGAGAGATTATTGGAATGTCCAATGGCAGCATTCAGTGCTGCACAAAATAATAATAATAAGTAGCTCATATAATAATAAGTATCTAAGTTTTTCTTTACACTAAAGACTACTTTTATTGACAGATAATGTTATTAGCACTCGAGTTTCGAGAGCTGGACGTACTAGTGGCTATTAATTAACCCCCCAAAAGAATCATTTTTTTGTCTTCGGTTTTCTTAAAAACACTGTGTGTGATTTTAAAACAATTTTGTCTGCAAAAGTTTTAAAAATATATAAACAGAATTGATACCAACATTAAATAGAAATAGAAATAGAATGCACGACGGGGTTGCTCTCGATCATTAAAAAGAACTCAAAAATTTAAGATTTGAACTGAGTATAACATTAGCCGCGTTTTATAATCACTCATATCATAACCCATATGGGTTACCTATTGAAAATAAAACCATGTTGGTTAGTGAGAAAACAGTGCTAAAAGCCCATCTCTTTTTTCCTTATGGTTTTATTCTACAGTTGCTATATGTAAATTTTTATAACTTTGATAGTCTATCGCACTAATTTAAGAAAAAGTTTAATAAAAATACAAATTTTTTATAAAAATAATTTGTTCTTAAAAAACTTATTGTTAAAAAAATGTTAAATATCAAGTTTTTTTAAAAAATCAACCTTATTGTTTTTTATAGATACACAAGAAAAATATAGAAATCAGAAATACCAATTAAAAAAAAATGGAAAAATGGTTCTTTGGAAGGTACCATGATATATAATTTTTGAAAAATGTTTTCACGTGCAAAGGTTGCTTTTACCAATGAAATATATTGATTTTTTTAAAAAAAAGTTGTGGAGCCGTGAAAAAAATGCGATTTCGTTATTTTTAGTTCTAAATAAAGAAAAAAAATGTGTGGGCAGAATCATCGAAAATCACTATGTATCAAGTTGTAAGGAAATCGATCAAGGTGCTCAGGCTGTAGCCGGACCGATAGAGGACTACAAAAGTAGGTAGCAAAATTCTGTCTGTCTATCTGTCTGTACCTAGATCTACAGCCTAAGCCACTGAACCGATTTTCTTCAAATTAAGAACTTATGGTTTGCTTGTAACTTTCCAGAGGGGATATTGAAGTTTGTTTAGCTCCAAAAGTAACGGTACTTGCAATACAACCATTAAGTATAGGCTCATTTATTTCAAGAACAGCTCTAAGGATTTATGTAGGTTTAAATGTACCTTTAATTTAAGAAAAATACTTAGAAGTACGTTATTAACCGTACCTGCCTTATAACGGTTTTCTTGATTTTCGACTTTCTCGTTAGCAGCTCAAACGATTTCATTAAAAAATTTTATACAAAGCTGCTTTCGAATATCAATAATATTGCAAGTCAAAATTTAAACAAATTTCCTAAAGATTCTTAAGAAATATTAAACTTTGTTTTTTTGAAACTTCAACATTTCAAAACCAGGTTGATGAATTTTTTTGAAATAAGGTTTATCCATGGTTTCTTAATTTATGCTCAAAACTGTAATATTAAATTTTTTTTAATGTGTCCAATACAATCGTGCATTTTATTTTATAATGCAGGATTGCAGGATAGTTGGATGGGGAAATTCAAACATTTTTGATTCTTCTTACTTTCACCACAAAAGAAAAACGCACTGACATAAGAAGAAAAGCAAAATAATTTTCAACAGTTTTAGATAACCTTCAGTATTGGTCGGAAAATAAATGGATCTAGTAATTGGCCAACAGAGTAAAGAAAGATTCAGATACCTATCCTTTGTTTGATTACCTCTGTGTTAATCTCACAAAAAACATGGCATCGATCAGTTTTTTAAAATTTTGTTTGTGTTTCAAAGGGTACTTTTATTTAAAAGGCAGCTTAAGGGCTCCGAGAGTATTTCTGTAGGGCTTGGTCAAAAACTCTTTGCCTTGTTACTTTTAAATGTTGGTATACGATTTTATTTTATTTCAAAAAACTCACTTAAGGAATAATTGAACTGAAACCCTTCCCTGGTAACGGAAATATTAATGTTGCAGTTCAATTATCGAGAAAAATGTTGAAAATTGAAATGCATTTACTTTACACATTTTGTTTGTGTATATACATATTCAAGATTTTTTCGGCTTGTTTTAATAATGAATTAACTAATTCAAGATCGCCTCAAACCTAAAATACGACAAAATCTCATATTTTTTATTTTGAGCAACTTCAAAAGAATATATTTTTAAACACCAATGAGCTTTATTTTTTCTTAATTATAGAATTTTTAGATTGTTTTCGAATTCCTATATTGCATTCAGTCAATTTTAAGTCTATGTAATTTTCAAGAACAAGAAAATTAGTTTTGAAAGAAAATTAAATAATCCCGATTGGATTTTAGCTTGCGATTTTTCTTTGATGCGTAAACTAACACAAGTTCAAAAGTTAAACTTAAAAAATAATGTTGATTTTGACCATTTTTTTTAATTTCGAAAATCCGGATGTAAACCTATTGTACTTTAGAAATTGTGCCAGTCCTAAATTTAGATAATCCAAAGTGTTAGTCCCCGCATCTATTAGGTTAGTCAAATTGGCTGCCAGCTCTCTCATACTACCTACTATATAATACAAAAGGTGTATGAACAACATCATCTACTCCTGCTCACAATTATTTTTAGGTATGTTAACAGCATCAGTGCATGATTCCTTCAATAAAGTCATGTTAAGCTAAAGACGGTGTTTCTTATATACAGGCTTAAAATTTAATATGTACTTAATTTAGGGTGGGGTCATAATTTTGTGTGTGTCAAAATACGGGTTACAAAATTCTGTATTCCAAAATTCAGGATATCAAAATTCTGTATTCCAAAATTCTGTAAATGATAAAAGAAAAATTGTTTTGATAATTAAGAACAGTGCGCCTTTTTTTCATTATCGAAATAATTTTTCCCTTATCATTTACAGAATTTTGGTGTACAGAAATTGTTTTGATAAATGTTGTTCTTTTTGTTTTGTTTTTGATAGACACAATGCTAAAAAAAACTTAAAAATACTTTCTGTATCAGAATAAAAATTTATCAAAAATTTTACTCGCTCTACAAGGAAAACCATTCATCCAAATTAAATAATTTCTTTGATTACTATAGAGTTCCAAACATTTCTTAATTTATGTTTGCATAAACGGGCCAATGGCCGCAGGACATGGGCATCTTAAGAAATTTTTTTCAGGGAGCTTTTATTCGAAAAATTGAGAGATCCTTCAAGAGCCATGAAAAGAAGCTTTCTTTGGCCTTAAGCACAAAATTGGTAGTCACTTCGATTCCTGCCATGCACACAATAATGGTTGGAAGTAAAGTAAGTCACTTAACCCTTCCACGATCCATCAAGCCACCAAATTTATTTTATTAATCAAATAAGTATTAAGAAAAATAAGAAGAAACGAGCCAATAACAACACATTACGAAACTAGTTACTTAGTTGATAGATACATGAACTTCCAACAAAACTATAAGAAGCAAAATAAAGCAGTTTGAAATTCAACGATTATGTTGATTTACCCACAGTAAACTTACTAAGGGCCAGTTATACAAATATTTAATCCGTGGTTAAACAATTTTAACTCACAGACTTTGACGAATTAACTCAGGTTCAACGATTGGTTGTGCTGGCATTAAATTGGTTATCAAAACATACTTTGAACCTTGAACCATCGTTGAACCTCAGTTATTCCTCGGAAATCAGTCTGTAAAAATTGCTGAACCACGAATCAAAATTTGAAGCACGTTTTAACTGGAACTAAGAAGTATTTCTAAGGAGGGAAGTCTAAATTAGTAGTGAAGAACTATTAGAATTTTAGAAAATAAAATTCTAGATTTACAGAAGAGTACGGAGTTTTTGATTTACAGAATTTTGGAATACAAAATCCTGAATTTACTGAATTTTAGAATACTGAATAATGGAAAAGCAGAATAATGGAATACAAAGTTATGTTCATGTTCTTACAGAATTTTTGATTCATATACAGAATCTTAGAATATAGAATAACGACCCGTTCCCACTAAATTTATTTAATTTTATGTACTTTTTAAATCATATGGTCACCTTAAAACCCTAACTATTCGATATCGTTTCCATCCATTTTTTCTATAAGGTTTGTGTTTCACTCAACAAAAAAACACGCCTTTACCGTCATTATTCATTGAAAAAGTATTTTTTTCTTTTCACAGAGAAATATTTGCAAAGTTAAAATAAAAAACAACAAAATGTTGGTTCCTATTGTAGATATATATGTATGTATACATTTTATATTTTAGCCAAAAGGGTGCTAGGCCATTGAGTGTGAATATTCACAAAAATATAAACTCACATGGCTATGAAAGGATTTTCGGAAACGAACAAAAATATTTATTTATTTAAAATTTATTTCTGTAGTATATCTGTTAAATTTAATTTTCCCTTTTTAACTGGTTGTGTAAGTTGGTATGTGTAGCCTACCTACTTCAAAATACAGCTATAGGTACACTTCGATTGCCATTGGAAATGGATTTTTGTTTTTTTTTTATATATTGTCATATTTTTAAAACAGAACAAGTTCACTGAAATGTTGAACGCAGCAGTGAATAAAATACCGATAAAAAACAATTTATATTTAGATATTGAAATTTATATACTGCATATATGGCTACCTATCTACTCGAATTGTCATACAAAACAGTGGGGGTAGTTTTTTTTTGTGTGTTTTCCATTATTTTATCCGTAGCTGTCAAAAAATATCATTTTGTCGTAAATATTAAATATTTTTTTTTTTTTTTTTTTTTTTTTTTCGTTTAATTTTTTTGTGTGCTATCTATGCATAACTGGTACTCATCCTTTGTAAGTTTAAAAAAAAAATATGTTTCTAACTAGCTCTCAGCAATATTTTTGAATTCATATATCAATTGTATTTGATAAACTTTGAAGCAAAGGCTTAAAAACCACTTTGTTATTAATAATATTTTTAAATTAAATTTTAATTTTAAAAATTAATTGACTGAATATTTCGTTTGAAAGTAAATATTTATGTTTAATATTTACAAATTTACAAAGCCCTTAAAATTTGATTGCAAATAAATATTTTGATTTTTTTTGAAAAATAATTAACTAGCTATATGGGCAGATTCCTTACTTATGGAATTGCTCTTCATCATAACATAAGGGACCGACTATGCTTCGGTAAAATTTTCATCCGAATTCAACTAAGAGGTTTAATTCACTTTCGTTAAACATCCATGTCTCAGATCTATAAATAAGCAGCAAAACATTGCTAAGAAATTGAAATTAATTGGCTGATAAGAATACAAATTTAAAAGAAAAAATTCTACTACCAAAACTTAGTTCGTATCCAATTACCCATCTAACCATCTCCAGATTGGCCACTTTTGTCCATTGACATTCTTAAAACAAATTCAAAGTAGTAAAGTTGCCTTCAATTCCATTCAGGTAATTTGTATTTTTATATTGTCGTTCTTGAATTTTTTGGTTTTCTTTGCCATTCATTATTTATAGCAGCTCTGGGCTATAAAGACATAATTGCAGGCTCCAGGGAAACCATTGATCACTATGGTTGCTCTTTTGCTCTTTTAGCTGAATTGTCTCTCAACTTAACATTTACATAAATTCTAAAGGAAGCTTATAGCGAGTCTTAACATTCTACATGTTTCTTCTTATTTTATGAGACACAAAGCCTTTTTGTCATCGCCCGCCCACCCAAAAAAAAAAAAAAAAATAAAACACATTAAAGTGAAATATATAACAATTGTCTATTATCCATACAAGGACATTTTGGTCCTAAAATAAATCTTTGAATATATTTTGATAATAAAACATAAAACCATATGTAAGGTGCCTATATGTTTGTATATTTTTGTTGCCTTATTTCGAACCCTAACCTTTTAGATACCACATTTTATTTTATCCAAAACTCCTACACTATTTATATGAGTGCTTTCTCTCTCTTGCTCCAGTATACCTAACATTCGATCGTTTGTATAAATTCTTATAACCCAAACAACATTATTTGGGCTTAAAAACGCATAAAACGTGTCCTACGATTTGTTTTTCTTTTATTTTTCCTTAACCAAAACTCATCCTTTTTTGTATGCCATTGAGCTACCATTTTAACGTCTTTATAGCTTGCACTTAGTTTTTTCTTCTCCAATAGCATCGTATACTAATATATCTATTGTACTGGCAAAATATCGATTCATAAATGTTTCATGAGCCTTAAGAATTTTGTTTTTTAGCTCCTTTTTTTACATTAGGTATATATACTCTGTCCAAAAAGAAGTGGTTGTTTATGTTTTATGGAAACATAAAATCATATCAAAGAATAGAAAATATTTTACGACTCAATGATTTATAAATTATAATAGACAAGTCAATTTCGCCAAGGGAGCTCGAAATCTATCAGGGATACATGGTACAATCTCATAAGGCTTTTTAAAAGATTGGACTAAGATAAAAGATATCTAAGGTGTATTGTGTCATTACTTAACCAACATCTGGAAATTAAATTAAAGAACAATAAAAAAACTGCTTTAATTACTAAAATCAGTTTTCAACGCTTCGTTTTTAAGTTGGTTATATGGTTACTTTTGAGATACTTTAACTAAGTAACCATATACAACATATACAAATACATATTTAAAAATAACAGCCACAATTAAAAGTTCTCCACTCGTGTATTTTATTTTAAATGAATCATGTAAGCATCAGTTTCAGCGTACACTCAGGCGTATGCGTACTTTTTTAATAGGAGTTTTTTTTTTCCTTCAGTTTCCTTACAATGGCTGGATGCAATCTAAGTCTTGCTATTCATTTCATCCAAAATATAGGTTACTAATTTCTCAGATATCATATTCTTCTTTAAATATAATTTCCCAACTGAAAATGCAGGTAAATTACGCCACCGTTTGTCATTACCTACATTTTCAAACACTTTATGATTCATTTTTCAGGCATATTCAGAAAATTCATTCATTTAAAAACTGTTTTCAAGAAATTATTTAAATTTAATTGATATTTAAACATTTATTTATATTAATAATTTATGCAATGCGTTTCGTTTGGTCATTACTTTTCTACCTGCCTGAATTTGGGATGGGGCTAAAATATTTTGGGGCTGAATAAGGGGAGTAAAATTACTTTCTGCTAGTTTCACAAAAACTATTTTTTGGTTACAAAAATATGCCGAGGTAAAAAATTAGCTTATCTGATTCTAGATAAAAAAAAAATTACTTTTTCATACCACCAATAGAATTAAAGAATAACATTTAAGAATTTCATCGTAATTTTGGTCAGAAAACTGATTAAAATAGAAAAATTATTGCATCTATTACAATGAATGAGCAACATTTTCTGTATGATCTATGGCCGGATATATCTTTTCATTAAAACCCGGCTTTTGCGGTTCCCACCGTAAGGAAAGACCTCCAGCTTTTTTTTCATTTAATAAGTCATTTGAATTTTTATTTTTCAACAAAATGACAAAGGAGTAATTTTTAACTATCTAAAAATTGTACATAAACTATTTTTGTGAGTTGATTAACTTAAAATTGTTATAGAAAGTCAAAATGGCCTTTTGGTTTTGTTATGTTAAAGAGACAAAATTCATAGTTTTAAAAAAAACTCAAAAATTACATAGGCCATAAAACTCTTCCTTAGATAAAAACATGGAAAAGAGTGAACTTCTCCACCAAAAATTTCAGTCCCGGTCAAAATTAAGGATTTTAAGAAATGCTTGAGAAGTCAATCTCAAAATAAAGCTCTCCGCCAGATTGGTTCAAACATTTAAATGTTAAAAAATAGATTACATTTTATAGTTTTACGTAAAATTAAAAATTATATTTCAAAATGTAAGAGGATAAAATTTTTTTGACAAAATTAAAAAATCACACAAATAGCGGTAAAATGTTTACAATGGCAATACAAAGTTGTTATCTAAACATAATTATGGATTCCAAAATAAAAGCCGTCATACGTTATTTGTCATCAGCTTGAATTTTCGAGATCATCCCTAAATATATAAATATAAAATTAAAATCCTACCTTCGAAGCAGAAACTAATTTTCAAAAAATGATATTATTTGTACCTAAGGCGGTCTTATAATATACAAATTCTATATTCTAGCGGAATAAATTAGCCAAATAGAACAATTTTGTATTAAGGATTGAACTTGCTGTTGTGTTTAAATGGTTTTTAGTGCTACAAATGGTTTTTTAACACATTTTAGAATATTTTAAGAGAAATATTTCTCTTATTAAAAGTACCTAACGGTACTTTTTTTGCATACTTAAATTACTGCAATCTACTATCTCATAATGTTTTTATAAGCATTTACAATTATTAGCAAATATAAATAGTACCTACCTTTCATACAATCGTATGTTGTTATTCAAGGTGTCAAACATTCGACTTCCCTCGTATTAAAAAACACAACATCGCATACGACTTTTTATATTTTATCAAATCATAATTCAAATCTTGTATTTATTTGAATTGAACGTATTTGTGTCGTTTATTCACCGTATAAAATTTTTTATATGCGACAAATTTATTTTAATTAAAAGTGGACAAAAATGTTTAAAATAACGTATTCACTATTTTACCAAACATAATTGTTATGACATTATCCCGCGTATCTTGCATCACCAATAATTGTTCTCAAAAGACTGATTCATGTAGAAAAGGTTTAAAAGCAGTCGAAAGACTGCAATTTT
The DNA here is from genome assembly GCA_946251815.1 of Dasysyrphus albostriatus. NCBI lineage: Eukaryota > Metazoa > Arthropoda > Insecta > Diptera > Syrphidae > Dasysyrphus > Dasysyrphus albostriatus. The sequence continues at coordinate 13,884,621 of OX276336.1, forward strand.
AACTACAACCAAAAGAATTCAAGAATGCGGTCTTTTTAGAGAGATTTAACAGACTTCAATGAATCCAAGGAGTCTTTAGTAAAGCAATCCTTTTGAAGTGTTATGAACGTTAACTCAGCTCTCTAACTGTAACCAACATCGGGTCAGTCCACAGTTCACATATTAAAGGTAATATCTTCCACATTTTCTTTTTCGTTCAAGTTCGCGCATTTGTCAAAATTCCAGAGACCCCTGTCAGTTACATGAATGTGTACGGTGGAATGTTCAACACATTTCAAATTTTAAATTAAAATTTTCAGATTTCTGGATTTTCCAAACTTCTGATTGGCCAGAATTCAGAAATTTGAATATTCATGACTGACATGGTGGCCTTGAATGCATCCACTTCAAATTTGATAAGGTCTCTGAGAATTAATTAACATTAGCAATATACCTTTAATATGTGGACTGTGGAGTAAATCCATTGGATTCTAGTTGGTGGAAAAAGTTCTGAAAAAATATATCGATGGAACTCATTTTTAATTAAATTTGTTACCACGACATGATGGCTACCAAATCCATGCCCATAATAGGCAAAACGTCTATTGTGCTAGATCTTTTGCGCAACCAGACTACTTCTTCCTTTCTTGCTTCTCTTGTTTGAGTCTTCTCTTGACCTTGCCGGTGCGAGCTTAAGATTCGTGTACTTTAGTTCGTAGAAGTGGTACAATGACTTAAAATTTGAACGTTGGCAAAATGCTTGGTCAGGCATCATTCTCTAAAGCCTTTCTTTCACAGTTGACAACAAACTCCTCTGTGATGCTTTTCAATTGAAGGAGGCAATCCTATTATTTTGGGAAACCCTTAAGGCCTCAATAGAGTTCAAACCACGTACAAAAAGCTAAATGTAGGCTTCTTTGTGACATATTTCTGTGACATGTATCGGGGATCTACGAATAGAAAGGAAAAGCAGTACAAATGATTTTATTTAATAAAGTTTTAATTTTTTGACAATTATTATCTACAAGCAACGATCGACTTTTATTTTTAAAGCTTCCTGTATCTAACGTAAACGACTTGAAAAATAGCGATTTTGCTAGGAGACGAGTACGAGTTCAACTCGACTACGAAACAAAATACGACTTGCAGAATATCGGTAAAATATCTTAAGCAAACACTTTTAAAACGAAATTTTTGGATTTATAAAAAAGTAGGTACCTTCATATTTTTGAAAATTCAATATTTCAAAAACAGGTTAAATTTTCTTTATTTCTTTATTTTATTGTTATATTTCATTTGGATTTGCATACGAATTTTTTTTCAAAATTAATTTAAGAATTTTAAATATTTAAAAAAAAAACTACTCTTACTGTTTAAATTATTTTTCCAGTCAATAATATCCAATCAAGAATTAAGATGGCTTCTTTTTTCTCCCTCAAACTGCTTGAGTTGTTTCACTTAATTAAAATATCGTATTTTATATTTTCAAATATTTATTTCAAAATTTCCAACCTAAGCCTTTTGAACACAAAAGCAAGTACATGCAACAAACACATTTGTGCATTTTATTTTCAACCGTGTACATGTGAAACGGGTGGACTTTTAGTGCGTGCGGTAAAGACGAGTAAATTTCGCTCAAAGAATTTTTTCTTCATCGTGAACCCACAATACTTAATAAAAAAAATGGCTTTCAGTGAAACGAAGATGTGGCTAAGTGTTAATACTTCCTCATGACTCCTTAATCTTTGCAAAAATATCCTTAAAAAAAATAATTGGACCATTTTTTGAAAGAGTTTTTAACCGATTTCGTTTAATTATGTTTTATGTATATGGTTATGGAAAGCCATAGTCACAGGTTTTTTTTTTTTTGAGACAGCACAGGCAGGCAGGTTTTCTTTTTCTTTTTAGTTTCAAAAAATATCCCAAGATTTAAGAAAAAGATAAATTTCAAAATTCTATTATCTTTTGAACAAGTTCAAGATAATATGTACATAATTTTGAACTCCACAGACCCACAATATTTATTGTTTTAAAAAATTTCCCAGTTTTTCCTGATTTTGCTAACTTTCAAGGCATAAGTTCAATTAATATAATGCAAATTTGTTGATAAAATACTAGCAAGGTTGGTGCATTTTACTTTTTAACAATGATACCAGTGTTTTTACTTTCAGACGCTTTTGAAAAACTCACACATTATTGTTTTGCTTAACGATTTTCAAATTCCTTCTTAATTTGTATTCTTGGTGTATATAAAGGGTGTTTCAATCTAGCAGTACCTTTTTCGAAGTTGGTCGTGATTTATGCTCATTTAGGTGTGCGATTTCATAATGAATAGACTTACTCCTGCACAACGCTTGCAAATTGTGCAAATTTATTACCAAAATATTGGTTCAGCTCACGCGACACATCGCGAAACAATCAATTTATTGAAGGAAATTTTTGATGAGGCACCGAATATTCTCTTCCAAGGCCTCAATCATCTCGGGCTTGTCTGCGTAGCAAGCGCCTTAACATAACCCCACAAAAAATAACCCCACGATATTAGATAATGGGCTCACTAAAAGTTTCCTTTACCCTTTATATGACCTTCAGTTAAGACCTTTATGTGAACCATACAGTTTATATTAAATTTTTTTTTTAACTTTGCAAAAACTTGTGCTAAATATTTGAACAAACACTTCATCAAATACATATCAATGTAAGCTAAACTACAACATCAAAAACAAAACAATTTACATACAAACACACATACATGCATATAAACTATAATTGCCGATTAGCTCAAGTGCAACTTTGATATCTTGACACACATATTGCTCCTGCTGTCTACCTTAAACGTTATAGTTTATAGCTCAAAAATACTTGTAGCTTCTTCTGTGTTACATATAGATTGTTGAAAAAGTATCTCAAGTTCCATTCAGCCAGTTATTATCATCATCATCACATCAACTACTATCATCATCGTCGAAAAATATATACATAGATTCAAGAACACACAAGTTCAACCAAAAGCACTTTTAAATAATTCAATCTACAAAAGGTGGTGATCTAGTATAACTCTAACATGGAATGTAAGGAAAACGCGATGCTAGTTTTAGATGGTTTTCATTTGATTTTGCGCTTTTATATAGGGTGACTACGATGAAAAAATACCTTTAACCTAAAAATCTTCACCAAGTGTTGCCTAGCCAGTTACATTTTCGATTGGTTTTTGAAATTGATCTAATCCTTTCTAATATAAGAAAACTTTTATTCTAAATTGTCCATATTCTATAGGAATAAAACAATTCCAAAATGAAATCCAAAGGGACATTATATTGCATTCCCCAAAATAAATTGAGGCTGGGGTTAAATTTTGGGCGCCAATTAAGGTGGGATATTTTTTTCCTGCATTTTTAAGCAGGGCTTACAACTGTCTTTTCCTTTCAACCAACCTTAAAAAGAGTAGAAGTGACTGGGTACGGTTGACAAAATTTTTCTAACATCGTTCATTTATAAGATAGGCTATGAGGGAGTTATTAAAATTGCAAGTTCGTGATTCTATCTTAGGATGGGAAGTTTTTTTTAGTACCCCATGTGTTATATCAACTAAATCAATTTTTAATAACATAGTCAGCTTGTTTCAACCGTCCTCATACCAGGGGTGGTTGAACAGTGATTCAAGTCAGTTGAAAGACTTGGGGATATACAAAATCTGTTATTATATAATATGTTTAAGGCTTTGCTATGCTTGAACTTTGCTTCATGCACTTTTTGTGTTTGGTTTTTCTTCGGGTAGATCGTAGATTTTCTTGTCTTTTGACCTCTATCAGTAGTAGGGATGCTCATTTTCCATCGATACATCGAAAATATCGATGTTTTTAACCGATGCATCGTTTAACATCGATGTAACGATCCGATGTAATACATCGAAAAAAACTTCGATGTATTTTTTCTATGATAGCATCCCTAATCAGTAGTATATTGCAATTTTACACTGACCATGTATTTTGTGTAGGACACATTTTTTGCCTTTTATGTATATGGGGGTTGACTGTGAGTGCAAAACCCAATTTTTGGGGTTGAAAACCCCCTAATTACCCTATTTGGTCTCGATCTTGAAAAAGGAGTAAAAAAAGGTTTCACCATATTTTGAAAACAAATTTTTTTGTATGGTGGCCAAATGGAGAAGGGGGGAACAAAATTCAAGGTTTGGCCAAAGTTTCGTAATTTTTCAATAGTCTTATATTTTCTTGGGAGCACTTTCGGTAAAGGTCGTACTCTTACTAGTTCCGGAGTAAACACAATATCACCTGACAATTTAGTTTGAGCACTTGTAAATAGTTTTGGGGAGCTCGGCTTTTCAATTATGGTTCTGTAAAGTCTAACTGGAGAAGCCATTGCAGGCTACATTTTTGGGGTCCAAACGTTTTTTTGTGTCCAAGCTAAAAAATGCTCTTTAGAATAAATTTCTGACAAGTACACCCTGTATCTATTTTATACTCTCTCGACAAACTACTCGCACACTTGTCTCTTAACGGTTGACTGTCATTTTCGATGACACTTGAGTGTGTGTCAAGAGATTTGTTTTTCCCCTTTTATGGTCTGTCCACTCTTACCCTTTCGTTTATTGCTTGTACGATGGAAAAAAATTCTATCCCCACATCTGCAACACTGGGTGACAATTAAGTAGTATACAAGCCTTAGTTTCCACAGGTTCAGCGTTCAGACGACAGAAAGATACTGTACGTAGATATGTATGTTTGTACGTGCATACAAAGGTACGAAAATAATTTAAATTCAGAAAGCCCAGAGAAGAAAAAATTAAAAAAAAAATAAAACAGGTGTCAAATGCCGGTGTGGTGGCAAGGAAAAAAAACCGTCCACCTCTCAAGTGGACACACATAAAAAAATATAGACTCCTTTCTAGGTGCCCTTGCCAAATATAATGAAAGAACTCTACAGCATATGGGGCTTGCATTTATATTTTCACTTCACCAGCATCTGGTCAGGCTTAGAGGTGTTGAGCAGTTGACCAATTGTAGATATTTTTCTTTTTTGGTCATATGGGAGTTTTCATCTGCATTTTTGAAAATCAACACACATACACAGGTACTCCTTATTCACCCTATCCCCTTCCCTTACTCCTCATCTTCATTTATAAAACCTTAGTCCTGGTGCTTGTACGCATAAAAATGATATATTAGATGTTGAAAGACTATTCATATACCATTCACCACACACAGAGAAGCAGGGGAGGACCACCTATTATACACCTGAGAAGTTTCTTTTTTAAACACTTGTTCGGTGAAGATGGTTAGTAGTTGTGAAAATTGCTTTAAACTAGGTCACATCTGATTCATTTGGCAATATTTCAAGAAAGAGGGAGATTTTTATATATATTTTTTGGTTTTGAGTAGTCGGTGTATTTTGTTGAGGTGCTGAGAAGATAGGCTGGAATACTTAATTTTTTTGGTATTGTTTATAGAACTTCAAATATTTTTATCAACATTAACATACAAATTAAAATATAAGTGCATTGGAACTTATTCTTCACAATATTATAAATTCATATGGTGGTGTGCATTTTGGACAGGAAAATCTGGTGAACGAAATTTTCCCACTAAGAAAAATTTCAAAATATATAATCAATATAGTATAACTCAGCTTATTTTATGAGCACGGCAGTTTCAAAAAGAAAATACTTACTTTTTTCATAATCGAAAAAATTATTGCGGTTTTGATTCCCTCATTTTTGTTTGGTATGTTCTTAATTTTTTAACACAAAGGTGTTATCGTTTATTTAACAATTGAATGGTTGTACAAGTATCTACATCTGTTGGCTTAATCCTGATCTTCTCCTCATCAAAGGGTGTAGTCGGTGGAATGCCTAGTTCGCTTTTCTGGGTACACTTTTTGAGTGCGGGTTGAACCTTAGCAACTTGAAGTTGATCCCCCAGGGATTTGACGTCCTTTTTGGCAGCAATGGAAGAATCATCTGGAAGCTTCAGAACTAGGTTTCTGCAAGTGGCTGCTGAGCGACTTCTGCCGTCACGGGATCTCCTGAAGCAGATATACTCCGATTTTGCTTAGCTAATTTTGATACCCAATTTCTTGTGGAAAGTGAACAGTTTGCTGATGTGAGCCTCTACTATCCGGACTGCGACTAGTGGTGACTAGTGGTGAGTCATCAGCAAACAACAGGTTTTCACAGCCAGTTAAGACGGATTTGTCTGATGTCATCAAGCTGTATAGGAAAGGGCCAAGTTTTTTTATATATTTTTTTGGTTTTGAGTAGTCGGTGTATTTTGTTGAGGTGCTGAGAAGATAGGCTGGAATACTTAATTTTTTTGGTATTGTTTATAGAACTTCAAATATTTTTATCAACATTAACATACAAATTAAAATATAAGTGCATTGGAACTTATTCTTCACAATATTATAAATTCATATGGTGGTGTGCATTTTGGACAGGAAAATCTGGTGAACGAAATTTTCCCACTAAGAAAAATTTCAAAATATATAATCAATATAGTATAACTCAGCTTATTTTATGAGCACGGCAGTTTCAAAAAGAAAATACTTACTTTTTTCATAATCGAAAAAATTATTGCGGTTTTGATTCCCTCATTTTTGTTTGGTATGTTCTTAATTTTTTAACACAAAGGTGTTATCGTTTATTTAACAATTGAATGGTTGTACAAGTATCTACATCTGTTGGCTTAATCCTGATCTTCTCCTCATCAAAGGGTGTAGTCGGTGGAATGCCTAGTTCGCTTTTCTGGGTACACTTTTTGAGTGCGGGTTGAACCTTAGCAACTTGAAGTTGATCCCCCAGGGATTTGACGTCCTTTTTGGCAGCAATGGAAGAATCATTTGGAAGCTTCAGAACTAGGTTTCTGCAAGTGGCTGCTGAGCGACTTCTGCCGTCACGGGATCTCCTGAAGCAGATATACTCCGATTTTGCTTAGCTAATTTTGATACCCAATTTCTTGTGGAAAGTGAACAGTTTGCTGATGTGAGCCTCTACTATCCGGACTGCGACTAGTGGTGACTAGTGGTGAGTCATCAGCAAACAACAGGTTTTCACAGCCAGTTAAGACGGATTTGTCTGATGTCATCAAGCTGTATAGGAAAGGGCCAAGTTTCGAATCTTTTGCGACTTCGGTTTCGATTTTCTTCAGTTGATGAGCAGTTTTCTAATCACACAAAGAAATTCCTGGAAGAAAGAAAAGAAAAATGAATATTAATCTATCTATCAAGACGCTATCGAATACTTTGTCGACATCCAGAAAACCTCCGATGGTGACACGATTTTCCGAATACACTAGTCAAAATTTTTTAAAAGTATTTTTGTATCCAAAATTTTCAAATTTTTTTTTATTGTTTTGGAAGAATTTTATTTCAAGCTAGAAAAGTACCAATCGTAAATTTAAAAAAGGCCAGAAAATTGTTGTTTCGAATTAATTTTGATGACAAATTCGCAATGGAATCATGTTCTACAAAAAATTATGTAAGTAATTTTTGGCTCAGATGAACAAAAGACAAGATATACTCTAAAAAACCATTTTTCATTACAAAATGTTGACAGTTTTTTGACAATAACTTTTCACCTGAAGGATATATCAAAAATATTTGCAGAAAAAAGTTCTATAAAATACTATAACCTTCAAAGTCAAACAACAAATATTGCTCTACATTCAATAGGAGCTGGGAAAATTACATTTGGGTTTTTCAAAGATTTTTTTCAAAATAGCAGACAACTCATATACATAATTTTTAACATGTAGGGTATATACAGTAAACTGCCTCCTTCACTTCACTGTGAAGTTAGCAGTGCAAAATGAATTTTTCGTTTTTTTTTGTCAAATTTGGACTTCGAAATTTGAACTGAACTTTTTCTTAAAGAACATAAAAACTGCAAATTTGGGACACAACTGGCGACAAAATCATTTTCCACGCAAGTTCTTAATACATAAGTATTAATGAAATTTGGTACACTTAATTAATTGAGAAAATGCTGAATTCAGTGGTACCGCCTATTTTTTTTGTATTTCACATTAAGGTCAGAACATGGTCCCAAATTTCAAAATATTGAATAAATTACTAAATTTCCAAATTTTGAATAAAGTACTGTAGAAGTCATAATTTGAGCTAATTTTATATTTGAAATGTCCTTATATATGTACCTGAATGTATTTTTTCATAAAAAAATTACCCCAATACTGATTTGAACAAAATTTAAAGAAGATGGTCCAAAATAATGAGAAATGTTCCTAAGGAATAAGAACTAATTTAAATGCTAGTTTTAAAAAATGTTTGTGCGGAAAACTATTTTTAGACCTAATTTGATCGAATCTAAAAGAAATTTGACAGCTGGAAATAGCAAATCAAATCTTAGGTTAATTACTCAAAAACTCAGAAAAATGAAAAATAGTTTAAAGCAATAGTTTTAATTGTATTAATATTTTTTCTTGTTGCATTAATTTAATTTATCATCAGGCTAGGCTAAGAATTCTAATAGTTGACAGTTGGAAAAACCCTTAAATTATCATTATTTATAAAGCAGTTTAAACATTCTTATGTATATTTGAAAAATAACGGTTTTTCCCAACTGTCAACTACCAGAATTTTTACTTTGATGTCAGATTTAATTAATCCAACCAAAAAAAATATCAATACAATTGAAAATAATATTTTAGAAAATTTGTATTTATTTTTGTTTTTTTTTTTTGAGTTTTTGAGTAATTGACATAAAATTTGATTCGCTATTTCCAGCCGTCAAATTTGTCAAATTTCTTTTAGATTCGATCAAATTAGGTATAAAAACAATTTCCAGCACAAAAAAATTTAAAAACAAGCACTTAGATTAGTTCTTATCCCTTATAAACATTTCTCAACATTTTGGACCTTAAAATTTTGAAAAGAAAACCTTATTGAAGTCATTTAAATATGAAAGAATACATTCAGCCGCATATTTTGGGATGCTTCAAACATTAACTTGGCTCAAATTCTGACTTCTACAGTACTTTATTCAAAATTTGGTAATTTGGGACCATGTTCTGACCTTAATTGTGAAGCTCCTGTTTGAAGTAAAGAAAAATAGGCCACACCACTGAATTCAGCATTTTCAAGTCATTAACTGTACCAAATTTCATTATTATGTTTCAAGAACTGGCGTGTGATTTTTGTTGCCAACAAATAACCCACCGTGCGTCGGTGCGGTCGGTGTCCGGTTATAGGAGAGTTAACTGTAATAGCCCTTGACTAGAAAATCTCACAAAGTAGCACACACACTTTTTCTTCAAAATTGTTTCTTGACTTCAAAAATTGAACAAAACAGTATTTTAACGTCTTTTTTAACTTACCCAATTTTACAAAGAAAAAGCATTTATGGAAGATTTAATTTTTTTTAAGAAACCACCTCAAAATTAACTTCGAGAACTCAAATTGAATCGTTATTTACTTTTTTCCCAAATATTCTAACGGCCTCTAGGCCATCATGAAGTAATCAGATCAAAAGTAATTAAGACAATTATTGGATTGAAGGCAAACAGCATGCATAGTTTCACCCAGCACTGCACTTGATATAATTTTAATTTCTCTTTTAATTGTTAGACCTGTTTTATTGTACACAAAGAAGAACTCTATAACATTGATAAAAATAAATAAATTTTATATTACCCAGTCTCAGTCTCTGACTAACAAATATTGATATGGACATCAGAATTCTTTTGCAGAGTGACTTCGATGAGATTCAACGATATTGTGATGACTGGAAGTTGAAAATCAACTTTCAGAAATCAGAAACTATCTTGTTTAGGACTCCGTTGCGTGGAGCCACAAGGGATACGAGAAAGAACTGGCGCAAGCTGGTGATCGTAGGGCCAAATGGACATCCACTGGCGAGTAAAAGTGTAGTAAAGTACCTTGGCATCTGGATGGATCAGTATTTGTATTTCGACAGACATATAAATGCTGCTCTGGCCAGGGCTAGGTGAGCTTTTGCCCTGACGAAACGGTTGTTTTATAGCAGCCGGCTTGACAGCAGGGTGAAGGTGATTTGCTACATGGCCCTTATCCGGCCGATGATTGCCTATGGATGCCCGGTTTGGTTCAACGTTGCCCCATCTCAAATGGAAAAGATTCGGGTGTTTGAGAGGCAGTGTCTTCGACGCTGCCTTGGATTGCACAGAACACCAGAGTCGGAGTACAAACACTACTATTCCAACCTGGCTCTATACAACGGGGCCAACATAAACAGGATAGATAATTTCTTGCTGAAGCTTATTCGGGGTCACATTGCAAGAGCGATATCCTCGAGCAACAGCTTAATTTTTGGGGCTTATTACCCCAACAACGAATACTACGAGAGTGTGCGTCTAAGCGGCTTTATTCCGCCCGATGCATTCCTCTATCTAGACAGTCGAGGGCTGATCCAGGATAGAGCGGCGGTTCCGCTAATCTACCACGTCGGCCGGAGAACTGTAGATCGGCGGCTCCTTTACAGTCGAGACGTCCTCGCACAAGACGGAGCTGAGCACCTTCGGTTCAGTAGGACTGTGTCCGAACGGGACCGAAGGGATAGGGTAAGGCAGGAGAACCAGTTCTGGTGGTTAAAATATGAAGAATGAAGTTCCTTCAGATATTTAAAAGTTGTCCTTGGTTTTTCTCTGCCATGGCCGACTTACATAGGTTTAGGTAGTTAGTTTTATGTAGGGACAGTCAGGGTGGCACCAAAAAAAAAAAAAAAAAAAAAAAAAAAAAAAAAAAAAAATTATAAAACATACAAAAACACAAAAAAAATATAAAATCCACAAAAATACAAAAAATATATAAAAACCGGAAAATGCTTGCTGTGGCTGTTCTAGTTAGTAAGTAGGTTGTAAGTAGCTTATAAGTAGGTTGTAATTAGTTTATAATTAGTTTTAAATAGTTTTAAGTAGCTTTAAGTAGTTTTAATTAGTTTTAATTAGTTTTAATTTAGTTTATGTAGTTTGTAAGTTTTATAAAAAACCAAAAAAAAAATAAAGACAATGATACCGAGTTTTTTGTAAATTCTTCTCGGTAAAAAATAAAACCGACCTGAATTTAGTATCAAGATAGTTCTTAGGCCGAAAGGTATTAGCATTAAGTTATTATAGTTTAACTTAGAGCGCCCGACTGGGGCCAGTAAGTTAGTTCTAAGATATCGATAAGTAGGCTAGTTTTTATGAATTTTTGTCTAGCTTTAAGATAGTTTTAAGAAAATTGAAAATAAAAATGAATTATATAAAAAAAAAAAAAACAAATATTGATATTAGTTTTTATATTCATCGGACACAACAAGTTATTAAAATTTATGAAAACTCTAAAAGTAAGGTAACAAATTTTTTTTTTTCACTTTTCCATAAATATATTTTTGTGTTCAAACAAAATAATAACAAAAGTTTTATTCACACAAACCCCTCCAGGCTTTTCACTTTAATGCAATACCTTTTGAATAGTGTACAGGCGGTGCTGTGGGTATATACTTACGTACAAACATGCAGAATGTTAAATTGAAAACTTCTCCGAGAAATAACTTTATATATCTAGCTATTCTTCTTGTGAGAAAAAAAATATCCAACTCATTCAAATCAGTTCTTGGTTCGTTCGGTTTTATTCTTTGGTCGAGTTTTAAGTGAAAAACGTCTTCAATATAAGTTTTATTTTTTTTTAAATTCACAATTTTTGTTTCTTGTTGTTGTTTCAAATGTCCAAAACTTCAAGTAAAGGTATGTTCTAAAACACCTAGGAACACCTGCTCTAGTCATTACCTTGTTTATTTCATATTTAGAATATTATTACTCTTCCATGTCGTTTTGTTGGCCTTTCAAAGTTTTCCTTTTCCGGTATATTGAATTAAACTTTAGAAATTCACTTTTTGCTTCAACAAAATTATATAAAATGGTAGGTTATAGGTGAATTGCATGAATAAGTTATTTTGTGTTTGTCGGTTTGGAAAAGTTTTCCTCTTCACTTCTCTGTTACTCTCTTTCCCAAAATATTTATACAACAATAAAATCTACATCGAAGTATACTAATATTATATTTTTGGAGTTTAAAATGATTAAAAAGGCTGTTTATGCATATTGCATTTGCATTGTGTAGTGTAGAGGGTGTTGGGGTAGAAGGCTCTTGTATATATATGTAGAATGTACGAACAATGTTTTTCTAAAAATGTATGCACTATGTTTTTCAGTGGTGGATTATGGAATACCTTTACCTGTACCAGCAAGCCATTTTGTTCATTTGTTTTTTTATTAGAAATTTTTGAAGCCTTATCAATAACTGATCATCCTTGGTAGAGAGTCCAAGTATCAAAATCAAGAAAAAGCTGAATTTTGGTACATACATGACCGTGGATATAGCCTGATCCTGATTTTGTAAGGATCCAAATTTTAGAAGCCAAAATAGCTCTTATTGAATAATTCAACAGTGGCCTAATTAACAGTTAAAAAATAGTTTGTGTAGTTACTTAATTTTGAAAAACAAAAATAAGACATCACGCAGTTGTCTATATGCATAACAATATCTGAAAGACTTTGTGTAAAAATCAGCATTCGAACACTTTTTTCAGTAAAAGCAATCGTTTGTAACTTATTTGACTCAGAGAATATTTCTTAATAAATATATATTTTTTTTAGTAGTACCTCGTGGCATGATGGTTAGTGCGTAGGACTGTCATGCCAAAGGTCTGGGTTCGATTCCCAGCCACTGCCACCTAAAAACAGAAATGTCTTTTTCCGAGGTACTGCCTCTTGCGAGGAACTGACAAATCCTCCAAGAGTATAATTGTCATGAATAAGTGCTTCTCATCTAGCCGTTCGGACTCGCAAAAAATTGTATGTCCCCTCCATTCCTACCTATAACACGCACACAGGAATGGTTGAGAGTTGTAAGTCACTAGGCCTTGGTTCTCCACGAGCTGTTGTGGTACCAAATTTATTTATTTTTAAATATATTTTTAAATAATTTAAATTGGTTTTTACATTCAAAATTTTTTAGCTTTCAGCTTTATAAGACTCAATTTGCTCCTGTGTTTACGTGTAAATCGATTATAATATCTATGCATGTAGGTATGTTTATTAGTATAATGTTCTTGCCCCTATATGGAATGTGCATTGTGTAACTCACAACCATTCGAATGTAAAATCAAAACCTCATTTGTTGATGTATAGTGCAAAAGTAGATAAAATAAACAAATATTAAATAAACACAACAAAACTTAAAAAAAAAAATTGAAATACTCATAACTAGCAGTTCATTAAACATTTTGATTCATTGACTAGAATGACTTTTATGTTTATTTGTGGTTTTTATATAAGTAAATCCATGATTTGTGCATAACTTTTGTGTTTTTTTTTTTCATATTGATTCAATTATTTCAATTAAAAAAAAGAAACTTATTCCTGCAAACTGACTGATAACAAACTTACTTTTAATCATCATTATTTATATTTTAATATTTAAATTAAAAACTTGTATTGAGAGAAATGTGGGAATATCTTTAATTAGTTTTTATTGGCTACACATTTTACTGTTCTAATTAAAATCAATTTGAGTAATAAACGAAAACAATTACTCTGATTATAATAGTGTATTTAATATTCCATTATATGTTTTGAAATAAAGAGTTGGTATTTACTTTTGAATGGCAAAAAGGAAATAATATAAATTAATCAAAATAAACTAAGCTAAATAAACAAAAGAAAACTAACTGAATTGTAAAATCTAATGGATTAATATACAAATGATAATAATTTAGAAAAAGTTATTTGAATATGTGCATTTAAACTAATGATTTAAAAAAAAAGAAAACTAAAGTTGGTTTAAAAATGCTCAAATATTTTGTTAAAAGTAATTTATTATATCTCCCTGGTTGTAAGAAATACGTGACTTGATTTTAAATTCTAAATGTCGGTGCAGGGAAATAATTCCACGGGTATCTGCTCTTCATAGGAATTTATTCCATCTTAAGTGGGAATCTGTTCCAATCTTCAAAGTGCAATTTATTCTCACCAATAAAGGGAATTAATTGCACTTTTTAGTGAGAAAGACCTCCATTTGGAAAGTGGAGTTTTTGCCCACTTGGTATGAGATCAATTTCACTTCTTTTTCTTTGATTCGTTCTTAGGAGGTATTTTTTGTATAATATATAGTCTTTAATGTTATTAGAACTGCAAAAGTATGATCCATACCTCTGTTTATAATACTCTTCTATATAATGATATCAAAATGATGCAGTTACAATTATTGTTGGATATAAAGAATAAATTTAAAGTTTCTTTAAATCCAGATTCTTTTAATGCAAAAGAAACTTTGGATATACCCAGCCTCGCATCTACTCCAAATCCTATAATGAGCCTAAGCACGGGGGTTGCAGGGGGCAGCATGGCCCCCCATACATGCCTCACATACCTACATGTTTCACTTAATTAATACATCGTTATTCGGAAAAACGTTATTCGGGAAAACGTAGCCAACCCATCTCACTGTTTATTTGCCGCAATGCTAGTATTGTATTTATGTAAATAAAAAATGACGGTTTCTATGTATACGAATCAATAATATATTAAATTCCAAATTTTAAGTGGGACAAAATTCCACAAAATTTCGGGTGTAGTAAGTACCCTCTCGTCGTGAGAATAAATTCCACTTTGAGAAGTGGAACAAATTCCCACTTAAGGTGGAATAAATTCTCATGTGGAGCAGATGCCCGTGGAAGTATTTCCCTGCACACTAAATGTCACGTCAAAAAATCATTTATTAAGACTCTTTTCTCAAGATAATTCCAGAATATCTATAAATAATAAATGGTAGAAAATTCATCTTGGTAAAATTGCAAGAAAGCTTAAAATGCTTCTATCTAAAATTTTTTTAAAAGTAAGTTACACACCTAGTTCTTGCAATTAGGTAACATTATTCTTTAATTCATTAAAAACAAGATTTCTTACACATAATTGTTTTATCAAAATCGGTTAAGCTAAAATCTTTATTTCCTCAAAATTGATCATTGACTATACGATATTTTTGAAGAAACTTTTAATGAAAATGTATCACAAAAAATTCACTTAGCATCAGGAAGATATCCGTTATGTCCTAAACTAATTTTTTTAAATCTGATATAGCCTTACCAATTTTTTTGGGAGTTTTGCCTGTTTCGAAAAACGAAGCTTCGAAAAGTCAAAGTTTCGCAAGAGGTAGTATCGAAGGCGAAAGTTTCGAAAAAAAAAGTTCCAAAATCCTCGGAAGTTCATTGTTCCTTGACTGTTTTAAATGAATTCAACACTGGTAATAGTTGAAACAGAAGTAAAAACTAAAAAAAATATTTCTAATAGGGTATTCCAAATACAAAAGTGTCTATTTCGTTGCTCCTTGAGCAATTTCAATGAAATTGACTCATTTGAAAATTGAAACACGGCCATTCCAATGTAACGGTGAGGACAATTGTACGCTCAAAGTGAGGTTTTTCTTGTTAAGAAAGTAGTATTTTTTCATAAAACTGTGGGGGTTTTTAGAATTCATCACAAAGTCCTCATAAGTTTCACCAAAAAATGAAATTAAGTAAGTTTATACAAAGAAATAGACGATAACGGCGAAGGCACGAACGATTAAGAGATTTCCGGGATTTGAACTTAAAGTTTGAATTTTGCGCGGGGTATCGAGATCTGAAGTTGATTTTTTAGATCACTTACATAAAGGCAACGGAGAAGACAACTAATGGTAACAGAGAAGACAAGTGCGATGTACGATTAAAGATTCTTTAAAATTAAATAATATTGTACAAAATTAAATCATATTGTAATTTGTATTTTTATATTACTATCACTTATGATTTAAGTGATTAAGGTTATTGAATGAATGCGTGGAGAATTTCAACATGGGGTGGGAATTACACATTGCTTGGCAACACTTTTGAAATAGGTAGATATCAATTTGTATTATTAGATGGTTCACTCTTCTAAGCATCTACTGTATTATTTTCTAATTAATGGCGGTGGATACTTAAATAATAAAATTGACTGTAGAATTTTTTAAAATGTTTGTTGCAAATGAAATAAGCGAAGTTTTAAATTGTGGCCACATTTTTGGGACATCCTGTTTTGAAAATATTTATGTGATTAATTAATTTTGTATTAACCATCAGCTATGACAATTTTATTGAAATTGCTTATGAAACAACGAAATTTACATTTTTTTTTTTTTAACACCCTATTGGAAAATTTGTTTTCATTTTTAATTCTGTATCAGCTATTACCTTTTGTCAATTTCATTGAAATTGTTCAAGGAATGATGAAGTTGACATTTTTTTTTTGAACACCCTATAGGAAACGAACTTCCGAGGATATTAGAACTTTATTTTCGAAACTTTCTCCTTGGACACCTTCTCTTGTGAAACTTTGACTTTTAAAAAGTCGTCTTTCGAAAATTTATTTCTTTGAAACTTTTTCATTTCGAAACTCTGGTTTTTCGAAACTTCAAAACTTTGCCTTTCTAGACTCTGGCGGATCCCATTTTTTTTATTGATTTTTGTGTTTTGTCTTATTTTAAATTAAGTTCCTTTTTTTTATTTCGATTTTAAATAACATTTGTATAACTAATTTTTTTTTTTTACTGATTTTTACTACTTGCTTTTTATTCTCTTGATGTAGGTACTGCAGCCATACTAAATATTTTGATTGATTTTTGGTTTATAATAGTTTTTCTTGGTAAAACAAAACTATTTTCAAATAGAGAATTATTATTATAATCCAAAAACTGATTATGTATAATAAATAGCAGTAGTTCAAAAGGAAAAATATAAACAATAAAAAGAGAAAAACTTAAAATATTTACTAACATTTAATGAAATACATTATAGTTGTATTTAAACAAATACAAATATTTTTTGAGTTTATATTTAAAAAAAAAATAAAAAATAAAATTCAAAAAATATTCAGAATACAAAAGAAAAAAAAAATAATGAAAAAATTAAACCTGAGCTTTAAGTTTAAAAATCAAAATAAATTATAATTTAATTTTTATGAAAATATGTTTTAAGAAAGAAAAAATATTGTAAAAGAAATATTTGAAATGGAGTACAAAATTAGCAATAAAAATCAGTAAAAAAGTAAAAATATGTTGTAAGTTAGTACCTATCTAACTTTAAAATTGAAATAAAAACATAATTTGTTCTGTTCTCCTAAATTTTTAAACGCAAGGAAGATGAAAAAAGTGAATCTAGAAATTCTGTCTATCTAGCTGTCGGTTGCAGCCTATATGACTGGGTCGATTTTACTAAATATATTATTTCTTCATTTTGTTTTTAATTACCAAAAATTATTCTACCAAACATTGTATGTACATACCACATACCAGTACAAATTCATTTTGCTTATAGTATGGAACAAAATCTTATTTATCTCAAAAACGACACCAAAGATTTAAGAAAAAAGAACGTTTGACTAAATTTGTTCCTAAATTTGGCTATGGTATAGGCACCCCCTAGCACAACATTTCTTGTTTCCGGATTTTATCGGATTTTTCGTTTCCAAAATTTTGAGCTTTCAGAAAAGCAAAAAAGCAATATTTTTTCTTTTCTAAAAGCTCAAAATTTTGAAAACGAAAAATCCGATAATTTTTAAGACACAAGACTGTTGTTTTTTGGAGTATTTAAAAGAAAAACTTTGATGCGAAAATAACGGCACCAACTTAATTTTAATCAGTCTTTATGAATTTTTTTTTAATACGGCTGTTATGATTGCCGTCAAAGTGTTTGTGTGTACCAACACATATTAGTATCATTACGATTCTATGCTCGTTTAATATTATAAATTTATTATTAAAAATAAAAAATACTATTGAAACCGATTCTTTACAAAAAAAAACACCAAATGATAAAAACCTAAGACTTTGAGTAACTTTAAATACAAACCCCAGACTTTTACAATATTTTTTGGATTTCAAAAACTGGTTTGACTGACTACTACAATATAACAATTTTGATTTTGTTTACTATATGAATCAAAATTAGGATTTTTTATATTTGACCTCCAATCAAAATGCTAAGCTTAAACAATTCTCATATTTAAAAAATAAAACTCAAAATTAGATTATAAAATCCAAGCCACGTTGACCGCATGTTTTTCAAAATGCTGATTTATATTCTATTTGCATTAATAATGAAAAAATCATAAGCACAGATATCTCATTTAAATTCCAAATAATACTTACTTAAACTCTAAATCCTCTTACGAGTATTTAATTAATATTTTAATCTATTTTATTTTATCTTTCAGCGCAAGCAAAAGAAAAGGACGAATTTAACTGCCCAATACAAGTTGGCAATGGCAATTTTGCAGATCCTGTCTCATGTCGTAGATTCTACCAGGTTTGTATATTAAAACAAAGCATTCTCCATCACAAAGTTGGTACACACTATAGTATACAGTCATCAAAAAACCATTTAATTTGTTGTCTCTAAAGCTTAACCTATATCAATCTTTATAAATAAATTATACATAATACCGCAAATTCATTATCTTGTCTTGCTATACAGTTCTTTTACTGGTAAACTAAATTATTTTTGAAAAAGAAGTTGTCTCTTCTATATAATCTCAAACTGTTTTGCTAACTCAATCCATTTATCTATATTATGTAGGTACATATATAAAATTTGAAGTATATTTATATCCTTATTTTTACAGTGTGTAGATGGGTTTCCATACTTGAACCGATGTCCATCGGGATTATACTTTGATGATATCAACAAATTTTGTAATTTCAAGGATGAAGCAACCTGCGGACCAGTTCCAACTAGTAAGTTTCTTGTTATTTTTTTTTTTTTTTTTTTACCTCTTCTGGGATGAAAGGCACGAGCAGGTATCGTCCTTCTATAAAACTGTCAAGCATAAAGGAATATTACCTTAATAGATATAAAGATACAATTATTCAAATTTCAAAGCTTTTTGGATAGAATCTAAAAAGCCGTTGTGGTATTATACTTGCACTTCCATCAGGAGAATATAAAGGATATGTATCTGGCTACTATCTACCCTAACAAAAATAAAGTCTTACCCTTTTTTACAAAAAGAGTTTAGCTTGCAGCAACTCAAGTCTAGGTTATCAAACCTGCTACCCGACTTATTATACAGTGGGGGCTATTATTTGGTAAATGAATTTTTTTTAATATTTCAAAAAATCAATAATTGCATTCACAATACCTTCAACTTAAGGTTGCGTTTTCAATTTAGAGAACTTTCATTACCGAAATTGTGGGAGTGAGTCTCTGATTGCTGTATATTCCTCTGTCAGTTAATTTTATGACGGCTTCCACTGGAAAAATTTTATTTTTGAGACCTTCTTGAGAGTTTCAATTTTCTTACTCTAAAATGGATACTCACCTTTGTTGCGTATTCATTTGAAAGAATAAGGACTGTATGCAAGCAGGAAAAAAAAATAAAATAAGCTTACAGAGGGTTAGACTCTTAGCTAACCAAGAGTCAGTCTTAAGAGTTTTGTAGTAAAAGTACCCTCAAATGGCCACGCACTTTAAAACAATTATCTCTTAATTCACAAAAAAAAAACTCATAACTCGTAGGAGTTGAAATTAAAGAAACCATGTTTCATAGCCAAAATTACTTGAGGTGCGAATTAATTTAAAGGTCAGTTTTTTAGTGCGAGATCAACCTAGTTTCGGCGTTAAACATCAGCTTATTCCAGAAACATGTTTTTTCAGTTTATGTTAACTCCGAGTTAACTTACCTACTTTGGTGAGCAAAATTGAGTGCCTTTTCAGTTGTAAAAGTAATAAAAAATTAATTAAATAAATTTGGTGGCGCAACAGCTCGTGGAGAACCAGGGCCTAGCGACTTACAACTCTCAACCATTTCTGTGTGCGTGTTGTTGGCAGGAATGGAGGGAACCTACAATTTTTTGCCAAGTACCTCGGAAAAAACATTTCTGTTTTTTTAGGTGGCAGTGGCTGGGAATCGAACCCAGACCTTCGGCATGACAGTCCAACGCAATAACCATCATATCACGAGGTTCTACTTGTAAAAGTAATAGTCAGTGTAATTCCATTGTTGCGCTATTTCCATTTTCATGCTTAAGTGGCGTAGAAGGATAATATCCATAGTGTCACACATCTTGGACGACTGAAAGACAAAGCAAATCCTCAACTGAAAAACTGTTTCTGAGTCAACTCAGGATAAGCTAACTCTGGTTTAACTCAGAATTAACTCTGAACTAAAAAACTGGCCCTAAGAGACATGTTCTGCATCTCTCAAACAGCTCTTGACAGTAAAACTAATGAGTAGACACTGGACACAGTCATAAAATTAGCTCTACAGAGAGGTTAACAGTTATCCGGAAGTCACTCTTAAGAATTTTGTAGTGGCTGTGTGCTCTCAAATGAAAACGGATCTTAGGTGTGTATCTTCTTGAGAGTAAAAAAAAACTCTCGAGAGTAAAAATAGCAATTGAACACAGTAATAAAATTAGATCACAAAATTTGAAACAGGTACCTAAGAATAACTCTCAAGAGCTTTGCAGTAAAAGGACTCTAAAATGGAAACGGACTTTAAGAAATGATTTGGTTTTTATTCATGCGTCAACAATTTTTCTTTTTTCAAGTTTTGGGCATATTTAAATTATTTAAATGCAAGTCTTTTAAAATGAAAAAAAAAAGTAACCACTTACTCAAAAATCACTTAAACCTATCGGTTCCACTGTGAGTTTTCACACAAATTAGTTTTTCATGACCATAAAGTACTAGTTTGAACACCCGACTATGTAAAGCTACTCAAAAAGCGATTCCTTCCCCCAAACTATTGCAGGGTGTAAGCTATCTATCTATTCAACAGCATCTAAGCAAGACCATATCCAACATTGTTTGGTGCATGTAACATATCACCCTGTAACCATATATGTACCGTCATCAGATTAAAATATAAAATTAGATTCAGATCGAAATTAGATCCAAAGGGCTTTTCTGTGTTTTCAATATTTCCAGCTGAAAGCTATTTATTCGGGGTCACTCAACATCGTGGGTTAAACGAAAGCATCTTCATTCTATAAACCTTTTTTTTACCCATATCTGGATTAGAAATTTGTCACCCATTTCTCTCGATTTTACTTAACGTCATTTAAATATTGTTGTTGAAAACTAATTTGAAAAACATTTTTTGACAAAAATAAATTAAAAAATTCCATCAGCTCTATGAACTATAACTTGTCTCAGGGCTAACATGTTCAGTTATTACAATTTTTTAGGGATTTCTGAACTCTAAGACCTTGTGTACAAGTATACACAAATAAGTAATTTCATAACTCATTGAGCACAATAACTAAACTGTGACACAAGAACTCCATATCCATACAACATTGGTATATATGTTATTTTGTTTTTTGTTCCAAAGGACATCATGTAAAAAAGAAAACGAAGGATGCATCCATCAGGTTTTCAAGAAATGCATTTTGCTATTTACCTTGCATCGTATCGGAAGTATTCTTATTCATGCGACAACATTTTGTTTTTGCTTTGAAAGAAAAAAGATAAGAGGAATGCTCTTTAGCAATACAGTGACAGTGAAATAATTTGCATTTCCAGGACATGCTGTTGTCTTGTGTAACAGAAAATATTCTAACTAGACAAAAGACACATCGAATCTCTTGAATGAGCTTGATCTTTTATTTAAAAAAAAAATTCCATGACATGTTCATAGTACCTACTTTCACTGTTAATTTTAAAAAAATATTCTATTTTATTCTAAATGCATGTATGTTAAAATTTGTAACAAAAGCTTCTTTATGTAACTTAAAATTGTTAGCTAGTGAAGTATCACCTAAGTGCATTTTAATATAAATAACGTGTTTTTATTTAAATGAGATTAAACAAATTTAAGGTACTCTGATAAGTAAGCCAACTATTTTTCTTAAATTGTAGTTTTGATCGTCAAATTTTTTGTTTTCTTTTTCAGATGTAAAAATTAAATTTCTAAAATCACAGAATCTATTCATCCAAAGCCAGAGTGTAATTACATGTATCCACTTCCAAAAGTATATTTTCTCAAAATCTATTTTACCGCCGAGACGGTCATTGTTCCTACTGTTTTTACTACTTTTTTTTGAAAAATTCAAATTGATTTCAATTTACTTTGTCTCTGAGCAGCACTTATGTCATTATCGTCCTTTTTGTCGTATTCAAATATGCTCTTTTTGGGACCAGGATTTTGGGAAATCTTTTCGATCTTCCTGAAGATATGTTACATAGAATCTGATTCTCTATCTACTCGTATATATAAGTTGTATAATTCACATTCAAGTTAAGGATGGTCCCTTTTTAGATTTAAAATATCCCTTGTGGGATATATACACATATATTTATTGGTATATGAACTTGCAAATGTTTTCCATGAGGACACGATTGATTGAAGACTTTACATCGTAATGATTTTATTGGAATAACTTGAATCCTTAATTTAACTTGGTGCATCAATTTTAGGTTGTGGGAAATCCTTAACTCAAGTTGGTGCATACGAGAAAGGATAGATATGGAAGTAGGAATTACTTATATTCCTGCAGAGACCTGTATATTTGAAGAGTGTTGTATACATACACTGATTTATTTACAATGTACATTTATAATTGATTTCTAAAAATTTGATTTTCCAAGAACATTATCAAATCGTTTTCATTCTAATAATTTTGGTTTTAAGTATTCATTTTTACTCGCATACAAAATATGATAAATATGTTATATTTGCCATGTTTTTTTCTTAAAGATTTATTAAATAAATAAAAATTTGCATAAATACAAAAAATAAAAGTAAAAAGTTACACTTGTTGAAAGTCTCTTGCAACAGGACAAGATTAAAAATAAATGATTATAATTTACAAATTAGTATAACCAGTATTAAAACTGTACTTCAGTTGATCATTATGCATATAATATTTTGGGTTTTTTGAATTTCTGGTTTGTTGATAGTATCATTAAAAATTATTCTTTTTTATTGAAAGAAATTAAAAAAATTGGGCTCTCAAAATATTTTTTTTAATGTACTTAGTAACGTTTAAATTTAAATAAAATAATACGAGTATCAAAGGGACCAACAATTAAAAAATCAAGTTTGATAATAAATTGCAAGAAAGCTGTTAATATCCACACAAGAAAAAAGTATAAACCAGATTTGAGGTTACAAATATTTACTTTTTTGTTCTCAGACACCCATTTGAAATATTGGGGTTTGTTGCACTGCGACCTTAAGATCTATTGAAACCCATTTAGGTACTTATATACCTATAAGATATTTAAAGAAGTATTTTTGTATACAATATTTATATAGGTATTTATTTATACTCAAATACAAGCACAATAAACTTAATTTCGGCCATTTTTCTTAATATGTGTGCTATAGACAAATTCTACGCGTCAAAATTACTGAACATTTCGTGTCTTCTCCGTTACCGAAAATGACAAAAGTTGGTATAAAAGGTGAACTATATAAGTATTTGTAATGTTGTTTTACATACAAAGCAAGACTTGAAAAAGAGTTATTGTAGAATTTTTATAGATTTTAATACCAACAAACACGGTAACGGAGAAGACAAAATTGCACTTTTCCCTTTCAAATTTCAACGACCTTATGTGAACTTTTTTGTAAAAGGTTTGCATTTCTTTGATTCCCACCCCTTAAATTGACCAAGGTAATTAAAAAAAAAATTATGTGTAAAATTTCATTACAATTGGCTTACGTTTACAAGTGCTAGCGAGCCCTTTAAATTTTTCATACAAAATACAGGTGTTTTCACAGTCTTTTATTCAAAGTGTCGGTAAAAGTGTAAACGTTGATGGAAAATCTTCAAACTTAGCACATATACTAAATACCATAGAGAGTATACAAATATTGCTTTAAACATTTTTTTCAAATAACGGTTACTCCATTTCAAATAGCAACAAATGTACAAAAACAATTATATTTAACTTTATTTTAAATGAGGTAAATATTCTTCAAGATGATTAAAAATATTTTTTTTAAACACCTTACGGTACTTAATATACGTGCCAAGTTTAGAAATTTTTAAAACATTTGTTTAAAAATATTGAAATTTTATTTTCGAAAATGTTGATACTCAATATTATTTCGATATTATGGAAGTTTCTGTATAAAATTTTTGTTTAATCCGTTCAGCCCATAATGAGAAAATTCAAAATTCTTTTAAAAGTTGTTGCCAAGTTAGTGTAAAATTGTTTTGTATTTAATATAGACCAAGAGCCCACGTCAGATTTCAGGTGCTGGTGATAGTAAAAAAAGAAGTTTAGCCGTCCATAACCGGAGCTTTAGGGATTAAACAGTACATCAAAAACAAAATATGAACGCAACTTCCAGGGTAATCGTGTTAGTCATCATCGGTTATCACCTCTCCTTATTGACAATAATACGTACTCTGATCAAATATCATGGAATGTGAGACCCTTTAAGTGTATAGTTTATCTTGCTAGACTGTTTAAAAAATTCAAAGTTCGAAGTGAAGTACGGATTTCTTAAACAGTTTGACAGGGTGAACTTTACACTCAAACGATCTCGGATTTTGTAATATGTGATCCGAGGAGCATTGTCTAGGTAAGTGTGGAAATTAAGTTTGGTTTACACGATAGCCCTTAAAGTTTTAATTATATTTCGATAACGATTCACTGTTTAATCACTGAAGCCCTGGTTATGGACTTCGATTGTTTGAATAACTTTCATACTAGAGTTGGGAGATAATGATTATTTTTTGTAATTTAATTCAACCCTAATTTCAATTATATGGAGTTAGTAATTGAACTTTTTTCAATTACAATTGCACATAATTGTAATTGAAAAACATAAATTTCCATTATTTGAAATTGTAATAATTGAAAAAATTTACTTACAAATAAATTGTTACTAAAAATAGTAATGGGATTTTGAAAGTAATTAAAATGAAGCACAATGTCAATTTCATTTAAGGTAATTGATTGCTTGGATTGTAATTCATTACCTGTTTTCATTATTTAAATATTGAAATGATAATAATAAAATTAAAAAAAAGGTATTCTAACTGCAAATAGACAAAAAAACAACGCGAAATTTGCAATTATTATTTGAAATTAGTTAAAAACAATACACGTACAGAGAGATTTAATACTTCAGGGAATTTTTTGTGCAGTATTTTATGTAAATTACTGAAAAAGTAATCATTACAGATTTTTTGATGACTACAATTGTTTTCAGTTTTATGAATGTAATTGAATTACAAGTAATTGACATATTTTAATTACATGTAAACAGTAATTGAAACATTGTTCGGAGATTTTAATTACAAGTAATTGAAATTAAATTGTTTTATCATTACCTCCCAACTCTGCTTTAAACTGAAACTTTTGATGCTTATACTTCTTTTTTCTGCTATCGCTTTCACCCAAAATTTACTATGGTGGTTTTTAGTCTAATAGTATATCGTTTTGATATGAGGTCACAGAAAAATATGTATCAGAATCTTACGAGCCGTTTTTTTAAAAAAAATGAGAGGCTTTTTTAACATTTGAAAGGTAGATTATTACTTATGGCATACAAATAAAATGTTTTTGTTTGTTAATATTCAAAAGAGTGTTGAAAATCAATTCCAGAAAGAAGAAAAGAAGTCATTTCGAAATATCTATTGAATTTTCATAAAATAAAATAATACCTAATATAAATAAATATTATTTTAAAAACCCAAAAACTTACTTTCAGAAAGTTTTGTTACACAATACACTTTTTGGAAGCTTCCGCCTTAATAAGTGATCAAAGTCAGTGTTCCAACCGTTTACCTACAAGAAAATGGAAAGTAAAAAAAGTCTCTTCAGGGTGGATTTAATGAACTTGAACAAATTTTCGACAAGGTTTGGCTAGTTTTTTTTAAGAAGGAAGAAAGAACAGACTTTTGATGTTTTTTTATCACCCGCTTAGTATTCAGAAAACCACTTATGTTGACTATATTTTACAAGTCAATATGCCCACAAATACTACGCAAAGTGTCAATTTAATAAAACAAGCCGTTATTTTGTTTCATGCGAAAAAATGGAAGGATCACATTGTTGCTATTAAGCCCATAGTCATTAACTAAATGAAAATAAAAAAAATTCACAGTGTTCAGCATAAATATTGGTTCCGGTGGAAATGATAAGATGTTTTTCAAATTGTCTGAGCTTCTTCAAAAAATTTAAAAAAAAAAATTAATTTTCTGACCATTACATTTGATTAGCTCAAACAAAAAATAATCCAACAATATGACGCCCTTAAATAAAAAATATTTGTGTGGTGAAATTTCTTGCAATAACGCAATAAAAAATTAAAAAAGAAAATTATTTGCAAATGAATCTCAAAACAAGAATTATAAAGCTGTAGAGCTTTTTTGTTTCAACTCATTACGAACACTCATCACAAAAAGTCCAAAATTGAAAAAATCTTGTTTCGTTTCGTTTCGTTATCCGGCAAACCAAAATCTTGAATAAAGAAATATTTTAAGAAATCTCGAAAAAAAACATAAAATCTCGCAAACTATGATAATCCTCCTTTTAATAATCAGGCGATTCCAAAAGCTCACTTTAACAATCTCTTATTTCAATATCCCACAAAAAAAATCATGCAAATATCAAAATCTTACAAATCAAAATTTTGCAAATTCAAATTTCACAGAATAATCGCTCACGGCTCGAATACGAAAAACCTTTTCTTTGGCTTAATTGTTTTCCAAAATGTATTTTTAACTATTGATTGCACTGTAATTAAATTTTGCAAGATTTCAGTTGGTGGGATTTTGTTTTTGTGAGATTATGAAAAGCAGGATATTGAAATTGCGAGATTTCGAATTCTAAATTATAATTTGCAAGATTACGTGCTCAACTCGCTTATTTAGAAATGCTACCGTTTCTTTGATTTGCTTTCATTAAAATTCAATGCTGTTTGATTTCAAGTCACGTGTTAAAAATCCACCACTCCTGAGATTTAATTTTTTTAAATTTCAATATTAAATTAATCTTCGTTATTCATTTTGTTTTGATATCCAGAATATTGTTGTTAGTGGTAAGTTCTATGGCAAAACCTGACGTGTCAAAATGAAAATCAATATTTTGAAAAGATTTTAAAATTTAACAAAATATTTTCTTAGGAGGTATTTTGAACACTCCTATGAATTAATTTTATATTAACGTTATTGATGAAGAGAAATTCAATTGATATTAGATATAAGCCTGTAAATCATATCCTGTAAACATGATTTGCCCGGTATCAGGTCCTGCTTTTGTGTGTCTACAGTCTAACACAGATTTTATGTGTCCTTTAGGAGCTATATATGTTGTAGGTATATAAATTATATATTTAATTATTATTTCTTAACTAACGAAATCAAATGTTAAGTAATTTATTTTTTTTAATAAATTCTCTAGGTACAGAAACCAAAATTTAAAATTTAAAAGTCAAGAAAAGACTTACATATCATTCAAAAAAAGATACAACAGGTACCTACAGCTGTAGCTTGTAGAGTAACTCAAATGCAAAAAAGAAATTTTAGAGAAGGGAGTCTAGATTTCAATTCAATACTTCAATTTTTTTCTCAAAACAAGTTGTTTCAATCAATAGAAATATTTTATTATTCCCTTAAACTTACAAAAAGAGATATGTTATCCACTGTGAACAAAAATTTGAAACCATGTCTTTCAAAAGCTACGTAAATAAATTGAAGCACATCAATTTCTCCAAAATATCTACTCAAAAACCATTTCTTCCATCAATGCATATAAAAAATTGTATAAACATAATTTTTATTAAATACTTCCCTGCGAATTTATTGACTAAAAACAAATTCAAACATTTTACCAATCCGGTAAAAAAAAAAAACGTAAACATAAGCTGATGGGTTAAGTTTTCTAGGTTTATCCTTTCAATATTTAGAGATTCAAGATGATTTTAAGATATGACATAACTCTGCAAGACATCAGCCTTCTGCAAAAATAAAATAACATCAACTGTATCCTTTAATTTTGTGAATATTTTTTTTTTTTTATTTTTATTTCACATCATCATAATAAAAAAACAAAAACATAAAACCAGCAACATACACAGTATAGAAAAAAAAAGAAAAACAAATCAAAGAAGATAAAAACAAAAACAAGAAAATAGAAAATAAAAAAAAAAATATGAACGGAGATGGAGAGAGATAAATATTGAGTAACAACTTGACAGAAAATGGATGTTTAAACATTTATCGTTTCCGACAATCAATTTAGACAAAACGACTCAAAATGTTTACCCCCGTCCTGTTCTTTTTCTTGGAATACAAACAGAGTGTATACGCACGCATACATATGTATAAGCATATTCCCTCGGCGTCTATTATTTTTCAATCTGCCTAACAAGGGGTTTAGATCTGAACAGTCTGAACACCCATTTCACTTCACTTTACTCCACCATCATCAACCCGCTTGAACAAAATCCTCAACTTCAGAGAAAAAGATACACAGAAGTATTTGCAGGAAGTTTTCACAAAACAAACGTTTTATTTTCAACAGAGAATTTTTGGATTCTCCGCACTCAGGGTGAGGACATTCATGACAGAAAATTCAAAATTTCATCAAATTTCATCCAAAAATGCTTGACAGATTTGAATACATATATAAAAATGTGTGTGTGTGCGAGTGTTTGTGTATTTGCTTTTATGACATTTTTTTTCCAAACAAATTGTTTTATTGAAATATGCCTTCTTTTTCATCCTGATTGACACAGCTCCTGCACCTAAAACAGATGCTCCTGTGGACTTGGCTCTGAGGTGTGATCCGGCTCAATGTGAATTGCCATATTGTTTCTGTTCGAAGGATGGAACCCGTATTCCTGGCGATCTCGAACTGGACAAGGTAAGTGGATGCATTGCATACATTGTGCATATATGAACAAAGATTTCCCAGGATATTAATAGATACAAGTTGTTATTGATTTTCTGAGTAGCATACCCCGTACATATATGTGCCTAACTGGGGTGGGGAAAGGAGGCGAGAAGAACTATGAATGACTACAAGCTGTCATCCGTAGTTACATAAACAACTTTTTTTGTAATTTATTTATGAGCTCCGAACCATAGTTAAGTCCACCACCTTTGCCATACCACCACCTATCAACCATCACATCACCCACATCATCCAAAAAGGAGGACACTCCGGAAATGACATTCCTTTGCTTCTTCCCTATTCTGTCCTGTCTGTCATCATCATCGTATCGTCATCAGTCTAGGGAATACTATACTACCATACTTTAACGGATCCTTGTACAATCAAAAGGGAAACAGTATGAGACACACTTTTAATTAAGGATAAATCCTGTGGATGTTAGTTTTGTGCTATAGACCACATATACCTATACCTATAAACACATTGTGGGGGGGGGTAGTACCTTCTCCATTCATGTACATATATGGTTAAAGTTGAAATGTGCAATGGAAGTTTTCTTCGTCTATACTTCTCTATACCATTCACAAATACCTACAAAACAAAAAAGGACTTTGGGATTCATGTGGACTTTGACAAAAAGTCAAATAGCATTGGGCAACAATATGATGACGTGTTGGACGTACAAGCAAATACTAAGAAATATTCAGGAGGATATTAATCGTGTCTTGATGATAGTTGCAAAGCGCAAGGGGAACTTTGCAAGTAAATTTTAAATAAACAAACTTATTTTTGATATTAAGACAGATTAAAGTAGTTCTAAAGTATGTAACTTTAGATTTTATTATTCTAGATAATTCATTAGGGAAGACGAATTTGTTTAGAAAACAATGTAAGGGCATAATACTATTTAAATAAAAGAATCTTAGTTCAGAATTTTCTATAATGGAAATTTTGCACTTCGCCCACCATTTTTTTTTAAGGGATGAAGTGAATTATTTATATGGGCTCTGGACCTCATAGCACCTCATTTATGGGAAAAAAATGCCATCTTTGTCAGCAACTGGTGAAGATAAGTCTAGTAGGCCCAGAAATTGGTCAGCCCTAGATAACTTTGTAATCCAGACTTAAAGTTTCTCAAGCAAGTTTCTCAAGCAAGGGTTTTTGAGGGAAGTTAGCAAAAAAGTGTATACCATCCGAAAGATGTTTAGATCGTGATAAAGGGTCACACTATTTTCAGTAATTGGTCAGACATAGATTTTTTTTTCTATAAATTTTTAAAGTTCGATTCAAGGTCCCAAATAAAACTTTTGGTACGTCAATTGCGTCATTTGAAAATAAGAACCCTATTTGAAAGGCCACTTAACGGTTACAACAAGTTCAGCTTTTTTCAGTGTATATTATATGAATTTTTGAATACCTTAATTAAAAAAAAATTAAACGCATAGCGATTTTTGGCACCTCATTTATGAAAAAGGGTCAACTAAAAATTCAAGGTCACGGTCGATTTTTGACATAAGGATAAAAATTCATTACCAAAAATCTGTGGCTGATCAATAACTGAAACTAGCTATTCATTTATTGATGATCCTTTTAGATAATATATTTTTTTTTTGTTGAAAAATTACCCAAAAATCGTTCGTGATCTTGAAGAAACAAAATCTTAGGCGCCTTTGGAAATTTATCTGGCATTTTTTTTTTTTTTGAGGTCCAAGAAGATTTAATTAGCTAAAATATGTTCAAAAACCGGGTTTTTATGGGCAAATTTGTTGTTTTTGGCAATAGTTTTAAACTTTGGAAAATATTAGATGGCAACCCTTAACTTGGAAAAATTTTAAATTTCCTATCATTTTT
Organism: Dasysyrphus albostriatus; assembly: GCA_946251815.1. NCBI lineage: Eukaryota > Metazoa > Arthropoda > Insecta > Diptera > Syrphidae > Dasysyrphus > Dasysyrphus albostriatus. Next base: position 13,915,378 of record OX276336.1, read on the forward strand.
TACTTAAATGGTCAAGAATGAATCAAACACCCAGTTTGAGCGTATCATTTAACAAATTTCTCAAAATAGCCATAAATACCATGTATTTCACTTTTAAATCTTAAAACCAGCTTAGTTTGAGCGACCGTTTCTCGATCAATTTTCATCCCTTACTTTTTTTGAATATGTCGTTTTGAAGAAATCATTAAATCATCTTTCTTTTATATGTTATATGCTTATACCTATCTTCGCAGTCAAAAAAGTTATAGGCAAATAAGTTAAAATACCAAGAATGTGATTTTTCACATTTTTTTTATTTAGGTAACTGAAAAGTTTTTTAAATTTTTTTGAATGATTCATTTCTATGGTAAGTTTTCTTGTCTACAAAAAAGATTTTCGACATTATCTCAAAATTTTGCTTTGTTTTCGAGTTAAATGCGAAAACCCGAAATTTAATAGAACTCCACGGTTTTCTCATATTCAATATTCCAAAATTATTGATTTTTATAATAAGAAACTTTTTGAATGAAATAATCAATAACCTCAAAACTCCACTGAGGAAAACTGAAACTCTTAAAAATACATGGCAACCCTAATAATGTTAGACGTTATTTTGATTTCATACTTTTTCCTTAGAAGTACATACCTTAAAAAAAATATTTATCAAATTAGATCTCAGCCTCTAGTATATCTGAGTAACAAATGACCATATGGCAACCTTGATTTAATGCAGAAATATCCCGAAAACAGTACTATTTAACCTAAAATTTATGAAATTTGTATCAGAAATGACTTCAAACATACATCAACTTTTACCTCACACTCTATACTCTAAACAATATAAAGGCTGGTCCAAAATCCTATAAGTCTTTTCCTTAAGGGATATACTCTCTTCTTCTGGATTTCTTGTTAGAATATTTTATATGGCATTCATCTTAAACTCTTTATTTAGTTATAAATTAATTTAAAAATTCCGCAAGTGTACTGAAGCTCAGTCTTTCTTATAGAAGGATTAGAAACACTTACAGGTTACTTACAACACCCATACACAAAAATAATTCCTTAAGATGAATGAAGCCATTATAGCAAAGGATTTGTTAGTTGAAACACCCTTCGAAGAGGTATTTACGTATTTTCATTGTTGAAAAATAAATTAAATGTAAGTAGTCCAGCCTACCAGAATATTGTTGAAAAATAAATTAAAGTAAATTAGACCAGCCTCCCAGTATATGTATAAGGTAGGATTTCTTGGGGTTCTTTAAGGAAATTTTCTTTTCAACCATCGACCCCTTTTAGAGTTTTTGATGTATTTAATCAAAAAGTGTGATGAGGAAGAAAACTGCTTTATTTAATCGACAGTTTTTTGTATGTGCCCATTCTGATCGACATAAAAGTTTAGGGAATGTATTGGTTTCATAAGAAAAAAATAAGATTCTAATCAAATTCAACACGATGATGGAGAAATCTTAAGAAATGCGTTGCATTAAGACGTCAGTGCGTGTGTGCGTCTATACGTCAGTGCGTCTGTGCGTCCAATGTATACATCGAGCAAGAATCTTTGAGTGGGTAAAGATTTACTCTAAATTTTGTATGTAAAGAGCATTTTTATGTGAGGATAAATTTGAATGAAGTAAGAACTCTAGAACGGTTAACTGTCATGCAATTTTTTTTTCTAAATATGAATTTAAAAAAAAATCTCTTACGATTCTTACTACAAATTTAATATTCTTTCAGGAAACCCACGTCAGCATTCATTTTTATTGAACTTCTTAGCGTCATGTCTAAATTTGTTTTGACAAAAACTTCACACTTTTAATTTTAGGATTAAAATGCCCAAAAATAGAAATTTTTTTTTAATTTCTTGTATATTTTGATAATATCTGAACATGTTTTGATTTGTTACAACCAAAAGCAATATTTTACCTATTCCTATAAAGCTACAAACAAATTCTTTTGCAAAGGAATATAAGCTTTCAATATTTTTCAGATCTGATATTCAGTTTCAACCCATATCGGGTTTAAACTAAGCTTTAATGAAGTTCGACTCAGTTCCAACACCGATTCAAGCTAGGTACAACCGGTTCAACCCAGTTTCAACCTAGTTTCAAGCCAGGTTCACCCTAGTTTCAAGACAGGTTTTAGCTGGCTTTAACTAGGTTTTGACTCAGGTTTAATGAAGATTCAACTCGTTTTCAACTTTGGTTCAACTTAGCTTCACCCAGGTTTTAAGCCAGGTTCAACCCAAAATTAAACCCAGTTCGACCCAGGTACAACCTGGTATAAATCCAGCTTCAACCTTGGTTCCATCAAGTTTCAACCCGAATTCAAACGTATTTCAACCAAGTTTGAACTCAGTTTCAAGCCCGGTTCAAGCTATGTTCATTTTCAACCTGGTTTCCATCCCTCTTTCAATCCAAATTAAACACTGTTTCAACACCGTTTACATCCAGTTTCAAAAAGGTTTCAACCCTGATTAAACATAGTTTCAACCCCGGTTCAACCAAGTGTTAACCCAGATTTTAGATTGTTTCAACCCTATAGTTCCAGTCCACCCCAGTGTCAACTCCGTTTCAATCCAGGTTTAACTTGGTTTCAATTCAGTTTCAAATTGTTTTCGGGAAAGTTAAAATAAGAACTACTTCCAGGTCGGCTGGGTTATTTTCACGCTAGCTGAGAGGACACTAGCAACCTCAAATGTGGAAAAAGTCCGTTTGTTGTTACAACATTTTTTTTCGGGCCTGATGTATATTTTGTTTGCAGATGAGATCTAGATTCAAGGACAGTAATTTTAGACTTTAAATTGGACCTAGCCCATTATAGTTCTGAACGTCTTAAAAAAAAATTATTTATCTCAGAAAAAAAGCCTTTTTAATCACTGAAAAGCACTTAATCATTTCAAAGAGCCTTTTTCGTGTGGTCCATTGTATGAGTAGATCTATTTTATTTGAAAAGTAAAGAGACAATTGTAAAATCATAAATAAAAAGTCTATAACCTTTTTTTTAATCTCCATTTATCATAAAACGATTAAATCTTAGAGCCCAGCTAAAAGTTAAAAAAAAACGAATTCTACTTCTAATATTCTCTTGGAATCAATCATTTATTACAAAATGAATGAATGCGAAGATACAATACCACCTTCTCAATTTAAAAAAAAGCTTAAGGTATATATTAGAGCAATATAACTTACCCACTCATTTAAAAAAAATTCCATTTTACGTTAGTAAATAGGTACAGGTACTCGTAGGTATGGCTATAACAACATCAATCCTGCAAAGCAAAAAAAAAAACTTTTTAAAAAAAAAAAGCTACTGTAAAAGAAACCTAGATCCTTCCTGTCAATGTACAACAAAAACCATGACTAAGCAGAGGTAGCAAGAAACCTTTCAAAAGACCACATTATCAACAGCGGTCATCTTTTCTCAATTGTTCACTTCACTTTGTTCCCGAACTCAATGTGTTTAATTTTTTTTTCTTGTTCATATTCCAGCCTCTGACATGTTCTGTCCATCTATCTACTCCTTCAATATCTTATCCTCTTTTTGATTGTTCGTTCTTGCAGGCTACTAAAAAAAAAGGATTTTGCAACAAAAAAAAATAAATACAAAAAAAACCAAGGGAAAGGATAACAAATGGAGCAAAAATCCAATTATAATCATGTAATATCCCTTTTCAGGTGGTTAGTCACCACACACACTTAATAGCAAAGAAATGAGAGGGAAAAGTATAGAATCATCAGCGAGAACCATCAATTACAGGTTTTCACATTGTATACTATATGTAGGTAGGTACCTTCTCTGGACAAAGCCGACCAAGCAGCATAGCTTCTACCTATACATAGACCTCCCTTAAGGATGATCTGGGCCAGTTTTTCTCTAGTAATTAGATGGTCTTCCTCTTTCACTTCTTTATAAGTAGTTGCATAAGAGTTTTTTTTTTTTTTGTTAAATTTTTCATCAGAATGGTTTAGCTATGTTTACAGGACACATGATATTAACTCTTTGCAAAAGTGAGATGCCTTTCAATGGAGGATAATTTCCGATTAAATAACGTATCCTTGGCTGGAAGTCGCTTTCTTTTTTATTCGTATTGGAAATGTATTGTGATTGAAGAAAAATTCTATCCTTCGCCCATCAGTTCAGCAAGTCCTTTCGACCATTACGTTACATTGATTATCATTTCCCTTTCTATGTACCTCTTCTTATTGAAGTAGAAAAAAATCTTTTCTATTGTTCATATCGGTGATTGTTGCTTGTATTAAATCTATTGAATTGGAGGATAATTAGAAATTGATCCACTCAGTGCTCAGGGGTGGATCTGAAAATTTGACTTCAGGGCTCAGAGATAAATGGGGCTCTGTAGAGGCAGACAGAAAAAAAACTTTCGATCTCTCCAATGTTCTATTTTTTTTTTTATTTTTGATCGAAGCATCGAAAAACAATGATTTTAATTTTCTTTGTGCTAGGCATCGCACCGCTGCGCTGTCATTCTCCCATCCCCTTTGGGGCAACTATAAATGTTTTGTTTTTTCTCATCGATACTTAAACAGTTACAGTGTCGTCTACAAACCCATTCCAAGCAATGTCGACACTTGTTCAACTCCAAAATGTTATTTATAAACATTTTGCTCCTAGTGGCTAACTTAGCCATTGAAATTTGTTGTCCAAATCTTTTTTAAAAAGTAGACTCGTTCAACATACAAGGAATGCAAATATTTCTAGTTTTTTTACTTTCCAGTTTTGAAATAGATGAAAAGCTAATTGAACGTGCCCAAAACCCAACTGAAATTCATTTATTCATTCAAAAATGAACGAAAACAGGTATGTCACTGAGTAAATGAGGTCATATTTGGACAACTGCTGGAATGCGTTTATACTCGTAAATACTGAGATGGCTAAACTATTCAGGCATTGACTAGTTGGGCAACTGCCTAAGCGTGTTCTAAGAAAATCTAATAAATACGACTGTTAATATTAGTGTTTTATTTAAATATCTTCAGGACATACCTGGTAAGGGTTAAACTTTTTTTAAAGTTGTCTCTTGACCTAGAAGTGCAAAAAATGTTAAAAAGTTTGATTCAGATATAAAGAAGGGTTCAATTCTAGGCTAGACTCATTCTATTGTAGCCTCGTGCCCCATAATGTCTGAGAATCAGCATAAGATCAATTGGAAATGTATACTCATTTTGTTAAAACACCTTAAAAAAGTCGTGCCCTTATATAGAGTCAAAACTTTTATACAAAAACGTTACTGGGATATTTTCTCATCTTACCAACATAGCCCTTCCTTGACTAAATACGGTCCTGCCCTTATTCGATTGGTATCCCTGAATTAACAATACCTTTAAAGAAATAGTGTGCTTTCTTTAACTTTGTGGTTGAAAACCACTTTTCGCCTGTATAAAAGGTGCATTAAACAATTGATGGTTGTGGTGTTATGTTGGTTAGATCTTTTGTTGTCAATTACATTAACCGTTGACTTAGCAACAATAATACATTTTAATATACCCGCATAGACATGAGTTGTTGCTAGGCAAAACTGGAGTTCACCTGATAAAGTTTCAATAATATAATCCCCAAGTTTACCTATAGTAGCAGCAGCTTGAATATCATCTTTGATAATGCCTCATTTTCTTTTTGGAACAGTTATTATTGTTGTTGTTGTTGTTCTTTGAATTTGAATGATGACGGTAGTAACTTTAAAAATATGATTGAACTATTAGAAATTAAAATTAAGTACAAAGTTCATATTTAAGGCTGTATTTATAGTGTTTTGGATTTCTCATGCTGACTTTACCTACACGTAATTATTAATTATGTTTGATTGATAAAGTTAATAAAGCGATGTAATTTAATTCCTGATAAATGTTAATGAGAATTATCAATAAATACTGTTGTTGTCTGTAAACTAAACATAACGGGTGATTTTTTAGCTGGTTTGGTTTTGGCAACACTGGTTTTGACAGCTGACGTGTGCTTAGTACCTTGTGTCACTGTCAAACAGCTTCAGTTTGGTTTGCAATTTAACCATGGATCGTCTTACAAATGAACAACGCTTGCAAATTATTGAATTTTACTATCAAAATTCGTGCTCGGTTCGAAATGTTCATCGCGCGCTGCTTCCATTTTATGGTCGGCATTCTCGACCTTCTGAGCAGTCTATTCGGAAGATTGTGACCAAATTTTGCACCAAATTTACTTTGTTGGACATTAAACCACCAACACGTTTACGTACTGTGCGTAGTGAAGAAAATATTGCGGCCGTATCAGCTAGTGTGACAGAAGACCGCGAAATGTCGATTCGGCGCCGTTCCCAGCAGTTAGGCCTTTGTTACAGCACTACTTGGAAAATTTTGCGGAAGGATTTGGGCGTAAAGCCTTTTAAGATACAGCTGGTGCAAGAACTAAAGCCAGCCAACCTACCACAACGCCGAATTTTTGGTGAATGGGCTCTTGGAAAGCTGGCCGAGGATCCGCTTTTTTATCGAAAAATTGTGTTCAGCGATGAGGCTCATTTTTGGTTGAATGGGTACGTAAATAAGCATAATTGCCGCATTTGGAGTGAAGATCAGCCAGAAGCATTGCAACAGCTACCAATGCATCCCGAAAAAGCCACTGTTTGGTGCGGTTTATGGGCCGGCGGCATTATTGGGCCATATTTCTTCAAAGATGATGCGAATCGCAGCGTTACTGTCAATGGTGAACGCTACCGAGCGATGATAACAAACTTTTTTTTGCCCGAAATGGAAGTTCTTGACTTGCATGATATGTGGTTTCAACAAGACGGTGCCACATGCCACACAGCACGCGAAACAATGGCGCAATTGCGAGGCGAGTTTGGTGAACAGTTAATTTCACGTTTCGGGCCGGTCAATTGGCCGCCTAGATCGTGCGATTTGACACCATTAGATTATTTTTTGTGGGGGTATGTCAAGGCTAATGTCTATAGGGACAAGCCCGCTTCGATTGACGCACTGGAAGCCAACATCCATGCATTCATTCGTGAGATACCGGCCGATATGTGTGAAAGAGTATGCCAAAATTGGACTCAGCGGATGGGCTATCTGAGATGCAGCCGCGGTCAACATTTGCATGAAATTATCTTTAAACATTAAATTGCAAGGTTCAAACTATCGATTCAAATAAATATTTTATTCGTTTTTTCGAATTTTTTGTGTTTTTTTTTTTAAAGTTCTAAACCTCTTAAAAAATCACCCGTTATTTGGGCATACTCATGCATGTTGATTAAGCTGTTACTAGGCAAATCGGGATTTAATCATATCGAAACTTCATCAGATAAACTCCAACATATGTATATGAATATGTCCCATTGTTTCTGATAATTGTTAATTATTTCACAATTATATAAGGTATATAAGTAGTTCGACTATGGGATGTCCTTAGATCTAATTACCTTGAAAACCACCAAGAACACAAATGATTCTTAATTAAACCTATTGGGGAATTGCTTTCCAGGCTCAAAACATAATAAGGGTATTCATGCAACGTGGTTAGCTTACAAATTGTTTAAAATGATAAGTTTACGCAAAGTTTGCATGAACGACCTTTTTTAAACATTTGATAAAATGCTACGTAATTCACTAATTAATTTAATAAAATTCCTAACCAAAGCAGGCTACGATTACAAAAAATCAAACTAAATATCTGTGCCGTTTTTTTTCATTAAGTCTGGTTTATACATCCATGCGAAGTGTAGTTTTCATATGAAAAAATTCTTTTTTCCCAGGCGTGAGCAACTGGCAAAAAGTAAATGCAATTATTTTGGCGACTAAGAGGGACAAATTTGCTTCGAAGCAAATACAGTTAAATGGCTTTTTCCAAACCAAATTTTATAACGAAAACTAGTTTTCTGAAAGCCCTTTGGTGCATAAATTATTGATGTTTCATTTCAAATTTGATTTCACTTTTCTTTCAAGTATAAACATGGGGTTGAATCTCGAAAACTGGAAGGGGGCCAAAATCGAGTTTTTGCCCTGTATAAGTTCTACATTATATAACAAGTCAAGATTTTGATCAGACTTGTCATAACAATGATAGAAAAGTCGCATATAGTGGGTCTCATAATCTGTCTGTTTGGTGAGCTAAAGCCTAAACGGCTGAATCCATTTTCTTAAAATTTAGTACATAGTGATTTTTTTGTGGTTCTGTCCACCCGGTTTTTTTTAAGAACCTAAAATAACGGTACCTGTCATATAAATTTTTTAGAAATTTTACAAAATCATATTTTTCTCAAAAATAGTGTCACATCTTTCCTAAAAAAAATTACATACATTTATTTTAGTAAAGGCTACCTCAAAATGGAAAATTATTTAAAAAATTAAATGCACATCCTAGGTCACACGTACTTGCTATTATGTTCAAGACGCTGAGTGTTGAAGAACATTATATGTAAGGACATGGAAAATATGAGAGAAAAATGTTTAAAAACATGAAATACGATATTTTAATTAGCTAAAATAGCTTCTTTAACAGTTCTAAATGAAAAAAAGAACGCCAACTTTAATCTTGATTGAATATGATTGAATGTTGGAACGGTTTTCTTAAAAAATATTTTTTAAATATCAAATTCTTAAAATAAGAAAAGAAAATTTTTGGTATGCAAATCGGAAGTATTAATTTATGTTCATATAAAAATAAAGTTTAAAAGAAATTGTGAAACCGTTTTTGAGATATCGAACTACATATATAGAAAAAATTGAATTTTTTTTAAAACCGAAAAACTTTTTTCTTAAACTAATGCTAATCTGGATAGCCGATAGTAAAAAAATTCAAAATTAAAAAATTAAAATAGTCGTATTATATACTATTAAAAGTTTCTATTTGTAAATTTTTATAATTTTTGGCAGTATATTGCACTAATTTTAGCATACAGAAAAAGTTTTATAAAAATTGTAGGTGTAATTTTTTTAGGAAAAAAAAAATCCCAAACGGTTTTTTAACATTTGTATGGAAGATATCATTATTTTTTTATAAAAGTAAATTTTTTTCGTGAAATACTTTAAAAAGTATTAAAAAACCTTTAAATACAGAGTTTTATAAAAATCGAGTTTGTTGTTTTTAAAATATTTAATTTTCAAAAAAATATTCTTGAACATTTTTAAAAATCAACAAAATATTTTTTTGAAAATTTTGGTGAAAAAAAACTTTTTTTATTGTTTAGAAACTTCTGTATACAAAAACTATTGAAATCTTAAATACCTACCGTTTTGAAGAAAATTTAAAAATTGTTTCCCTGGGCGGTACCATTAATAAGCATTTTTTGAAAAATGGTTTCCTGTCCAAAGATAGCTTTTACCAAAAAAATTTAGTTTAGAAAAGTTGTGGAGCCGTTTTTGAGAAAAATAAGATTTTGTAAAATTGCGGAAAAATTTGTATGGCAGGTACCATTTTTTTCGTTTAAAAAATAATGAAAAAATCTTGTGGGCAGGATTACCATAAGCCGCTATGTACCAAGTTTTAAGACAATCAATCCAGCCGTTTAGGCTGTAGCCGACCAGATAGACAGACAGAATTACGAGACCCGCTTTTTTCATCTTCCCTACTATCGTAATGACAACTCTGATCAAAATCTCGGATCAATTTTTTGTTCGAATTCATAACTTGCCATATAGTATCTACCTATATACATATATCGCAAGTAAAAATTAAATTGAAAAATTGTCTAAATTCAATATTGTGTAAATCATTAATAAAGAGCTGCAGAATTTTATTTTTGCTGGCAAAAAATTGAAATATGTAGCAGTTACCCGTTCTGGATGAGATAAAACAAAAATTTGAATTATTTGTCCTCTCTACCGAATTTTAATCGATGCATATCTGTTTGGACTTTAGTTTAATGCAAGCGACTGACGGAATAGTTAAAACCACTTTTTAAGCTACTCGATCATCGTTAATTTAGTTAAAACCTTAAAATTTTTGTGACACAAAATCAAGTTTTACCCTAATGAGTAGATACACAACTCTTAAATCTAATTTTTAATGGATATAAGGTGTTTTGAAACTTTTCGTTATTTGCTAAAGGCATTTGCACTGATTACTTAAATCTTGATTTCGCTTTGTTTGATGACCAAAAGAGAAAACTAAGTAGCTAAAAAGAATTGAAGAAATAAAACCGCTAATCCGACATTTAAACAAATTCAAATTAAGCATACATTATTTCATATTTTAGCCCAACATCATCAGACTTAATCAAATATTGCACCATTTGTAAGAAGTTAATTTGGTATCGCATGATTTTCATATAAATTTACTTCTTATAAGTATTGCAATTATCAATTCATCATCATCATCAGTGAGCTCTATTCGAAAAGCATTTTGATTATCATTATCATCGATAAACAAAGAAAAAAAACTCAATCAACTATTTGATCACCCAAATGGAATACAAACGTGCAAAAAATGCACTTAGTCTTCAATAAACGTGCTTTAGATTTATTTTCCCCTAAAAAAAATTATAAAAAATACAAAAATTCCTTGACTCTAAAAATCATTATTCATCACCAATTCTTTCAAAATACAATTGCGTTTGAACGTCGCGTCGTCGGCGTCCTGGTCGTCATCGTTGATTCAAATCCCATTGAGGAATATTTTTAGCTTCATGACTGGTCACCCACCATCATCATTGAACGTTTAAAGCATACCTAAAAAAAAAAAAAAAAACAATAAAAAAGAATACAAAATTCGATCAAGGATATCCGTCAGAAATAACAACAAATCCCGCTGATGGAGACAGCATCAGCAAGCAGCAGGACTTCCACCATAACGATGACAACGATATTGGATTATGCCAATGAATGAGTAAAACTATTTCAATTTTCACTGTTCCCATGGATGTAGTAGGAGGAATAGAAAGTATAGGCAAAAGAAAGAATTACCATCATAGCCACACGATGCACGCCAGCAGGCCAGGACCAAGCACTAATTCCGCACTTTCATCGATATATCGATATTTATACATAGTATAAGACCAGGACGAACGATATGAGAATGGTGGACGTGGACAGACGATGTTTGGATGAATGTGATTGGATGAATGCATTCCTAATGCCATCCAATTTCATTTAGTGCCACAAATGTGGGTCATCAGTGGCATTAAGAATCAGGATTCAGGACTCACCAGGAACCATCAGCATCATCACCATCGATTGCACTTGCAAACAAATCGCGCAAGGAAACGCGAACTTGCATATCCTTTTCGTCGGAATTTGCGCTGATTCGTGATTGAAGTTTTTCCCAAGAATGTCCCCTTTGCACACAGACAGACAGACAAGCAGATACATACAAATATAGACACGATGGATGCTACTCCGCTGACAGTCGATTTAGAATATTATACGCTCGTTAATCTTGAATCAGATGATTATGATGGTGAAGGATTCTGAATCTAGAATCACATGACCGTGCTCTCACTTGCAATTCCATAACCAGAAACCAATCGACCACCAGGCTGAGTGTGAGTGGTATGAGAGGGCGAGGATAATGATGGCCAATGGATAAGGAATTGGAAGTGATTTTGCATTTTGTTTGAGGCGGATCGAACACAACATCTGGCCAGATGCATCCAATGACAGAACAGCAATGCTATATAGTGCCTTGCTCTCCCTATACTCGTCCGTTCATCGTCGTCAGCGGCTTTGTCCTACAGTTTGCTTCAGCTACTCCATGGGAATCTCTATAAGGATTATTGAAATTGATTTCAAAATGCATCCGCACTAAGTGATAATGCGGAGCATCGTCGGAACTTTCAACGGGTAATGGAATTGATTTAGAGAAGCATTTTCAGTTTGTATTATTCGATTGTGGAGATTATGTTGATGGAGGACCAGTTAACGACTAAATGGGACCAAATAAATATGTATCTTCCGATTGAAAATAAAGTATAGTTGCTGTAGTTTGGTTAGATATGGGTAGCTCTCTACTGACTGTGATAAGACTTTTGAGTCTTAACTGCCAGCTAGCCGGCCGGCGGCGGCGACGTCGCGTCGTGTTTTGAATCGACCAATGTATACATTTTTGAGTTTGTTTGTTTTTGATTGGGGGGGAAGGTTTATTTTGGTAGGATTTGTGTAGGATATCCATGATTTTAATCAAGAGATTATGAGTTTTGTTATTTGTAATTCATGACAAGTAATATTTTATGAAATTGCTTATTAAATGAGTGTTCTTCGGTTAGTTTTAAATGTTTGTGTAAACGGAAGACCAGAAACGAAAGAGCTGATAAACGAACTTTAGAAAAGAAAGAGTTAAAATTAACAAATTACATTAGAATTTTAGTATGTTTTATACTAATTTTTGGCTTTCGATTATTAAAACTAAAATAACATTTGTAGTTGATTTTTGTCATAACGTCATTTGAGCTAAGCCATTATGTGTCTTTTAAGTTTTTGATCAATTTCATATGATTATCATGAGCAGGTGTCTAAAACATAGTTGTTGTTATTCTCAAATGCCCATGTCTGCATCTAAAGCCCCTGCGTCAAAATGATCACGAGGCTAGAGCTTTCTATGTTTTACAAGGCGTTCGTTTTTTTTACGAATTTGATAGGATTTCATACTTTTAGTTTCTAAAGTACTTTCTTACTTACTTTAAAGCCTTGTTTTTTGCTTGTAATAGTGTTTAATAAAAAAAAACATATGTTTCGTATATTTTGAATTTCAAATTATATTGTATTACTAAAAAATAAATTGTTCTTGACTAGTATCTACTTTTTCATATCATGTTTTTCAAGTTGGATTTAAAAAGACATTAGGCATATAATGTATCTTTAGTTAAAAGAAAAAAATTTAAAAGTTTATCACCGGTTTCTTTATTCAAAATAAGAGACAAAACTAAAGTTAAAAGTTATAAATATAAATATATATATTAAATATAAATTCACATATCGTTAAAGGTGTGACGAGTTGGTGTTTTGTGTATCACAATTTGGATTCTTATGCTTGAACTCCAAAGAGAGCTTTTTTACTTGCGATATTAACATCGTCAAAAAAATTAAACTCAAGATTTTGATCAGAATTGTCAATATGATTAAGGAAAAGACAAAAAAGGGATCTAACGATTCTGTACGTTTGTCTGTCTTTTCGGCTATAGCCTGTAAATGGTTGGATCAGTTTTCTTAAAACTTGGTGCATAGTCGTTTTTAGTGACCTTGCTCACATTTTTTAATTTTTATTTAGAGCCAAAATAACTTTACCCGGCATTCAATTTTTTTTTTTTTTGCAGCAATTTAGCAAAATGTTATTTTACTCAAAATAGGCTCCACAACTTTTCTTAAAATAATTCAATAAATTTCTATAAGACTATAGGAAATTATTTTTTTTAATCGTAAATTGTAAATTGTTTTGAAACCTAGTACTTAAGAGTTTTCTAACACTTTCAAGAATATTTTAAGAAAAAAGTTTATCCTTCTTTTAAGAAAAAATAGTGGTTCATTTTATACAAATGTTAAAAAGCTATTTATATGAAGTAAGCAGGACACTTTTGGAAATTACCATTAAAAAGTATCCTTTCATTAGAAGCTCCTTAATTTCAAATCAGTTACGCAAAAAAAAATTATAATTGCTTCTATGGTTTGCGAGGAAATAGTTGTCCTGCTAAATTCATAACTTAGCAGGTCACCTTTCCCAAAAATTTTGATAAACGAAAACAATTAAAAATGATTGTTGAGACCTAATTAATTGCGAATAAGTTACGCAAAAATCAAATTAATTGTTTTTTTTTGGTTTGCGATAAAATGGGTTTCCTTTAACTTTATAATGAATTTAGCAGGACAACTTTCTCAAAAAGACGATAAACAGTTAGAAAAAAGTGGGTTGTTGAGAACTAACTAATTGCGAGTTAGTTACGCAAAATAAAATTGTCCTTTGCGAAAAATTGACGTATTGCGATTTTCACGTGAATTTAGCAGGACAACTTTTTCAAAAATGAAGATAAATAATTTTAAGAAAAATGGTTATTTAGAACTTATAAATTGCGAATAAGTTACGTAAGAAAATATTAAATGCTTGCGAAAAAAATTGGTATCCTACTTACTTCATATAAACATGGCAGAAAAATTTTCTCAAAAATAGAGATAAACTATTAAGAAAAAGTTCGTTTTTGAGAACAAAATAATTGCGAATTAGTTACGCAAAATAAATTTGTATTGCGTTTTTAGTTTGCAAAAAAATTGGTATCCTGTAAACTTCATACGAACTTAGCAAAACAAATGAAGATAATCGAGCTGGAAAAAGTTGATTGTTGGGACTAATTAGTTGGGAGTTAGTTACGCAAACAAATATCACGGTTGGCACTTGAAAATAATATTCGTGCCCATGGCCAAAAAAATTTAAAGGGTGGTCAAAAGTGGTCGTGGACACTACTTTTGTGGACCAACTGAACACAGCTGCACTAGTACAGTTCTGAGGCCAGATTCAAATTCAGCTCATTAAAAATCTCTGAAAAAATACCCACCTAAATTAAATTTTCATAAATGTTGTAAAAAAAAAAAATATGAACTAAATAATTCTTAACAAATTATTCTGCGTTTACAGAATCGAATTCAGATTTAAATTATTTTGATAATTTTAAGCTTCAATTGGTCATTTTTTATTTTCAATTTTGGACACCAATATTCGAGTGACAATCTTGAGAATACCCATTCTCAAACCAAAAGTGTAGTTAAATATTTGTGTGCGTGTCACAATTAATGTTTTTCTTGCGTATCTAATTTGCAATTACTTAGTTCTCAAAAACCATTTTTCTTCAAATCATTTATCTTCATTTTTGAAAAATTTGTCCTCCTAAGTTCACGTGAAAATCGCAATATGCCAATTTTTCGCAAAATTACAAAACATTAAATTTTTGTTTGCGTAACTAATTTGTACAACTAGTTCTCAACAACGAAGTTTTTTCGGATCGTTTATCTTCATTTTTGAGAAATTTGTCCTGCTAAGTTCATCGTAAGCTAGCAGGACACCAATTTTTTGCAAGTCAAAAATGCAATTTATTTTTTTTTTTTTGCGTAACTTATTTGCAATACATTTTTTTAAAACAAAGAAATTTGTTCATATTTGCTATCTTAATTTTTGAGAAAGCTATCCTGCTAAGTTCATTATGAAATTAGGCCACCCGTTTTCTTGAAAACCAAAAACGCAATTAATTGAATTTTTGCTTTAATAATTCGCAATTCATTAGCTCTCAACAACCATTTTTATTTTGTTTTCGTTTGAGAAAGGTAACCTGCTAAGTTCATATGAAGCTAGCAAGACACCAATTTCCTTGCAAACCATAGAAGCAATTATAATTTTTTCTGGTGTAACTG
Organism: Dasysyrphus albostriatus; assembly: GCA_946251815.1. Lineage (NCBI taxonomy): Eukaryota > Metazoa > Arthropoda > Insecta > Diptera > Syrphidae > Dasysyrphus > Dasysyrphus albostriatus. Next base: position 13,930,674 of record OX276336.1, read on the forward strand.
ATTCGAAATTAAGTACTCGCAGCAACTAATGATAGAATACTTTTTAATCGTAATAACATCATATAGATTAAAAATCCGTTAAGGAAAATATTTTTCCTTAAAAACGGCTACTATTTTTATTATTATTACTTTTTCTGTAAGCTTAAATTACCGTGAAAAATTTCAACTTAGCAGCTATTAATAGTATCGGTTCCTCTCATAGAACAATTTTTTTATTTTAAACTTTCTCATTATTAGTTCGAGGGATTATAACTTTTTACTTGCGATATTGGTACTATAGAGCAATTTTTGGATTCTTGTAAAAATAAAATTCGAGTTAACAATAAAACATGAAATTACGATGATAGAAAAAACCATTAATGAAAAACCTATTCATCTCAAAAACGGTTCTAACGATTTTTATTAAAAAAATCAGGGTATAATTGTAGATATGGTGTACTTTTTGATAAGAAAAAAAAATTACCGAAAATCATTATTAACGGTACTTGCCATATAACAGTTTTTTAAATTTTTGATTTTCTCATTAACGGCTCAAACGATTTCAATCAAGATTTGTGTGCAAAAGTTCTTTTATAATGTTAATAATATTGCATATCAAAATTTTGAAAAAAAATAAATTTTGAGCTTTTGAAAAAATATTTAAAAATGAGTTGGTGAATTTTTTTGAAACTTGGTTTAAAAATGTATTTTAGTAAATACTTAAAATTGGCTAACCAAAACTTTATTTTTAAATATTATTAAATCTGTATATAATATTTTTTCATATTTTTTCAAGTAATTAAATGACATACTTGTTTTTGAGCTCTTAGTTTTTTAATTAGTTGCTTATACAATTAAAAGAACGACTTAAATGCTTTTTCTATATTTTTATATTTTTTTTTTTTATAAATACAGTCGACTCTCCCTATGTTTTCACGGGATACCAAGATTTGTTCGAGTTAGAGAGAGTTTTGGAAAAATTCGAGTTATAGAGAGAAACATTTTTTTTCTTTTTTTGTTTTATTTGATAAAAAAAGGTTAATAAAAATATATACTCACAAAAAGTTAACAAAAAATATAGCTTCTTGCAAAAAAATAATAATAAAATAATTCAATTCATGAAAACAAAACAAAAATATAAAGAATAAAATAAAAAACATCTTGCTAAAATTAAATAACATCACAAAAAAAAATATTACTTGAAAAAATTTGTTATTTTTAATTGTGTCATCGCAGGTGGAGTTTCTGTTTTTTTTTTTTTTAAATGATTCAAGTTCAAAAAGACATTTCTGCACTTCATTCGATACATTATCTGATAATTCGATTACGGATTGCAGGGTTTCAATAGCGTTCTCAATTTTCGACTTAGAGAGAGTCGACTGTATATCCAAATACGAATTCCGAAGGGGTAATATTTAGCTTTAAAAAAAAATTAGCTTTAAACAAGTTGGACCCGTTACGAATGTGACACTATTCAAAGTGATCTGAAAATTCAGTGAAATTTGAATCTACGGAAAACCATATAACATACTCTTCATTATTATTATCAGTTAGATACAAAATTTTGTAGCAATTGAACATTAACAATTTTTGCTACGGGTGTGACACATATGGCACTTAGTGAAAAAACTACACTTAGAAGCTTGTATTTACTAGACTGACTAATCAAAAATATATAAATAATGGCAAATTCACGGAAATATACTCAATTAATGTAAAGTACACTAAGGGTTTCCAATTAGGTATACTTTCCAATGACAACAAATTATAATACAATGGTATTTCTTTTTTTATAAAGGAAATATTGAAGCTTTTTCAATAATGTATCCGTAATTTTTTTTTCAGTAAGCACTCATATTATATTATATGAGCTAACGGTGTATGAAAATGTAACTACATAATATAAATTAAGAATGTTATGACTTTATTGACCAACTAAAGCCAAACAAACCAAAAAACATTTCTTGTGACTTTATTTCAAACAGTGAAATCCTTGAACAAAAAAAGAAACACCCAAAAACTTCTTGTCCTTATTTCCTAAAATTCTTACATAAAAGAAAACAAAAAAAAATGTTGCTAAATGATTTTCTTTATATTCTACATTTCCATATTTATTTTTGTTATTTTCTTTTTTTATATTCTTGCAGATTCCCCAAATGATTCTGCTTACATTCGACGGTGCGGTAAATTTGAATAACTATGAACATTACAAAAAGATTTTCGACAAAAAAAGGAAGAATCCAAATGGATGCGAAATTAAGGGAACATTCTTTATTTCCCATGAATACAGGTAAGCAAAAAAAAAAAAATGAAAGCAAAATAGACAAAAAACAGAAAAGATTAAAATATAAAAAAGGTAATTTAAGCCGCCTTTTCAGTGAAAGAATTTGGCTTGTAGCCAAAGAGCAGTCGCATGGTTTCCTCGATGGTAAATAAAACCGAGTAATTGGTTGTATGTTGAAAGTATGTATTCAGTTATTTTTTTCACCCACTTTTTTTTTTTGTTGTTAGTGAACAATGAATGAAATTTATTATTTGAAGTGGAAAGTTTTTCTTGTTTTTTTAAATTACCAAACAAAAAAAACAGTCCAAATTGTATCTCTACAAAAGGGACTTTATTATCGTGTCCTAATTGCCAAGCGTTGTAATTATTGAACTTATCATTTTATAATTTGTTTTCTCAGAAAGTTGTACAATCAACCAGTACGTCTTTCTCTCAAACCCAATTTAACTTTCTAACATGACATAATTTTTTTTTATATACACTCAAGGTATGTAAAACTAAATTAAGGTCCAACTTGACTCTTTATTTTTATTTTCTTTTTTGGTTATTTCCTGACAAATTCACTTCAACTCTTGTCCAAACCACTGTCCGCAACTTTATAACATAGCAAAAACACCCAATCTCTACCCATCAGACACTTTCGTTAAAAAAAAAAAAATGTAAATCATTTTCATCAGGACTCATGGCAGTGACAAAGCCATTCATTTCCCTTATCTGAACAACACTTTCCCCATGGTTGAGGGTCCCTTTTCTGTAACCCCGTGCGCCATATAAACCATTTAAAGGTTGGTCGTTGGAAATTTCAATTAACATGAAATTGCGAATGAGTGAAAAGTTAAAGAAAACAGCAATGAAATAAAAATGTTAAAAAAAAGGAATAGTGATGGAGAGCCAAGTGGATTCAGACATCGTAAAGTTAAAGGATGTCTCCGTTGTTTGTTATTTTTTTTCTAAACTAATAGGATTGGTTGGCCAACGAAAAAGCTTTAGACATGAGTGTAACCCTAGAAAGTGACACAAATTTTAATGTGTCTGTAAAAATTTTAAATGAAATGTTTTTTGTTGTTATTTTATTTAATGAAACTTGTTTGAAACTGCTATGTACAACAATTACTAGACTTTTAAATATAATTTAATGTAAATATGAAACAATAACGTTCAAGAGTTTTTATCATTGAAAAAGAATGTTTATAAGATAAAACAAGCTTCAAACCAAAATTGGTACTTAATTCACCCTTGTGTTTCTGAAAGAATGGTTACACTGGCCACTTATCAGTTTGTTTGGAAACTAACCCGAATTAGACAATTTTACACTCAAAACATTTTTTTCAAAATTAAATTTCCCATCTAAGTGAATGGTCTTAAAAAATACATAAACAAAATTTGTAGGAAAAGTTAGCGAAAAAACAACCAAAACAAATTGAAAACTTTCTAATTTTTTTAATAAACTGCGTATGTTATACGCTGTTTGAAGGAAAAATAGACTAAAGACAGTGGCATAACTCCAGGAGGGACAAAGGGGGAATTCGCCCCCAGGGTCGTACAGTTACATAAATAATAACTGAAAACAGCACAACAGCCTTAGCCATGATCAGTATGGGTGACAATAGCTTAATAGATGTCAAACATCAGATTATGGATTATCTTGCTGAGAAAAAAGATCATCGAATCGACATATGTAATTTTGTAATTAAAAACTCCCGAGATTTCACATTATGCTACTAATTCTTATCAGATAATAGTCACATTGTGCTTTTAACATTCTAATTGTGAAGTTAAAGCCTTTTCACAACGACTGAAAATCTACATTTCGAGCCAAAAGCCCAAAATCTTATCAAAATCAACGATATTGCCCAACATTAAAAAATTTCGTTACCTAGTAAGTTTCCACCAAATCTTCTTAAAATCTAATTGGGCTAATCACATCACACTAAATTACTCATTTTTTCTCACCCGTATAACAGTTTGCCTATAGAAGAGAGAAGATGGAAAAAAAAATGTTATATTTATGAGTACAGTGTAAACAGATTGTGGTCCTTTTTATGTTCCATTCAAAGAAAAAGTGAAATATGTGCTGGGATTTTGATTCATGGCAATGGATCTTTTTTAAGAGTTGCTATAACACTTAAATTCTCTAAATGTCAGACAGAATCAAGATAATGTGTGGTGTGAACAATTCAAGTAGATTTTGAAATCTTGTTGCTAAAAATCGAGATGTCTGTCCGGTGTGAAAAGGCTATAACGGCTATATAATGATTTCTCGAAGCCGAATGAAGGCCAAAAAAACTTATTCAAAAAAAAAAAAAAATTAAATTTACTTGTCAAAAAAATTTATTTTAAACAAAACTTTAGATTCGAATATTCTCACAAACGTGAAGTACTAAAGCAATACTGTTCTGAGGCCAGCGGCGAGATTTAGCAATTTCAGGAAGTGAAGTGAGATGACGCGCCTTACTCGCCGACTCATCTCACTTCACTTACAAAAGTGATTTAACTGTTGAAGTGAAATGAGTAAGTTCGAATTAGGTTTCGAACACGAAACAAATAATAAAAATAAAGAGAAAAATCTTAACATCTTTGTCGCACTCATTACATTTGATATTCTGTTTCACATCACCATTAATGGAAGTGAAATGAAATAATAAATACAACAATGTAAAAAAACATTGGAATCTTAAAAATGGAGTACCTTTGATTTCAGTAATTTTATGTCAAAAGTGAATAGAATATAATTTAATTAAATATGTTCATATGATAATAAAAATAAAAAGTATCAATAAAAAGGTAATTTTTTTTAAAAAGATTGTTTTTTTATTAATTTCATTTCCTATCCATGAAAAGATGTGATAAAAGTTTCTATGAAAAAGCACAAATACTTATCCAAATATGTTAATTTAGCAACACATACACCAAGTCACTGCTGAAATATCCGGCGAGTAATCTGACAATTCATTTCACTCGCCCACTCACTCACTTTTAGTACAGCTAAATTGATTTTCTATAAAAAAAGTGACTCAATTCACTCACTCCCTGGGGTTTCAAATTAGCTGAATCTCGGTTTCGGTACAGATTCAAATTCAGCACATCAAAGGACATCAGAAAAGTATATTTTGTTCCAGACGAAAATTCTAATTTTGTCACACAGTTTTATAAAATTATTTTTTCGAGTAGACTTTCGGAAAACAAATAGTAAAAATGGGCTGTTGAAGATAAAACCATAAACTCAAATTTTTTGAGAAGTGTGTAGTGTAAACTCTGACGAAATTTCAGTCGCAAACCTCAGATTTCGATTATTTATTTCCCGAAAATAAAAGCAGGAAACAAATCAAAACTACCCCACAATTTGCTTGCTAAAAAAAATAGTTTGTGTCCTAACAACCACCCCCAAGACCAAATTCCTAGTTACGCCACTGACTCAAGACATATGCTCAAATAAAACAAGATATATTTTTTTTTTGTTGATGGTTTTTGTTAACTGTTCCTATCACCTGATATCATCTTTGCTACCATCAAACAAAAACTTCTATCCCATACTTTTAAGCAATTCTCTTTTTTAACTTTAATTAAATATACAATTTCTAACCGTGCAATAAATTACCTCGAGTCAAATTATTTTAATCGAGCTGTATCATAATGTTATACTACACACTGCCCAATTTCATCTACAAAACAATGCAAAAACCCCAACTTTTTGGAAATTGTTTCAAATTAATTCTCAAGAATAGTTTTGCGCCATGAGTTTGAAATGGTTGGTCTGATGATGGTCGGTTGGTATTGTGGTACCTACTATAGGTACTTTTATATTATGTTGGTTCAGAAATATACTCAATTTAATTCACTCTCTAGACCAAAAACACAATCATACATACTTACATGTATAGCTATTTATATATAAATGCATTGTTCGCCAACATACCTTAACACAACACAAATATAGAGTGCAAGCGTATAACTTTTTCGCTCCTACTTTCAAATGAATAACAAAAATAAAATCTCACTGAACTTACATACCATCAACGAAAAAGGTACATTATACCTTTAAAAAGAGTAGCTAGGTATGTACAGTGTATACATATCTATATACAATATTCTGGGTAGCGCAGTAAATTAATTGTTGGTACCTACAAAACAAAATAATAAAAAAAAAATAACACCCAAATAGTATGTAAGTATAGCAACAAGAATCCTTTTTCACAATGCGAAAAGGATTTATCTAAAACAGCCATTTCAATACCACATATAACCTTGTTCAGTGGCGTTTCAATAATATGATAAGCAAAGGATAATTGCCTCCACTTTTTGAGGAAGATCTCGAACTTCTGTATGATTTTTTTCACTTGCGACATCAACGTGGATTCTAAAATTTCATGATATTGTAATATTTCCTCAGTTTCGTTAATAAAACTTATTTAATTTATTTAAACTTCCACCTATTTATTTCGTAAATCAAAACACTTTACTTTCTAATAACAAAACAATTAATTATTCACCGCTCAACTATTCTTTTTACTTTTCACTTTTTTTGCATTTACTCATTCACGATTAAAATTAAAAAGTGCCCCCTGCCGTTCAATTTTGTCCTTTTATACCCATCACACAGGTTCCCGAAATAGCTTGAAGGTTCTAGTATTTGCTTTCAGAGCTTCTCATAGGGGAAATTTCCCATCAATTTCCCTATCCAAAGCTTTCATTTTGACAGCTAGAGCTAAAAGTTCTAAAGCTCACCAAAGCTTCAGTCTGGTCAGGACCCTGAAAGCCCTGCGCTTTTTGTTGGGGGGATCTTATTTTTGTATATGTAATTTATTTTTGACATATGTATAAAAGATAAAATATTTCTTAAGAGTCATCGTGTCGCGTGGACAACCATTTTGAAAAATTGCACATAATCTGGGTAAAACTCGTAAGCTCATTAAAAAATGTCTGTGGTTAAAATAACGATTGAGGTCTTAAAAATATGTCAGTCTTACCCCTTTTCGGAAACATACTTTTTTATATGGAATGGTGGGACCTATACTTTTGAATGGTAATTCTTAATAGTTTGAAATACAAAAAAAGTTGCGAAAATGCCTGCAGATGTCAAACTCGTATTCAAAAATAACGGTTTCTTAAAAGACTGGTGTTGAATAGACGCACCTTCGGCTTAGGTTAAAATGTCAATGTATCCATATTTTTGATAGGTCCTCTTATTTTTAATAAAAAAAACCCGATTCCAAACTCATGTTGGGAAAATAAGTTGACATTAATTTGTTTTAGAATTCAAAATATTTAAAATTGCTAAAAAGTCAAGGTCCTACACTTTGGCATCATCAAAAATAAAATTGGTTTCCGAAAAGTGCCGAGGGTGCGTCTTTTTAACATCTTTTTTTAAGACATCAACCGTTATTTTTCCAACACGCGACTGGCATCTGGAGGCATTTAAATATTTAAAATTATCGAAAAATTGGAAATGACATCCTTTGACATCTAAAAATAAAGCTCGTTCCCAAAAAGTGGCAGCACTGACATTTTAACCGAAGATGATAACCATTGAAATGTACCAAGTAATTTTCAAGTTTCTTATTGTAACATTTTTCCCATGTTGGGTGCCATTTTCCTAAGTTAAATTTCATCTTTAGAATATCAAAAATAAATTAAAAATCATAAAAATAAGGTCCTCACAAAAAGTGGAAATATTTGGATTTCCTGAGCGGGCTGCAGATTGAAGCCATTTTACAAAATGTCACCATGATGTAAGATAACTTTTCTTCTCAAAAATCTGCCAATATTTCGGAGATTAAAATATAATTTAGTTTCTTTAATGGATCCGCTGTTTTTTGTTAGACAAGAAGTTGGTTACTATCACTCAGAGCGCAAAAAAAAACAAACAAATTTTAACAACATAGCTGCTTTGAACTGTCAAAATCTACAAGTCCCTATTCGAAAACTTTTTACTTCCTTGGTCACTTCCGAGTGTCGGGACAGCCGTGAAAATTAACTCCGTGGAAAAACTGCTCCTGGAAAGACTAAGCAAAACAATAGAAGAAAGAAGACTAATTCCGAGCCATCAGTTTAGATTTAGAAATAAACATTCCACGACTGACCAAGTGCATCGGATTACGGATGTTATGGAAAAGGCACTTGAAGAAAAACAAGTATGCTCGGCTATATTCTTATAGATGCTGCTCAAGCCTTTGACAAGGTTTGGGACTTGAGTACAAACTGCATAGGGATCTTCCCAGGCACTACTACGAAATACTGAAATCCTACGTTACGAACCGACTCTTTAGAGTAAAGCACGACCAAAATTACTCGGAACTAAGAAAAATTGAAGCAGGTGTACCACAAGGAAGTGTCCTAGGACCGACCTGATGATACTACAATATTAGTGCCAGATAAATCCGTTACCAAGGCTACACAAAAAATGCTAAAATGCAGTCAATAAAGTAAGTGATTGCACACAAAAATGGCGAATGGAAAAAAAAGAAAAAAAATCGACGCGTATAAACTTTACAAACAAAAAAATAAACAATGTTCCAATTTTTACCAGTACCTTACTCCAATACTGCCAAATACCTTGGAATGACTTTGGATGCAAAGCTTAAATGGAAAGAGCACATGAAAAAAAAGAGAAGAACTAAACTTGAAGTACAGAAAAATGTACTGGTTACTAGGAAAGAACTCTGACCAATCTATCCAGAACACACTAACGTTATATAAGCAGCATCCAACTATGGGGCTGTACAAAGAAAACAATTGCTGAACCTATCCAAAAATTCCAAAGCAAGGTGCTTCGTGGAATAATAAATGCCCCTTGGTATATAAGAAATAGCGATCTACACCCTGATCTTCAAATTGAAATAATTACAGAAGTAGTTAAAAAACACTCTGTCACACACAATCAGTGACTGCAAAGTCATATCAACTCCAAAATGGAGACTGTCTTAAATGTATGAGACAATGTTTGGAGATTAAGAAGAACCAAGCCTCATAAGCTGATGGTCTATGGAGCTAAGGGAAAGTGTTATAACTTTAAAACTTCCAACAATGTGACTTACAAATTAAGAAAGAAAAATCATTTGTCGATCTTTCATAGATTGGTCCTGATTCACCGCCGGTGTTTTTAGTGCGGTAAGAGTCCCACACTACTCAGTACCGATTCTTACCGAGTGTCTTTTGAAGATATCCATTGGTAAAAAAAAATTCAATACTTCTTTCCCTGTCTGATTTTATTATTATATTGCTGAATCTGATCTTGAGTAAATGAGTGACTATAGCATTTTCGTTTAGTACCCCAACATAATTTTGCTTTGCTTGTTACGCCACTGGCTACTCTTCTGCTGTATCACCGCCAAACAAAAAGCACAACACAACAACCGCGCTCTAAATTTTACTCTAAAGAAATTTCTGCCCAGAGCATTACAAACTGCAAGCAAATAAATTCAGCAACAAAAGTATACGAAATTCACCTGAAAAACCTCAGGCCTGATAGGATGGTGGAATAAAAAAAAACAATCATCAGCTATAAAGCAGTAGCACCCTCTGGGCTGCAGAAACAATAGGAGCAGCACCCACCCTTAACCCATATCCGCCTCCGTCACCGCCTCACAGATGTTAGGAGTCTCGGTTTGCACATGTACATTATATAGAGTATTCTATATTGCTGACGGTTGCACCAGCCCAACTACCTACATATACCTATCAGAAACTTAACTTTTCACGCAATTAAAATTGTTTTGCAAAGCGAGAGCAGGCACTGCTGCCAATACCACTGCAGCTTCCATTTGAAAGCTTCCACACCGAAGAATGCAAAATTACTTTCCATCTTATCGGAGCTAAACTTTTTGAATCTCTGCATTCTTTAGCTCTGCTGAATGCATCCATTCGGGACCAATTCTCGGCTAAGGTTCGCACTTAAAAAGGCGGTGAGATACTTGTCTTTTGTTTTTTTTTTTGTTTTTTCTCTCCTTCGTCCTTTCACAAAGTTTTTTTTTTTTTTGTTTTTGTTGGATCCTTTTTCTTTGTGCTGTTTGTTTGGCTAGTTGCACTCTGCTGAAAAGTGTAACTTCTTCAATTAAAGTTTCACTATTGTTCGCATGAAGAATAGCAGTAGGTACCTACAACATATTATACATACATAGTAATGGGGTAGATGAAGTTCTCCGGGGGCGCCCGCCCACGCCCGCCCGTTTCTTACTACAATTCAAAGAATACAAAGGATGTTTTGGCAAAACACACTCATCAACTAGCTAGCTACTGGCAGCGAAAGCGCATTCAAACAATGCAAAATGTGTTCTTTAGTCTTTATATTTTTTTTGTTTGTCTTCTTTTTTACTTTAAGAGAAATGAGACTCATTTCCGACAAAAGTGTCCCACAAGGACGGGATGACATTTTTAAGTACGCAAAACAAAAATATGTCTTGTGTGTCGTTTCTCTATTGTTTGAGACTTGGGAAATGATAAAGATGGAAGAAAAGCATTGACTATGGTTTGCATTAACACATTTCACAAGTCTAGCATATCAGTATATTCAGTAGGTATATGGTTAAGAGATTTGTTAGCTTTGAGAAACAAAAACGGTAATCAAATTTGCTTGCGAATTGCGAATAGTTGTCAGAAGTTGAAAAATATCTTTTATGGGTTCTTAAGGTCTTAATCCTGCTTACGAGTAGTTCAAGAATAATGGAAAAGAAAATGAAAATCCTAAGTCTTGTTGTGCTTTAAAATGGAATGTGCTTGCTTAAGAGAAGGACTCCTTAACATGTTCTAAGGACAAAAAATTCTTCTTTGAGTTTGTTTTTGTATTTTGACATCTTGCATAATCGATAATGACAGAATTTCAAAGCGTGTTTCTTAAATTCAAATTTAATGAAACATGGCTAGAAGATTGAAGAGGGAAGAAGCATGTGCAGATTATATCATTAATCCAAACTCAATTACTGGATATTGGTCTTGAAAAGTAATTCTCTGTACACGCGTTGTTGAATTAAAAAAGAGCATTGAATAGTGTGAGCGACAAAATATAATCGATAAGCTTTTGAGATTAGCAACCAGAAAAAAACATTGTAAATGATCCAATGATTAACTTTAAAATAAGATATGTACGAAGCCGAAGTTCCTACTACAATGCTTCCAACAAAAACATTTTAGTAGCATATTCTGATAATTGGGTGCGATATCTTGACTTGTTAAATATCGACTCCATTTGGTTGATTTATATAATCTTGAAAAAAATCTCGAACCATCAAAAACTAAAAAAAAAATGTACCGATTTGTTAAATGTCGTTTTATTAAAATATCGATGCAGGAGACTAAAACTAGATCCAAACCAAAATCGTAATACAGTTATCCTTACAAACAGTCAGGCAGCATCATCCTCTTAATTGGTCCAGCAAAGCCGGGAGGAGCTCGCAACCCTTAATATTAACCTTATGTGGTCACCCTTATCTGGGTTCCTGGCCATAGGGGCATTAAAAGAAATGAACGGGCAGATGAACTGGCCAGGCAAGGATCAGCCCGTCACAGCTTTCTTGCGGAAAGAGTCAATATTCCTCTGTGAGCTGTGAAGGGCAGTTTATTGACAATCTTTCAATTTTTAGCATAACCAAATGCAAAATATGCAGAAAGATCTGGCCCCCCATTTAATAAATCTCGAACAATTGATCTGTTATGCAGACCCAGGCAAGACAAAGCTAGGGTTGTTGCAACCAGTACTGGACCCTGGCCAGTAGGGAAACATGCGGTGGGACTGGGTATTCCTTACAATACCAATACTCACTACCGTAGCTGCCACAATTTGCAAGCAAAGGAAACATTCTTTCATTTTTTTTTTTGTAAATGTCCTGCTCTGGCTAGAATGAGAGCACAATCGTTTGGAGCGGCATTTTCTTACGACCTCAACGAACTTTCACGAACTTTCTGAAATCAAAATCAAAAACTTGATTTCCTTTCTTAACGTGGCGAAATGGACCTAAGACAAAATCGGTTGATTCTGTAGACCCCAAAGACCGTAAGCTATTGGAGTACAGGCCTCAGCTGGGTTTCATGATGCTCAATGACAACGATCATCGGTTGGATCGTTCGCGCTCCTATGCCATTCTGCTATCTTCTGAGCTCGGCATATCGTAGCTGGCTTTGGGCGAGAAGCGATCCAATCGAGTGAGTGTCTTATGTCCCGACTGTTGGTGCTAGCCCACAATATACTAAGACCATACCTCAAATCTATTCTAATTCAAACAAAAGAACTCTGGTCTCATGGTGGATGCTGATCTTCACTTTAAACCTCCCGTCACGCCGAGTGCGCAGACGGAGGCCCAGGAAGAAATCTCGCATCCATTGATATATCTCGAAGATCCCAGATGGAATCAGGTTTGTCAAGTTTTACAAACAAACCTACTGCATTTGTGGGTCCCTTTGCTGTCAACTTCAACGCATTGAAGGGGATCCACAAATCCTCACTTTAATCCACTTTCACTCACAGTTCAAACGTGTTATGGTATCAAAACGGTGCAATTCAGCTCTAATTGGGCACCGAGCGAATTTTACGCCCGCGTGCCACCAATTATATCTACCTACCATTAAAATATCGATTTTCAAAATGACTACAGTGTTAATTGGGTCCTGGAGTCACCCCTGGGACTCCCTAAAGTGTTTTTTTGAAAAAAAAAAACTTAAACTTACCCTGACGAGAAAATTCTGTGTGTACATTTTGTAAGTCTTCCCGAAGTAGACCAATTTTTTGTTGTGGAGAGTTGTGGTAACAAACAAACTGTCAAAATGACATGCATTTTGAAGCATTAGTATCTATTGTTGTGGATTTGCGTAATTGATTATTTTTGAAATGGAAAATAAAAGAATAGATTTACAAATTTTATTTTAATAATAATAAGAACAAATAGTTAATGGAAACTGTGATTTGTTTTTATTGGTTTTAACAGTAGTTCCCAAGAAGACCTGGGTCAACTCTCGAGACTGATTCTCATCAGTAAGCTGCCTACCCCTCTGTCAGTTTATTTCATGATTGCGAGTTTAAATGTCGAAACTCCAGTATACAGCTTCACTTCTTGTGAAAGACCCAAGCAGTAGGTAGTCATAAATTTATTAATTAAAAGACTGGTGCACGGTTTCAATCTTTTTCGCTTTTTTGGCTTTCTTTTAAAATGGTTTTTTTCTGATTCCATAAATATTACTTTTTTTTTAATATTAGAAAGTTGGGTCGAAATTATGGCAAGGTCAAAACTGGTTTTGCAAAATTTGTCTTTCGAAATTTTTATCTCAAAATACTGATTTTCCAAATTCCGTTAGCATAATTCTAACAACAATAGATTTGGAAAATGTAAAAAAGGTCGTACCTTTTTTCTTCCTTTTCAAATATCTTTGCTCGTCATCTTTAAGAACTGTTCAATCTTTTGAGATGGTTAAATCTTTCAAGCAGGAGTTTTAAAAGGTTTTCCATAGATTGATTTGATTAAAAATATACATTTTGTCCTATGCGTCAATGTTTTTACATTTATTTAAGCGTTTGAGCAAAGCTTTCAAACAGGTTTAAAAAAAAGAAACTCCGCAGTGACAAAAACCAATGTCCAATGCTTGTGAGACATTTTTGTAAAAAAACAACATTTTTATATAACATTTTGTGTGTTCACTATTTTAAGATTCACTTAATCGAGCGTCTACTGTATTATTATTTGTTGACAAAGGAGAATAGGCAAATTTGTATGAAACATGGACGTTAGCGGTCACGAATGGTTCTGTTATTTTTGGATGTTATTTAGTCCTACAATCAGCGTGCAAAAGTTTTTTCCATTGTGGTGCACTTCAAAACCCATTTTTGATTCAACACTTTAATCAAGTTTTACCAAGTATTCTGACTAATGTTAAAATAGAAAAGGAAAGTGGAATAAGGATTTTAGACAGTTGCAAGAACATTTTTTATTCAAAATTCCCATAATAAATAATCACATTTACCATAATACCGTATATTACAATCCACATACTCGTAATATTAAAAAAATTGTTTGATAGGGCGAACATATGCGTATAATAAAAGTGTATAAAGTCAAGCTCTAAATTGCTCTTGAGACTTGAATTTCTTGAAGATAACCAATATCCTTCGTTTGGTTATCGTCAAAAATAAGCCAATTACCAGCATTGCTATGGAACGTGGATTTTTGTCTTTTAGTTATTTATTATAGCGAAAATCATAACCCGCAACTGTCGATGTATTAACGGTGGCATTTGGAAAGCGCCAATAAGCCAATCTTCTACTTTTATGTCTTAAAAAATGGGGCTTAAATCCTGATTGAAATAATATTTTAGAAAAATAAAAGAGCTACTTGTAACCATACTGGGTCTGCTTAAAATCATTACGGGACCTTGGGAGTTTTTGAAATTCCCCAAAGCGGACTACAACAATGTTAGGAGACGTTTTGTAGTTAGGATAAGGCATTACACACACAAACTATATAATTACAATACGATATTGCATTGCATTTGCATTATATAAACACTGCAATATCTTCTTTTCTAAACGAAAATATTTCGTATGAATTTTTTGTGCAGGTATCTTCCACTTTCGATGGCAGTTTTAAGCGATAGTTTGCATATAATTCGTATGCAAAACACTATCAAAATCAAACATTTTCAAATTTTGGCCTGTAAAAAATTATAAAAGTACATAAAAAATAGACTAAGGGAGTTTTCATTGAAGAACGACGAAATCTTAATGCGCTTTTAAGCCTCCATTAATTTGAAAAAATATGTACAGCAAATAAAATGCATTTTAAATCTCAAAAGTTAACCTTTTTTTTAAATTCTAAAAAAATGAAATTGTGCACCGTATGAAAGATACAACAATACTAACTTCAAAATAAAATATTATACCCCACGTAATTAATTTAAAAATACATACTTACATAATTCCTGAGAGCCAATCTCTAATGCTTCTTTAAAGCTTCTTTCTATGTCTATAGGTACATACATAATATTTATCTACCACAAAAACTAAATCCATCAACATTTTAAGTTAGGGTATTTAGGATAATGACAAGCTTTTTAGTTGTACTTTATTAAACTTCTTACCCAAAAAAAAAAAAAATAACTCACAAATGCCTTTCATATCCACAACCTCAAGAGTATAACATTAAAACTAAACTTTTTTGTCCGCCTTCAGAGATTACCATTCAAAAATGTCCTAATTCAGATAAATTTCAGTCCTCAGGTCACATATATAGTAAAGTTTTCAGGATGACAGCTATAAATCCTCATAAGCATCCTAATATACAGAAGCTCAAGACACGTCGCGTCGTCGCTTGTTTTTTTTTTTTTTTGTTCTTCTTTTTTGTTATACATTTAAGCCAACCGCTGCTGCTGTATGATGCAACCTCTTTACGATGAAGCAAAAAAAAAAATCTAAACTATACAACGTCATAGGAAACTAAAAATTTTCAACAACCCTTCTAAACCGCGGCCGTTTCACTCATAGGAATTAAGGTTCTAAAAGTGCCCAGCTCATTCCAAATGGACTTTTTTCCTTCTTTTTACTATAAGCAACTTATATTAGGTTGGTTAGGTTTTTATAAGGAAAAAAGAAAACATAGCTGAACTACCCCCGTAATGACCTAAAGTTTAACAGCTGTCAGAAAACTTTACATTCACCGACATTATTACTATAAGCGCGAAGGACTACGTGATTCCATACACTCATAAACCTCCTATGAAAAGCTTTAAGACCCTAAACTCCTTCTCCTCCCCTCTAGGACCACATATACATACTACACACCTTTTATAACTGAAAACCGGTGCTGGCTACGTGAAAGGACCTAACTAGACGTAATATTATGGAAATTTCCTTCAAACAGACGAGTAGAAAGAAAAAAACATGCTTAAAAGAACGACAAGGACGACGACGGCACGGAGGCGGAAACGACACAAATTCTTTAATAGATGTGCACTTTGGTGGTACATGATGATTTGGCTTTGGTTGTCTGAAAAGTATATGAAGTCGAAGACGGAGGCCCCAGAGGGATGTGAGCTTCATTTTTTTCTTTCTTTTTTTTGACGAAGATGTGCAGGATACACGTCCGTCGGGGCACTTAACCTAACTACCTGGATGTTTAATTTTCTTTGGCTCTCTTGCATGGATGCTGGGTTAGGTTTTTTTTTGTATTTTATTATTATATCTTTTTCCTTTATTAACTATCACCTGATGGTGTAGTTCGTGCGGTTAATAGAACTTGCAAGTCTTAAAACGGTTTATGGTAGGTCTTTATGTGGTGTAAACATACTGTTATATGGACTCATTAGGAAAATGTGTCGCATCAAAGAAGGTATTGTATAGCATAATATTTCATGTTATTTGCCTCATGTCAGGTTCAAATATTTGCAGGCATCTGTCTTTGATTTTGTATGAAAAGCTTGGTTTACACGAGTAAGTTTAACAACAAAATTATTTTAAAGGCTTTTTGATTTTCTTTAACACTCAGATCAGTTTTTTTAGAGTCTGGATTGCTTCTTTTACAAAAATCATTCTACATTTGGAAAAATCTTTTTTGTATGATTAACATAAGGAAAAACCTTCATTCGTAAGCCACTGGAGTTAAGTTCTTAACCAAAATTAAATTATATTAATTTTTACAAATTAAATTTTTAAAGTGTTTCACTTTGTCAACAAAAATACTATTCTTGTTGATTTCCAACTCTCGTTAGCAGAATTAATTCATGCTTTCAACTTAATTTCCATAAATGCTAAATGCATGAGTATCCTGTGTGTAAACACGAAACAAACTTTTATTTCAAAACAAATTTAGTAAGCCAAAAATCTAAGCAAAATGCACTCTCTCTCTTGCTGTTTTTGTATATCTGTCAAATCTTACATCTGGTTCCCTCTACGTATATTTCTATCCATAGAGGATGACCAATTGTAAATTTTATTTTTAATCAACTTCAAATATACACACAAAACACATTGGAGCTGCCCCTTAGAAAATTTCGCAGTTGCCAAATGGGAATTCACAATTAATTTTAGAATTGTCACAGAAATAATAGTTTTACCAAAATAGATCGGAAATTCTAAAAAACTATATACTTGAAACTTAAATCTCGTGCAATGTTATTATTGTATCATGAGTATCAAGTTAGCAAATTAACCTTGACAAATCGAAAAGTTAATAGGTCGATAACTTGCCGTTAATTAGTTGTGACAGTTTAGAATTTCTGTTTTCTATGTTTGTTGATACCAAGTTAGCAAAGCACCCTTCCGAAAATCAGTGAAAACTTTTTATACCTGATGGTTGATGGGTTAATAATTTTTCGTTAATTATTCGTTAATTAGTTGGAAAAAATTCAATTTGATCGGGCGATGTTTTCTATGTTTTTTTGGATGCTTTGCTTACTTGATGTCAAGTTTTAGCAAAGCAACTCTCACGCACCAAAAAATGGATAGATGCATAGTTTGTCGTTAATTAGTTGTGCAAATATGAATTTATCATTCTATGTTTTCTACTTTTTTTTTGAAAAGTGGTAAAAACTTCTAAGTTTTAATATTTTAGTACTTAATAATTTGCCATCAACTAGTTGTTATTTGGTTGTAAGAAAATCAATTTTTTCATGCGATGTTTTCTTTGTGTTTTTGAATTATTTGTTTTCTATGAGTGTCAAGTTAGCAAAGCAACTTTAACTAATCAAAAATGGGTAGATGGATAATTTACCACTAATAAGTCGTTAATTAGTTTCAACAATTTCGAATTTGTCGATCACTTTTTTCTATGTTTTTGTTTTCAAAAAGTGGTAAAAACTTCTCGACATAACATTTTACTATATAATACGTGCGATGTTTTCTGTTTTTAACTTTATTTTTTAATTCATATGGAATCAACAAAGAGCTCTGGAAAAGTTTTGAGAACCTTAGTTTCTAGTTGGTTTTCGAGTTTTTTTTTCTGAGTTTAGCAATTCGGTGTTGCGCCATCTATCACTTCATAAAAAATATACTATGTTAGTTTCAGCTTAATTAAGTTTAAGCTTTAAGCTTTGAGATATTGCTGCTCAGAGTCATCTATCGCAAAGATTCAAAACTTTTTACTCTCATGTAAAACCGAAAATGCTACTTAATTCATCCATGGTCACACAGGCCACTTTTCAATATTTTTAGTATTACTCCCAAACTAAGCCAAATTTGAAAATCTTAAACCATTCATTTTTTGAGGGAGTGGATGGAGATTCTGGTTTCAAAATTCAGCTTTTCAAAATTCTGTTTTTTTTTTTAAACTAGTTCATCAAAATTCGGTTTTCTTAGTTCTGTCTGTTAAAATTCGGTTTTTCAAAAATCTTTTTTTTCAAAATTCTATCGTA
This sequence comes from Dasysyrphus albostriatus, assembly GCA_946251815.1. NCBI lineage: Eukaryota > Metazoa > Arthropoda > Insecta > Diptera > Syrphidae > Dasysyrphus > Dasysyrphus albostriatus. The sequence goes on from OX276336.1 coordinate 13,949,260, forward strand.
TAAAATATTTGACCACAAAATTCTGCCTATTCCGCTTTTTTACTCAAATAACATTTATTGTTAATGAAAATAAACAAAAAAAAGTACCTTTTTAGCTTTATTGTTAAACAAACATTTTTCCAACTGAAAGTGATCTTGTTTTTGATGTAATTTATTTTTATTGTTTGCTGCACACTGCACATATTTTTCTACAGCCCGAGGTTAATCGGTGTTTTAGCCTGACTGTTTTTCAATTAAATGCAAATAACTATTAACAATTCAATTTCTTCACAACTCTTCGCAAACCATTTGAACTATTTCAGGTTTGCAAATGTCCAATTATAATTTTAATATCGACAAATTTTTTTCAAACTTAAACAAATGACCAGCGATGCACAACTTATCTTTTCTTTATTTTATACTTTTACAGGTTATTGAGGTTATAACTTTAAGTGCATAAATGGTGTAACCCACTTTTTTTTACAAAATTTCTAACCGAAACGGTAGTTTATAATTGTATCCGTTCAATGCATTATCAACTGAAGAGTGTGTTCGGCCCTTTTCTTAGTCGTGTTCTTTTTTAAGCTACTAACATTTGTTTACACTAAACCGAAATCTGATTTTTCAGCAAAATTTTTTGGAGATTTCAAATTGGTGGACAAGGATTTTAAGATTTCGTTAAAATCTGAAGTTTTCATTGAAATTTCGATGACATGTTCATGAAAACTTGTTCCATCAATTAAAAATAACAAAAACAGAATTTCAATTTGGTGGGAACATAATTTGAAATTTAGGTAGGTTGTATTTTTGAAAAACTTTGATTTTTAAGAATTTACAATGGTATCTTACATAGAATTTGATGCATTAATGGTAGCAGACAGGAGAATCTAAAAAAAATGTGTTACACCAATTTCTTAACCAAATAAAAGATTTTTTCCTTATAATTCATGCTTGGGCAAATTTAAGAAAATTAATTTACGAAATTCTGCAAATAATAAAAAGAAATTATGGAAAATGTTAAAAAGCGTGCGCTTTTTTTGTAAAACAAAATTTTGAAAAGCAGAATATTGACAAGCTGAATTTTGGCAAACAGAACTTTGCAAAAAAAAACCAACCCACTTTTTGTTCAAAATTAATTTTCTATAGAAATTAATGGCTTAAAATTTTGTATAAAAAAAATTAATCAGGAAAACTGTCAGAGTTACAACCATTCAAACCTAACCATTCCTGATAATTTTTCGCAGTTATTGCCCTAAAGCCTAATTTTGGGTACCACATGACAAATTTAACATTCCTTGCACCTAGTACCAAGTCTTATAGAAATCGGACCAGCTGTTAAGCCTGTAGGCCTAGAAGCACTTAGAAAGAAGCGCAAAACAAATTTTTGAAATTAACTACTTTTAAAATATTCTTAATAATCGTAGTCTCATATTTCTGTTAACTTTTCCTACTTAAATTTTCTTATCAATCCATCCATTTTGATAGAAAATCTTATTTTGAACAAATAGTTTTAAGTGAAAAATTGTCAAATTTGTAGTAATTTAGTTGCATTTTCTGTTTTAAGGATGCTTCTATAATATGTTTGCTTTTGTACAAATTTCTCGATTTTTTAAGTTTCAGTTAAGTCGGATGATTAGTTTTTTAGTTTTATATAATTTTTAGATTTTGGTATTCACCGACATGTATAGAAAATTCAAATTAATCACTCCATAAGAAATGATTTGTCATTTGTCTGAGATTCATTATTTCAGCTTTTTAATAAACATAACCTATATTTATGTAAATAAAACACAGCACAGGTAATGCAACTCTTTTTAAAAAAGCAACCGCGCCTGCCAGATAAATTGTGTTTAAAGAACTGACTCATTGGATTTTTTCAAAGTTTTAAAATAATGATTATAAACTTTGATTCTTTAATGTAAGGAAGTATATGTATTCCAGGTGCTTCAAAATATGGCAAAATACAAACTCCTTGGTTTTTAAACAGTATTGCCATAATGCCATTATAAATGCCTGATTTAACATAGTACAAGAGTAAAAAGTATTTTGAAATTTTAAAATTATGCTAAGTGCTTTTTATGCATTATCTGTCATTGTTAAACATTCTAAGGGGTGTCTTTTTTAGACGTGTGGTTTTCAATCTGGCAATACTTTTTTCTTAGTTCGTCTTTTTGACAGCTGTCATTTGATTTCTGCTCAAATTGGTAAGCCATTTCATGATGAATAGACTTACTCCTGAACAGCGTTTGCAAATCGTGCAAATTTATGACAAAATAATGGTTCGGTTCGCGAAAGCCAACGAAACAATCAATTTATTGAAGGAAACTTTTGGTGAGCGCATTATCTGGCGTCGTGGCCTCCAAGATCGTGCGATTTAACACCGCTGTTCTTTTTTTGTGGGGTTATGCTAAGTCGCTTGTCTACGCAGATAAGTCCGAGATGATCGACGCCTTGGAAGAGAATATCCGGCGCGTTATTGCTGACATACAGCCCAAATCGCTTCCAAAATTGATCATTAATTTGGCCTCTGGGCTGGAATTTATTCGAGACAGCAGCCGTGGCCAAGTGGCAGCCCAAAATCGTTTTAAAACATAATAGCAAACCCTTATCTATATAATATAGCTAAATTCTTGGCCATAACATTAAATTATATGCGTTTTATTTCTTCTTGAAAACCACACGTCTAAAAAAACTGCTTTTATAATACTAGACTTGATTTTAAGAAATAATTTTATTTTATACTCTAAACTCTAGTGATAACTGATTTAAAATGATGAGCTTATGAACTTAAAGTGCAAGATGAATGGCATCCACCTCACTTTTTAAGTTCACAATGCTTACGAATTCTTTTCTTGCGCAGCGAATCCACTTTTAAAAATCGAGACAGTTTTAAGTGACAGCTGTCAAATTTCGGAGCTGCCACTTGCACGAAAAAAGAACTACGCAAAATTTAATTAGTGTAAGAGTGTAAGGTGAGACAACCATTAGAAACAAACATTTACAAAACTTATAAAATCTATAAATACCAGCTTTGGTGGCAACCATACTACTTTTCGCCACACTATGATTTCCAAACAAAAAAAATTGCCTCTTTAATAGGCCCCCAACTACCCATTTGCATATAGCTATATACTCATTCCCAAAAGTACGCTGGGGAAAAAGTCTCTGCTCCTTGCGTATATATACCATTCAAAACGTATTAAAATGTTTTCTAAATCTCATCGCTTGTCGGTCTCTGTTGCTGGAACTTTAGTGTTGTGGAACTATTGCTATTTCCGAAAAAGCATCTCCTGGGAAGGCCGAGTATTACCTACACCTTAAACCTCTGAATTACCACATTTCACTGCTGCAGAGCTCTATCACGGATGTATACATGCATATGTACATATAGGTATATATGGAAAAGCAGAAGGATAAACTCATTTTGAACTCCACACATATCCCGAATGCAAATCCCTCCATGCTACAGATAGACATCTGAGACATTTCTGTGAAAATGACCAAAATGGACCATTGGGGGTTTTTGCACACTCGCAACCGTATTATTATTATCGCCAGAGAAAGCTCTGAGAAATATCTCCAACACAAGGGCGTTCTCAGGGCTTCGATTTGAGGGGGGCAAACTCATTCAGAATTTCGTATAGGGGGAAACCTCTTTCTTAAAATAGTTTTTGTACAGAAATCTTGACTCAAAATGCTTTCAAAAGGAGATAAATCGCCTAACGTATGAAATATATTGTGATTAGTGGGGGGCAAGTGGCACTACCTACCCCCCCCCTTGCGTACGCCCTTGCTCCTACATACACTTCATATACAATACATTTATACAACATTACAGTTTCCCTACATAAAATGTTGTTCTAACTGAAAACTCTTGTGTCAATTGTGTTTGTTCTTATCTCTATTGCAGCAACTACCAACAGATCCAGACCTTGGCCTACGAAGGGCATGAAATCGCTACCGAAACCATTTCGCTACAAACCGGTCTGCAGGACAAAGGCTACGAGGAATGGGTAGGCGAGATGATTGGAATGCGAGAAATTTTGAGATTCTTCGCAAATGTATCTGTCAGTGAAGTTGTCGGCATGAGGGCACCATTTTTGAAGCCTGGGAGGAATACCCAGTATAAGGTGACTTTCGGAGCGAATCTTTTGATTCGGGTTATCATTTTTAATTGTCTTTTGCTTTTTCCTCTATTATAAAGGTTATCGAGGACTTTGGTTACATCTATGACAGTTCAGTGACAGTTCCGCCAGTAAATGTGCCCGTTTGGCCATACACCTTGGACTTTAAAATCTCACATGAATGCAAGAGTGGCACTTGCCCCACAAGGCAATTCCCCGGAGTTTGGGAGGTGCCATTAAATACCCATTATGTGGAAGGCTACGAGGGTGGTCACTGTCCCTATTTGGATCAATGTGTCTTGCATAGTCTGGATGAGAATGAAGTTCTTGAATGGCTGCAGGAGGACTTCTCCCGTTATTATGACCAGAACAAGGCCCCTTACATGATGCCCTTCCATACCAACTGGTTCCAGACCAAACAGTTGGAACTTGGATTACATAAGTTCCTCGATTGGGCACTAACACTGTGAGTATATTATATGATTTGGAATTTGCTTTATTTTACACCGTTAGTTGTAATGAGAAAAGTTGAAATGCTTTTGGGAGCAACTACAAACTACATATAGCTGGATGATGATGGACGGTGAAACCTTTTGGGGAATCCTATAATTCCGTCAACTAATTTCAAACTTGCTGACGAAATAATTACGTATTAAATTTTTAATTCCAATGAAAATAATCTATGACTTGAAGTTGTGTCTATATAAGCACACAAGTCAACCCAGCCCAACCCCTCTAACTGACAGGTGACATAAAATCAATGGCTAGTGTTTGACACTTTTTGTGTCAGACGGGAATGGAAAAACTAAAATTGTGTTGACAAGGCTTGGCTACACAAAATACCATTTAAACTTTTCGTCATTCCATATCGTTGTGGGTTTTGGTCATTTTTAAAGACTAATGGAAAGGGGACGGGGTGTGTTGTTTTTGTTCTATTCTATTTTTGTTACAGGTATTCGAGAAGGGGATAAATTCTTCCTGACATCGAAAAAGTTTTTCGTGCCAAACAATGTATTGGTAAACATTTGCAGTTGACGAAGTTTGTTTTTCTTCTATTTTTTTGTCTCGGGAAAGGTGACAAGAGTATTTAATTTGTTTACGAAGGTTTACTAGGCACAAAGATCCCTATAGGATAGAGGGATGAGAATAGGAATAACGATGATGATTATATGGGTAAGGGTAAGTTTTACTATCCGAAAAACTTTTTTTGTTTCTGTCTATTTTGCACCTTGGGTGTTGTGTGTATAGTTGTAGAGTTTTGATGATGAGGATTTTTTATGGTTGTTGGAGAGTTAAGGTGTTTCCTCAACATAGGTTTCCAATTAGAAAGTTAAGTTTCAGTTTTGTTTTTTTCAATTTAAGTATGATTTTTTTTTTGGAAAAAGAGAAACAGAAAGGATGTAAAGTCAAATTAAACAAATTGTTTTATATTAATTGGAATGTGTTGCAATTAAGAAATAATTTTCTCATGCGAGTGAATTGAATCGCAATTCGAGGAAATAAATAATTACCTCCGTGGAGGAATTGAATTTTTAAGCAAATAAATATAGTTTATTTATAGTTTTTAATTTTGAAAGATGTATATAATGATATAGCACTTTGTTTTTAACGAAGTTAAGTAACGTGTTGCTGGTTACGTTCCAGTCAAAGTTCCTGCTTATTCCACGATTTATTTATTTACTAATTTATTGATAAGAAATTTTAACATTGGATACAATAAGATAATATGTTTTAGGTAGTATCCTAGAAGAGCATTACAAAGTGTTATAAATAAAAATATAAATAAAAAAGAAACAGTGAATAATAAAAATTTAACATTATTTTTACAACAAAGATATTGTATTTAATTGAGTTTGATTAAAAAAAAAAACAAAATCACAAATCAAACTATTACACGTGGACTGACTTTTTTTCAATGAGTGCTATTCGCCATGTTTTTGTCATTATTGACATTGACATTATTATGAGCCTTTTGTAATTTGATTGTAGCTTCGCTAATCGTTTTGTCTACTGCTAGTATTGCAGTATCATCAACAAACTTGGCTACCATAATGTCTTCTATTTGAGGTACATTGCGTGTTAATAAAAGGAACAGAACTGGACCTAATACACTTCCTTGTCGTACCCCAGCCACTATGTCATTGAAATTAGAATAGTCATATCCGTGTTTTACTGATATCTAGATCTAGATATCTGTTTTGAATGTTATAAGGTCTTTCAGGCAGAACTTGTCTTAATTTTAATATGAGGCCTTCGTGCCACACCTTGTCAAACACCTGCGACACGTCCAAAAAGACTATCGAGCTGATTTTCTTTTCTTCGAGAGCTCTCTCAATTACGTCAGTAATTCTGTGCACTTGATCAATTGTCGAATGCTTTCCTCTAAATCCGAACTGATGTTCAGGTATTAATTGTTTCTCTCCTATTATCGGCTGCAAGCGCAGGAGTAGTAATCTTTCAAAAACGTTTGCTATTATAGGAAGAAGGGAAATCGGCTTGTAACATTTCTTTTCGTGAGATGGTTTTTGCAACTTTTCATTGGCTCGGAAAATATTCTAACCTCAGAGGGGCATTTATTATGTAAGAGAGGTTGATAAATCCTTTACGAGGGAGCATTTTTAAAATTTCTTCTTTATTTCTCTTTTTAATTCGACAAGTATGCTTTTCTTGTAATGACGCTTTCATTTGAGGTAAAATTCATATATATATTTTTGTTGAGTTCTTGCCCATCGAACGGCCTTAATGTTTTTTCCAAAATATATTCAAAAAATTGAGAACAATATATTGACACTATAATGACTCAGAGAAGCCGATAAAAGTCGATTTTTTTCTCCACTTTTCAAGGCAAAAATTTTCAATCGTAATATTTGCATTGTTTTTTGTTTATATTTATGGCACAAGGCAGCGTAAGTTGAGCACAATCCAACAAGACTTTTTTATTTTAAATCGAAAATGGCGAGGCTAACTTTACGCTTCGTGTTTTTTTTTTTCCACTAAAGTTTGAAAATATGCGACTTTTGTAATCTCTTTGGCATATTGCAGCACAAATTGACCATAAAATAGCACATTTTTCATTTTTAAAATATTACAAAATTTCAAAAATGTTCATCCTAAAAATTTGAATATTATATGAATTTTTTCGCAGAATGACATAACAAACTGAGCAGTATTTTCACGTTTAAGAAATTGCGAAATTCCAAAAAGATTCATGGATAATATTTGAAAATGTTCAATTTTTTTTAATATTTGTGGCAAACAAAGCGGCACAAGTTGGCCGTTCTAAGGAAAAAAGGCGTTACGCAAAAATTCAAAAATTATATTTGTGCAAAGCTTAAAACTCATATTTCCGCAGCAGGGGTGCGCTGGTAGATTATGGTCAAACCAAAAAATTACCATTTAGTCTGCTATTAAACAAGGACTTTTTATTTTATATATATATATATTTTTCAGTTAAAGTTTTCCATTTTTAATAAGAGAATAAGAATAATAATTTCATTTAGAGAATTATTTTAGACTTGCCCATCTTACGAGTGAAATATTCACCAATTAATGGCAGCTTACTGACTAATCCTCTTACTATCTTCGAATTTTCTTTTTCTGACATGCGGTTCGGTTCAGCTCTGAGTCGTCTAATTTTCCATTGGTAATTTAAACTCACAAATTTTAGATGATAAACTGAGGATCAACGATAGTTTAAGTGTGTGATAGTATCCAAATATACTTGAACCATCCTTGAACTTCAGTTAAGGCCAGTTCTACAATCGTGGTTCAAATTTGAATCCGTGGTTCATTAATTTTAAATAACCGATTTCGTTGAGTTAAATAAGGCTAAACTCTAGGTTCAAAGGTGAAAGTATGTTGTAATAACCAATAATAAGCTTGAACCATCAGTTAAACCACTGAATGCGGCGAGTCAAAATTGTTCAACTGTAACGATCAAAATTGTAACCATTTTAACCATGTTCTTACAAATGGCCCTTAATCCACCACAGCAATGAACATGGGGTCAAAATTTGAACCACGTTTGTACAAACTGATCCTTATAGGTCAAGATTACACATGTACGTTTAACTTATACCTACTATCATTTATGTAAAAATACTTTTCATATAAGCTATGTAAAGCAAAGTAGTTTGTTTTACTGCCGATATATGCAAAATGAGTGCTAAAAAAATGTGAGGTTAAATTTGAACGAATTTTTCATTCTCTGTTTTGTGGAATACGTCCTGATGTAGTGGATTGCGAAATAACGTTTAACAGTTCGCAGGATATGTATATTATGTTAGATATTATGTACAACTAAAACTAATTTAAGGACATCCTTTTTTTAAGATAGAATGAGATCATTTTATCACTTTGTCAAAAAGTTAAAACAAAACATTAATGCACTTATGAAAGACGCTGTTCAGACTCTGATTGCTCACTACGCCTTGGTCATGAGGTTATGTGTATGATTTTCTCCTCACCGATTTCAACTACAATACCATCATCATGACGAAGCCAAGAGTCATAATCTAAAAAGGGTTCAATCACTCAACATAACTCTACTCTATGGACATAGTCATCGAGAATTCGAGATACCTACATAAAAGTATCAATCGTACCAATAACGCCACCAAAATTCTATTCAATCGAGTTCGATACTCGAACAAACGTCAGAAGTTTATCGGAAGCAGGATTCTACTTTACCTTTTATCGGCAGTGATTTTGCTGCCGATATTGTTTTTGAAATTCATATAAAGTTCCACTGTACTACGAATAGCTTTCCCAAAAAAACTGCCTACTAACTGAATAAGGCAACACAAATTTAGCGCAGTGCAACACAACTTTGTTTTTTTGAAAATCGAAAATGGCAGTAACCCAATTTTAAATAGTGTTGTGTAAAAAAGTTTTCAACAAAATTATTAAGTGAGCTCTTCGCCATATTATTGCGTTTCGCCCAGGTACAAGAGTTAGGCTCATCAGTTAGATGCTGTTGTACCCTTATTTATTTGAACTTAATTTATTCGCTCCACTTAAACAGAAGAATTTTGTTTTCCAATTTTCTTCAAATTCAAAATCAAAGTTATCAACAAAAAATATTTTGATGTCTTCAGAAACATTTTAATTTTTTTTAACAAGCTTGGGTACATATTTTGTTTTCCTCCCATAAATACCAGATTTCAATATTTATCAATCTTAAATATTAAATGTCAGTTTATAGTTGAAAATCGCAATAGAGTATTATTGTGTGTGTATTTTTTTGTATTTCAATTTAAATTGTCTGATATCCTTATGGAATCAACCAGGTGATGCGTTTATTCTGTTTTCGTAGATTTATTTGTTTCCCAATCCCCGTCGAAAGCTTCAATCTTGTCTTAAATTAAACACAAAAGAAACCCCAAATGATAATTAACCAATTTTCCTTTATAATTAATGAACTACAACTCCAAAAGTACTCTAACTTGTCAAAGAAAAAGAAAACAAAAATTACGTAAAATCTCAAAGCTTCCCTTCATGCTAATACAGTCCCACTTAAATATTTCATTATTATAAAAAAAAAAACAAAAGAAACAAGTAAATAGTTCAAGTACAATGTCCCACATTAAGATGCGGCCACTAATGGTCTGAGAGATCAAGGGTGTTTGCATTTGTGGCACCGCAATAAAAACAAAGAACAAAGGTCACAGTAAAAGTATGATAATGAAATTATAAGGATACTTATTTTTTTTTTTTTTTTTTTACACCCAAGAAAAGAAGACCCCGACCCCGAAGACATACAATGGTTGATAGTAATAATAAGGAAAAGAAAAAGCAGAGAACGAAAAAAAAAAATTAAGGGGTAGAAAAAGTAAGTTACCTACTTCAAGCCCATCATCAACCGTTTTAATAGGACACTTGACATTCTTTCGCGTTCTCTGATGATTATGTTCGTTGTTCGCATAGAGAATATAAAATGGCAGTTTTGTGCTATGAAATTCAATTGACATTGGCCCCGGACATTTTTATGAATATATTTTCTCACCTTCTTTAATTTAATTTTGCACTATTGCTTTTTACAGTAAATATTGCTTTAGTGTAACGTGTAGTAAAATTGACGTTTTTATCAAATTGAGCATTATGATTAAAGAAGATCGAAAAATGAGGTTATAATGGTTATATACGGAAGAATTAGGGAAGAATTTTATAAAAATCGATTGAACTCTTAATGAGAGGTCCTTTATATAAATGGTAATTAGGGATGCTAAGTCTTTTTAGAAAAACTAATTTGGACTCAAATTTATTCTATATCCAACCTTAAATAGTAGATATTTTGGTACACTGACAAATTTGCTGACTGACACATTTGGAAGTAGCCATTTCAGAGAAAAATAAGCTTTTCCTTAAATTCTTAAATCTTTCTAGTTAATAACAAATACAAATTAAATTACCTTCTTTATATATACTAGATACAATTCAAACTTTATGCTCCCTGAAAAATTTCTTCTAAAGAGTTGTCCTAAATCTATTAAATACAATTTTTTTTAAGAAAACTGCCTTAGATACAAACCCATATAGGTGTACATTCAAGAACGAACGCTTTTGAATTTCCTTGGAAGCTATTAACATGTTTCATATTCAACTTATATTTAATCTATCTATAATTTTACCTTTGAGGTTGAAAAAGAGAATAAATACAGTAAAATAAATATTTTGTTTGTATCTTTGATAGATTTTAAAAAAAAGTAAAATAAAAGGTTAAAAATGAGAACACATTTATGAAGAACACGATTCAATCGTGTTTAAGGTTGCAATTAATTACATAAGTGTGACAGTGATAAAAAACATTATATAGCCAGCAGGATTGTATATCACTTTGAGTGTCCTTATAATTAATGAGATTACACAGTTCACCATTAACTAGGCAATTAACCTGGTCATAAGGGCGGAGTATAATTAGTTTTTGTTTGACTGTGACAAATAATGTGTTTAGCACTTAATAAGAAAGTTATTTATGGACATACATATACAAATACATATATGCATATTTATATGCAGAGATTTGCGAAAACTTTTCAGTTTCAGAAGAAATTTTTCTGGAGGTATTGTCACCATAATTAAATTTGAAAAAAAAAACAACAAATAAAAGAGGTCTTATAGAAAATTGTAGAATGTAAATTGTACATATTTTGAGTCTATAAGTTAAAAAAAAAATTTTGATAAGAGTTAAAAATTGAAACTAAAATTAATTATGGCTGATTGACAATTTTTTTCCTACAAAGAAAAGTTGAGGTATTATTTTTTTTTTGTATTTATTTTCCCGTGGATAGGTGCAAAACCTGCAAAAGCGACTCTATGAGTACCGAAAAACGCGAGCTCATAGGTGTGTGAGATTCTTACTACACTAAAACCACCTCCCGATTGCAACTAAGTTATGAAACTTATCTAGCAATTTATTTTTAACGAAGTTAAGTAACGTGTTGCAGGTTACTTTCCGGTGAAAGTTCCTGCTTTATCCGCAATTTTAAAGCGGTTTTATGTTCACCGGACCAAATCGGGAGGTTTCGTTCTTCGCAGACAGTGTGGCGTACTAAATTCGACTCGTCAAGAATGTCAATAATTGTTGAATTAGCATGTTCTAATAGTCGATTTCTATGTTTTCGCGCGAAACTTTTTATTTCATCCCGGACCGTAGGAATCCCAAAATCCCTGTGAAGATCTTCGTTTCTTATATACAAATGACCGAAGCACTTTATTTCAAACGTTTACAAATTATTTAAGTTTGTATGGCAGGTACAACCCCAAAGTTGTATACCATAAGTCCAAACAGGTTTAAGTACTTGCCTGTATAAAATCAACTTATTTTCAATATTCATATGTTCATATCCTCTTAATTTACTTTTTAGTTCTTCGCATTTCTTTTATACGTGTGGCTTCCATTTTAATTTCGCGTCTAGAGTTATTTCCAGATACTTTGCCTCATTTGCTAATGGAATACGAGCGGTATTAAGAAAGACGGGTAATCTGTTTATTTTTTTATACGTAAAGTCCACGTGGACTGATTTTTGTTCATTGAGCTCTATTCGCCATGTTTTTGTTCACTCATTGACATTATTAAGAGCATTTTGTAATTTAATTGTTAATTGCATTTTAATTGTAGCTTCACTAATCGTTTTGCCTTTACTGCTAGTATTGCAGTATCATCAGCAAACGTGGCTACAAATAAAAGGTACAAAACTGGACCTAATACACTTCCTTGTCGTACCCCAGCCTTTTACTTTTATGAAAAAATTACAGTACTTTCCTTATGAAAGTTAGATATGAAAATATTTGTTTTCTCAAAAACGGCTTCTTCAATTTTGATAAAACTTTTTGAACGCTTAAATAATTTCTTTTTTAAAAAACAAGGGTAGATATGGCTGTTTTCATTTAAAAAAAATCAGTAGTGTGTACACCTATGTGTTTTCTCAAGCTCTCATTATGTTCTATACGTGAATCCATGATGAGTATGGTAACTAACTTTGGTATTGTTGCCGTTATTACTTGTAAATGCTTCATTTGTAAGGTTTAGTCTACCTACAGTTTTCCAGGCAGGGGCTTACATGACTTTCCGGGAACCGGGGTAAAATATGAATTTTCTGGTGAAAAAAACATTAAAATCACAAGAAAGGAAAATATTTCAAATTTAAAAATTGAGAATATCAACTCCTTGTGGAATAATTATACAAGGAGTTTACTTTGGTTGAAATTTCAATAATATTAACTCCCGTTCTGCCTTTAGCTTCAGCTAAAACAATGTCTAGATATGAATATGCCCCTTTGTATTTTTTATTTAACACAAAGAATATGGACTACTGTTCTTGATAATACAACACTCATAAATAGGCCATAGCATATAAAACTTAAAGATCAAGCTCAAATCGGAAAATAGATTTGCAAGTATCGGGTTTTTCAATAAGAGCGCTACAAAAGTTTTTTTAAATAAAACAAAATCGGTTTTGGATATCAATGAAATTCTTTATTCCTGTGAAAGTACGTTCGATGCCATTATACTCGTATATGGAACTCGATTTCTTTTGTATGGCCACCACGGGCACGCTTGCAGAAGTCCATACGCTGAACCCAATTTTGTACGGTTTTCAAGCGTAAATCGGCCGATACTGCTGCAATTTCACGTTCGGTATTCGTACGAAGTTCATCAATCGTCGTTGGCTTGTTGGCATAGACCATAGACAACAAATCGCACGACCGAGGCGGCCAAGCGACTGGACCATTTCGTGAGATAACACGTTCTCCAAACCTGGTATCCAATAAATTGACTGTGACATTCGCTGTGTGGCTTGTGGCGCCGTCCTGTTGGAACCACATGTCCTCCAAGTCCATATCATCCAATTGGGGCCAAAAATATTCGGTTATCATTGAACGGTAGCGATCCCCTTTGACAGTAACTTCTTGATCATCACGGAAGAAGTACGGCCCAATGACGCCGTCGGCCCATAAACCACACCAAACCGTAATTTTTTTGGGATGCAATGATACTCATGGAGTACGTGTGGATTGCTGCCTGACCAATGCCGCATATTTTGTTTATTGACGAAGCCATTCAGCCAGAAATAAGCCTCATCGCTGAAGATGATTTTTCGATGAAAATCCGAATCCCAATTCACGAAATTTTTTTTTTTTTTTTTTTTTTTTTTTTTTTATAATTCATTTTTATTTTTCAATTTTCTTAAAACTATCTTAAAGCTAGACAAAAATTCATAAAAACTAGCCTACTTATCAATATCTTAAAACTAACTTACTGGCCCCAGTCGGGCGCTCTAAGTTAAACTATAATAACTTAACGCTAATACCTTTCGGCCTAAGAACTATCTTAATACTAAATCCAGGTCGGTTTTATTTTTTACCGAGAAGAATTTCACAAAAAAAACTCGGTATCTATGTCTTTATTTTTTTTTGGTTTTATATAAAACTTACAAACTAGATAAAACTAAATTAAAGCTAATTAAAACTAATTAGAACTACTTAAAGCTACTTAAAACTATTTATTACTTACAGACTACTTACAAACTAGAACAGCCACAGCAAGCATTTTCCGGTTTTATAATTTTTTTGTATTTTTGTGGATTTTATATTTTTTTTTTTTTTTTTTTTTTTTTTTTTTTTTTTTTTTTTTGGCGCCACCCTGACTGTCCCTACTTAAAACTTACTACCTAAACCTATGTAAGTCGGCCATACTAAAGAAAATAGCAAGGTCAACTATTATATGTCTGAAGGAACTTCATCTTCGTTTTTCAACCACCAGAACTGGTTCTCCTGCTTTACCCTATCTCTTCGGTCCCGTTCGGACACAGTCCTACTGAACCGAAGGTGCTCAGCTCCGTCTTGTGCGAGGACGTCCCGACTGTACAGGAGCCGCCGATCTACAGTTCTCCGGCAGACGTGGTAGATAAGCGGAACCGCTGCTCTATCCTGGATCAACCCTCGACTGTCTAGGTGGAGGAATGCATCGGGCGGAATAAAGCCGCTTAGACGCACACTCTCGTAGTATTCGTTGTTGGGGTAATAAGCCCCGAAAATTAAGCTGTTAGACGAGGACATCGCTCTTGCAATGTGACCTCGAATAAGCTTCAGCATGAAATTATCTATCCTGTTTATGTTGGCCCCGTTGTATAGAGCCAGGTTGGAATAGTAATGTTTGTACTCCGACTCTGGTGTTCTGTGCAATCCAAGGCAGCGTCGAAGACACTGCCTCTCAAACACCCGAATCTTTTCCATTTGAGATGGGGCAACGTTGAACCAAACCGGGCATCCATAGGCAATCATCGGCCGGATGAGGGCCATGTAGCAAATCACCTTCACCCTGCTGTCAAGCCGGCTGCTATAAAACAACCGTTTTGTCAGGGCAAAGGCTCCCCTAGCCCTGGCCAGGGCAGCATTTATATGTCTGTCGAAATACAAATACTGATCCATCCAGATGCCAAGGTACTTTACTACACTTTTACTCGCCAGTGGATGTCCATTTGGCCCTACGATCACCAGCTTGCGCCAGTTCTTTCTCGTATCCCTTGTGGCTCCACGCAACGGAGTCCTAAACAAGATAGTTTCTGATTTCTGAAAGTTGATTTTCAACTTCCAGTCATCGCAATATCGTTGAATGTCATCGAAGTCACTCTGCAAAAGAATTCTGATGTCCTCGACTTTTGCAGCTGTTCTGTACGCAATTAGATCGTCGGCATACGCAATTGCCTGAGTTAGACTACTTATCAGATCGCTGGTGTAAATGCTGAATAGAAACGGCGAGTTGACCGCTCCCTGCTGAAGACCATTTTTAATATTAAAGGTTGTGGCAGAAGTTACATTGCCACTTTTGACAACAAACTTTCTGCCATTGAGCATATCATAAAGCATATATAATAGTGGTTTACTAATGCCAAGTCTGGTCAGCTTTAGATAAAGACCCTCTAACCATACGGTGTCGAAGGCCAATTCACGAACATACGACGCTTCTGGTGGTCAAACGGCTTCGGTTCTTGCGTCAATTTAATCTTGTAAGGATGTAGGCCAAGATTTTTTCGCAAAATTCACCACAACGACGTCACAGAGATGCCCAATGCTTGAGAACGACGTGTGAGAGACACATTTGGACTTTCTGTAACTGAAGCCTCAGCGGCAGCAATATTCTCGACACTTCGGGCACTTGTTTCCCTCACTGGCACGGGAACATTTTGTACTGCGCCTGTGACGACCATAAATTGGACGTAGCGCTCTTAACGTTGAGGCCACTGACTCCGAATTTCGGTAGTAAATTTTAATAATTCCGACTCGTTGTTGGCTCGTATATCTTTCCATTATGAAATGGCGAACCTTACAAAAGAGAAATGTCAAAAGAACGGCAGAGAATATGGCGTCGTTTGCTGTCCCTGTCGCTCTACTTTTGCAGCGTCCTTGTTGAAAAACCCGTTAGAATTTTTCTTGTAAATCTATTTTCCAATTTGAGCTTGATCCTTTAGTTTTATGCTGAACCCGCCAAATCGGCAAAATCATAATAATGTTGAATATAAAATGTCTCCTTCCAACAAAAGACAGTTGAAGGATAATTAAAACTTTTTCATGATTATATACATAATATACATACCAACCAAAAACAAAGTAACTACCTACATTATAGTACCGCAAACTAACTACCTACACAGAGACAAAAAATAAACAATTATTATAAAAAAAAAAACACATCAACCTAAAGTAAAATAGAACTAGATTTCATTAAAATCCTTTAAGGGATTTACTTTCATGTTCAGTTGGTAAAGATTTACACCATAATCATCGACGGACAAACAATGGCCAAAGGAAAATCAACCAAAAAAAAAATAAAAAGATGAAGAAGAGTAAAGTCCCCAACAAAACACTGAACTTCAGGGACACCAAGGAAGATTACTTTTCTACATAATTTCGTCCCTTTTTTTTTGTGTGAACGACGACGACGTCGAAAAAAATATTAATTAAAATAAAATACAAAATAAGCAAAAGAAACAGCTCCTCAATTTCTTTGTATATTGTGTTTTTTTTTTAAGGTAGGTACTGGATTCTCATTTAGTATGTTCCAATCAGTGTTGCCATGCAGATTAGATTCGATTCGATTTTTTTTGTTCATATTATGCAATAGTTGCTAAATTAAACAGGAAATGAAGAGTAAATCAACAAAATTTGAATTTTGTTGTTGCTTTTTTTGTTCTTTTCTATATTCTTTCCTTATTCTCTCTGACGCCACCCGTAGGATTTAAATGAGCAGTCAACATTTTAAATTCAGCCCATTATGCCATTTCTTTCATATCATCCTATTTGTTCCAACTAGGTTCATGCAAGTTAGGTTGCATTTAAAAAAACAAAAGGTCATACAGGCGTAGTTAAAATTATTAAATTAATATTATTGTTAAATTTTTCAATTTTATTTCAATTCATTTTGGTTACTAATTTTTGGAAAGTATTTCGACAAAAAATGCTAAACTTTAAATATTTGGCCTTTTATGTTCCCTCTGAAGTGGTTAAACTTTTTAAGGTTTTGTGCACAAAAAGATAGAAAGCAGTTTCAGTTTTTTAACTTTGTTGCCTGTTAATTTTGTAATCACTTCTCTTTTATTGATTTTTGTATCATCGTACAAAAATATAACTCTTTCAAATCTAAGGAATAAAGTTAATAATGTGGTAACCCTATAAAAAGTTCTAACCAAAACAACGGCTTAAAAGGTGTAAAGAACAATTTTCTTTGAGAGTGTTTTCTTTTTTTTAATGCTGGTTGTTGTTTTGTATTTTATTTTAGGGACAAGGTGATTGACAAAATGGAAAATACCACTTCTCGCTGAA
This sequence comes from Dasysyrphus albostriatus, assembly GCA_946251815.1. Taxonomy (NCBI): domain Eukaryota; kingdom Metazoa; phylum Arthropoda; class Insecta; order Diptera; family Syrphidae; genus Dasysyrphus; species Dasysyrphus albostriatus. The sequence goes on from OX276336.1 coordinate 13,966,686, forward strand.
GTAGAAATATTCAGAGAATTGAGAAAAAATCTGAAAAAAAGAAAATTAAACAAAGGTGGAAAATTGAAGAAGACCAGGATATTTGAAGCACCAAACTTTTAAATTGAAAATATCTGTCGTTTGTTTTTTTTTTTTTTGCTTGATAATGAGGGGAAGGATATTCAAAAAAACCCAACAAACCAACAAATAAATAAAAACAGAAAAATAAAACGGTTTTCATACACTAAACCACCACCAGAACACTGAACAAAGTTTACGATTAGCTTTCACAGACCTTTCACTAGGCAAACATTAAATTTTAATTAAAAAAAAAACTAGCGGAAGGCCGAGTTTTTGTATAAGGTCTCCTCATAATCATGGTGTTTTTAAGGAACAGATATAAGATTTCTCATCGATATGAGTAGCGCTACAAAATTTAACTTAGGCTCGAAGATCCACCGAAAAGTATAAATATAAATATAAATATAAATATAAATATAAATATAAATATAAATATAAATATAAATATAAATATAAATATAAATATAAATATAAATATAAATATAAATATAAATATAAATATAAATATAAATATAAATATAAATATAAATATAAATATAAATATAAATATAAATATAAATATAAATATAAATATAAATATAAATATAAATATAAATATAAATATAAATATAAATATAAATATAAATATAAATATAAATATAAATATAAATATAAATATAAATATAAATATAAATATAAATATAAATATAAATATAAATATAAATATAAATATAAATATAAATATAAATATAAATATAAATATAAATATAAATATAAATATAAATATAAATATAAATATAAATATAAATATAAATATAAATATAAATATAAATATAAATATAAATATAAATATAAATATAAATATAAATATAAATATAAATATAAATATAAATATAAATATAAATATAAATATAAATATAAATATAAATATAAATATAAATATAAATATAAATATAAATATAAATATAAATATAAATATAAATATAAATATAAATATAAATATAAATATAAATATAAATATAAATATAAATATAAATATAAATATAAATATAAATATAAATATAAATATAAATATAAATATAAATATAAATATAAATATAAATATAAATATAAATATAAATATAAATATAAATATAAATATAAATATAAATATAAATATAAATATAAATACAGATATAAAAAGAAACTTTTAAGTACATTAAATTTTTTTGTTACGGGCCTGAATTAAGAATAGAAATTTGTGTAAACCAACTCACGATTTATATCCTTGCTTTCTTATTTGTTTTGAAAAAATTATAATAAGGTAGAAATATATTTGTTTGAAAAAAAGAACCTTGTAAAAGCAAGATACAAAAATTATTGAACTAGACAAATAAAAAGAGGGTTAGTGTAGAAGTTTTATATTAAGTGGAAAATTGTCAAGTCTATCATAAGAACCTTTAGTTTAGTTTATAAATGTTGATCTATTAATAAAGCTGAGAATATTTATTTATATCCTAATACTTTACCACTTAAACCATTAGTCGATGTAAATGGAAATGTTTATTTATAGATCCGAATTTATAAATAATTTCTCTTGCAAGTTTTGGTATTGGCTTTAAGAAAAGCATATAATTTATGAAAAAGTCGTTAAAAGGTTTTCTTAACCATACAAATTAAAACAAAATTAATCTTACCAAAATAAATATTAAGAGTGATTTAAATCACAACTAAACACCATTGTTCAATATTTTTATAAAAACATCATTCATATTTTATTTGAATAGACTAATTATAATTAATATCATTTTCTAGCTATAACATCATAATTTTCCTCTAATATGTACAAAGTTCCTCATTATACCTTAGTGTTTGAAATGCAATTTGTCTGTAGTTGTATAATGAACATAGTACATATATACAATTATTTTAATCTCTCATGCAGATATCATTCTCGACTCTAGAACTTAAGTGATATCCTTTTAATGAAAATTCGACAACCATAATTTAGCACTCCTCATCATCAACGAAACCAAATAATTTTAATGAGCTTACCGCATTCTGTCATAATACCTATACATAAGAGCTCTTTGTTTTTTTTTTGGTTTAGAAGGACTTTGTAAATATGTACATATACATTTTTGCTTTTTTTAGTGGCTGGATTATAATATATTTATGTTATGTTTTTGTTATGTAATGACGATGGCAGTGGATCAAAATAACAAATAAGTTCGTTTTTTAAATAAATATCTACATAAATTAAATGGACTCTTATTTTCTATAAAGCCTATAACTATTTTCGTTCTCATCATCATTTTGATGGGGCTGTTTAAATGCTTAAAGAGGATTATATATTTGTAATTAGATAATAATAAATATTTTTTAATGTACATTTTTTTATATAACATAAACAAACGCATTCAAATTAATGAAAACAAACAAAAAATCTTTATTTTAAAATATCAAAATGAATTTAATTGCCAAAAGCCAAAAGGGCTTAGTGATGAGCTTAAATTAAATACTAAATTTTATTTCAAAATATTTTTAGTGGTGATATTTTAAATTATCAACTAAAGGGCTGGATTAATTGTAGAAAAAAAAATATGATAAAAGCACTTGATGTTTCTCAAGGGCCCATAGAGATTTATACCGAATTTTATTTTGTTTAAAAATGAGTATGCACAAAAGGTTCTTAATGTTCAGAAAATTTGCAAATTATTTTAGGATGATTGATAAATTTTAAAAAAGTTTTAAAAATCAATGATTGCTTCATTCAACTTTCCGCTTAAAGTCCTGTCGTTTTAGTACTTAGTTATTTGACTATATAATATTTTAGCAGTTTCTTTCAGCTTTTTTCAAGATGAATCACTTTTTCAATATTAGGGGTTGCGAGCTCTCGATTTCTTGTCTTCTTTTAAAAATTGCCAATAAAATGTTAACGACCAGTCATGCCTAAGGCTCTCACAAGCCTTTAGTCCACTCCTGATAAAATATTCCATACCGTTTAAATTTGGCTCCAATAACACATAAGCCCAATAGAAACACGTGTGATATCAATATTTTGAATTTTTGTTCACATACTTACAAAGGCGTAATTAAAATGAAAATAAGTTTTTGTTTTAATCCGGTTGTGAGAAAATATAAAGCCTTGTATACATCTACCTAAATATATTGGTTTAAATTAATGCAAATAAATTATGTGGGTGTAGAAAATCCCTTATTTCTAAACGAAAATTTAATTGCTTTAAATATGTTGGGATATATTTAATTAATAATTTATTTTCAACTCTCCTAAAATCATATTTTTGTATCTAAACAAAAAAAAACAAAACAAAAAAAATAATATATGTACTGTATATATGTGTGTTATTTTATATATTGATTAGAATAATTGGCAATCAAAATTAATTTTAATCAGCGATGATTTCATATTTTAATTAATTGCATAACAAAAGTAAAGCATTTTCTATTGTTCATTTCATATTATTTGTTAATTTATTGGTAAAATATGTTCAGTAATAATTGGAAAATGAATAATAAATGAATTATTACAGTATGGGTAATTAAAGGAGTAGAGATTTTTGTTTGAGGTTGAAAGCTTAAATGTGCATCAATATTTAATGTATCAATATTAGGGTGCTACTTTTAAGGTAATTATTTTAATTGTGATTGATTATCCCTTTATCTTAATTATCTTCTAAAAATATAGCTACAAATATTCTAACTTTTATATTTTATAAAACATTTTTAATATGAAATAATGGCAGAAAATGTATCAGCAATATTAGTATCTAAATTTTAAGTATTGTCATTGGCGTAGCAAGGATTTTTTTCTAAGGTGGGCAACCAGTCTGTGCTTAAACCATCAAATATTTTAAATCTAAGAAAATCGCAGAATAAACAAGTTTTTGATGTCCAAATAATTCCTTCGTTACTATACATTTATTCATTTATTTAACTCCCAACTTTGTTCAAATTAGAACAAACTAATCTCTAATCTCTCCCCCCTTCCTAAGCCTATGAGTGTTGTCGATAATTGTAAAAAAGTATCATTTTGAAGATAATCAAACTAAAGTTCATTCAAATTCTAAACTTGAGCGAAGCTTTAATCGTTCCTTTTGCATGAGATCTTTTTATAAACAAAATAAAGTTAAGTGAAACACAACTAATTTGAAAAATGTTACAAAACATAGCCACTTTAACCTTGCACATTTTGAGCGTCCTTAATGAAAAATCCTTCATCTAATGAGTGATATTTTTTTTTTTTTGATTTAAGAAAATTTTATCTGAATTCTTAAACAAAAATTAACTAAACGCAAGCTTACAAAATCAAGGTTGTTGGAGAGTTTTCTTAAAATTTTTAATAGGATTGTATAAAATTTTTAAAACATTTTTACAATAATTTTAAGTTGCTACAAAGTACGCAGACCAAAATTAAATTTAAAAAAAAAAGAATATCAAATTGTTTTTGAAATAACGAATTTCAAAAAACTTATTTTAAATTTTAGCTTGCACAAAAAAATGAGGAAATTCTATTAGTTGTATTTGGTAACTTGAAATTTTAAGACGTCAAAACCCATACGAAAAAAACCACAAGATACAGAACAGGCCTCATACTTATTGTAGTTGATTTTTTTAAAGAATTTTTACTAAACGCCACTTTACTATTTCACGAACATTTAGTTTTTTTTATGGAAAATTGTAACCCGTGGCAAAACTCTTATTCCTTGGGTAAGCAAAATCGTGGAAAACAAGATGAATTAAGCACTTTTTCAAGAAATTTGTCAAAGTCCAGAGAAACGGAATTGTATCAAGAAGTTTTGTACAAAAAGTCACCACATACAATTTTTTTGGGACCTACATATATTTATTGCCTCAAAATGTTATTTACTCAAGCTTTTTTTTATATTTCAATGCTCACAAAAATTATTTTTCATTTAAAACAAATTAATCTTTGCATAAATAGCTTTCGCCAATTTATCTCAGCAATACGAATAAATAAAGGTATTTCGAACTTCATCATCATTAAATAACTGTATAGATATAAAACTTCCAATTCCAATTCATTGCCGTAAACAAAAGAGAAAAAAAACTTTAAAAATTACTTTAGATATTTATCTAAAATGAGGTTGAACTAAATTTTGAACTCAATTCATAACAATGGCTCAGAAACAAAAATAAAAAGAAAAAAATGCATAAAAAGCAACTTCCAGAAGGTAGTATATAAAATATACGTATCCGAACGTTGAAGTGGTATATAGCACCCCCCAAATACAAAGTGAAACTTTATTTTTGAACACTTGGTGCCATTGTGTTTGCCACCTGTTTTTGTAAACATTTTGAATAAATTAATGTATTTTCACCCAACACCCATCATCATCAGTCCAGCCACTATTATACCTTAAACCAAAAAAGCAGACTTTATGACCAAGCAAAGCTTAACGACAGCCATAAACATTTCGACGATGACATTTTTATCAAATAAAAAATAAATAATAGAAATCGAATATCCAAACTCTGGCCAGGCCAGCGAGCGAGTTCTGGGTTTGTGCCAGGGGAAGGGCAAAGGATTCTCATAATATTCCTGCAAAATAAATCTCCTGATGTTCGTTGGATGGTCTTCCTTTATCCAACTCACCCACTCAAAAGGAGATTCAGGATAGTGGCTTGGTCCTGGTGGAAATCGATTACAAGTTGGAAAAAAAGATTGTTTCGTTTCTTTTGTGACAAGGAAGCTTTATTTATTAGGAGATTGGAAGTTCCAGGAGGAAACTTTTTTGACGTCCCGGTACCATTGAGATGGTTCTGGTTTAGTTCATTACATTCGGGGGGGGGATAGAAGTCGATGAATTTGTTATATTTAACACATTTCCTATAATATGTTCTCTTTTTCTCTTTTCAGCCCCGATGTGTACATTGTTACCGTCACTCAAGCACTCACCTGGATCACTGACCCCAAGGAAATAAACCGACTGAGCACTATCGACTCATGGGACTGCCAAAAACGTGTACCAAATGCACCAAAGCCATGTTTAACCTCAAACTATTGCGGACTCAGTTTTAAGAATCCCGAGAAAAATATCTCAGATACTCGCTACATGGAAACGTGCCGGGAGTGTCCAAACACCTATCCATGGCTGGGTGATGCCGAAGGTACTGGTATTGTCGGTCGGGATAACTACGTTTATACGGGAACTAGTCAAGGAGATGCCCAACCCGAGAGTACAGACTAGAGAGGAGTGCTTTATTTTAAACACCTAACCATCGATGAACGATGCGGTGATGGTGGTGAAGTCAGAAAATTCTTTAGTTCATTTTTATAAAATTGTTTTGATACTCTATAATGATCCTAAAAATTTTATTCTTAAATCCTTATCCACTCCCCTGATAATCCTTTCCTCTGTTTTTTGTTTTCTCTTCTTTTATTTTGTTGGTTATAATTTTTGTGTCCAAATGTTTAGTTATTAAGAGGAAATAATTTGTCATTAGATTTGTAATGTTTTGTGTAGTCTTATTTGTTTGTTTCTTTATACTTTTACAATAAATAAATGAGATTATAGTTTTCAGGACTTTATTATTAATTTTATTTAATTCTTTTTTTCAGGAAAAAGATAAATTTAAAAAATTTTAGAATACATATGTAGAATCTGAAAATGGAAAGGTGGAAAGTGTGTCGTATTCGTTAATTAGCTCAGATGATTTTGGATTTGCCGTTTAATGTTTTCTATGTTTTTTTGGTTCCTTTTCTAACTTCATAATGATCAACTTAGGAAGGCATTCTCTCGGGAAACGGTTAATTTCTTACAATTAATGGCTTATGTCTTAAAAATTTTGCATTAATATGTCGTTAGTTAGTTATGAAAAATTAAATTTGATCGTGCCATGTTTTCTATGTTTATTTTTAGTTCCATTTTTAGGTAACATCTCCAAAAGGAGTAAACACTGCTTATATACCAAATGGTTGATAGCTTAGTAATTTGCTGTTTATTAGTTTAAGTAGTAACAATTTAAAATTTGACATGAAACGTTTTCTATGTTTTGTTGGCCATTTGCTTATTATTAAGTGAGCATAGCAACACCTCAAGGTAAGAACTGCTTTTATCGACTTGTTTAGTAATTTTCCTTTTATTATCCGTAAGTAGGCTGAAATAATTTCGAATTTTTAATAATACCTACAATTTCTATGGTTTTTTGTGTACTTAAACTTAAAATGTTATTATTTATTAATTTGCCGTTGGTAAGTCGTTAATTATAATTAATTCTATGTTTTCTATGTTTTTTTTAAAGTGTCTACCACTTGTAAAACATTAAAATTTTACTACGTAGAAAACATAGGATTGCAAATTCAGAGCTAATTAATGGCAAATTATCTACCTACACATTTTTCGATCAGTAAAAGTATCTAAACTAACTCTACACTCATGAATATATTTATTATGAAATTATTAGTGACTTCAAAAGTCTTAAAATAAGTTAGTTATTAACTGTTTATAAAAATATTAAAATTAGTGAAAATTCGAAAACTAACAATCTTACTAAGCTGATATGTGCAAGGAAAATAAACAAAGAACGTTGCCAATCACTACAAGTTTTTGGAATAACATTGAAAAACTTAGCGGTGATAACCAAAATTATTTTGTTCAGTTATTTGATATTATTTAAAAAAATATATACATATTTAATCATGCAACATTTTGGAAAACACTGTGCTCTATGCATAAGTTGGCCATCAGTTCCTTATTATGAGTATAATGAACAGTTCCGTATTTGAAGACAGTGTTCATAATGGATTATTTTGTATACAAAAATTTAGAAATGTTTAGTATTTAAAAAGTTGTTCACTATTTGTTCTGTATTCTAGATAATTTCTTAAAAATAATAACGCAAATAATACGAAATCAAAATTCAATGATAAAAATTAATATTTACTAGTACGTCCAGCCCTCGAAGCTCAAAGTGCGCCGGTTAAACAGTTTTGTGCATACACCCCACCCTCTATTGCGTATTTTCTCATCAAGGTTTAGTTAGGTTAGGTTAGGTTAGGTCAATACTAATTGCAGATGCAAGTGCGACTGACATCGTTTCTTTCATCTAATTCCATTTGAGCTTGCAAAAAAACAGGGTTATTATTGATTAGGTATAAGACAGTCCGCTGACTGCCAGTCAGCCTGACAGACTAACAAACTGCAATTTACACTATTTTACTATAAAAGCCATTTACCCGCCAGAGTAAGACTTAATGTTTGGATCTTTAAATTGTTTTTATATTACTTGTCAAAAAATTATCTTGACACAGATCTAGATCCGTTTATAATAATACGCGGCGATTAAGCCTCTTCCAAACCAAATATGTTTAATGTTTCGCGCCTGTTTGGGAGAGCCATTAAGCGCGGAGAAAAACTGTGCTAACAACGTGGTTCACACACGATTTATATGGAACGCAAAGTTCTTTGCGCAGGTAGAACAAAACCCCTTTGGGCTAGGGTGAGGAAGAAAATTCTCGGCAGCTAACTTAACCACCGTGAAAAAGTGTGACCATTTATAGGAGGAATTGACGGTTGCATAAAATTTTTCGAGAACAAAATGAGCTAGGGCATTTGCATAAGATTTTTCAATTTACTCCAACATTGAGTAGAAAATCGCAAGAATAATTCCATCTTTTAAAAGCAGTCTTGAGCGTGGAGGAAAACTGAGCTACTTATTATAAGTTGCATTTTTTGCATGTCCATATGGACTTTGGCGAAAAGATACACGTCGGGACATTTCAACATTTATTTACATTTTGTCTTGGTCTTGAACAATCTCACAAATGAACATTATTTGACATATCTCTATAAATTATTGATAACACAAGGGCAATTGTAGTTTGGAAATATCGTTTTCATGGGGACAAAAGTTAAATCTACTTAATTATCTGGACATAGCTAACTCCATATGGACATAGTTGTTGTTGTATTTGACATGAAAATTGCTTTGCTTTGTTGTCTTCTTTTCAGACAATATTATTTTGGCTTGCAAAAAACACAACAATTATTTGAGCTCCTTATTATTATTTTCTATTATTCTCTGCATCACTGAACGCTGCCATCGGAAATTCCAATAATCTTTCCAGTCAGTGCTGAAAAATTAAATGGTTGATTTGTGGAACAAATTCAAACGTCACATTAATGTAGGTTACAACAAATAAAAACAAATAACTACTCGGTCTCGCCCTGGCTCTCACTCGCACTTATTATACAATTTTTTCATCGGTTTTTAGTTTTTGAGGTGCAGTTATTTAATAAATTTTTACAATATGTACTCCTGTGCAAAAAAACTTTTACATAATATAATATTTTTTTTGCCTTCGGCTTTTATAGACCAAGTAAATTGTACCACAAAGTTCGTGTTTGCCGTAGGGCTGTGTCTATCAGCAACAATTCGATTTTTTGATCCGATCATCGAAAAGTATCGATGATTGAAATCACAAATATTTATTCCAATCGATCTCAATCTCAATCTTTCGATCATTCTAGATTTTCCATCCCAATCTCAATCATTTCAATAAAGAATCTGGATTTTTTGTATCTCTTTTCAAAAATGTCTGAATTTTTAGAGGTTCCTTAATCCATCGACATCGTAGTTATCTTTAAATGGAATTTGACAGTTGATAGCTTGACAGAGAGGAGACAAACTGTGTTTTGGCAGAAAATGTGTATTTTGATCCAAAGATCACCCAGTTGCCCTAAATTCAACTTTTTCCGGAGCAGTTAGAATTATTTAAAAATTTCAGATTTTTAGAGATTTCTTAATCCATCGACATCCAAGCCATCCTTCAATGGAATTTGACAGTTGATGGCTTGACAGATAGGAGACAAACTATATTTTGACGGAATATATGTATTTTGATCCAAATGTAACCCAATAGTCCTAAAATCACCTTTTTTTGGAGCAGAAAGACTTGCAATTACTTTCCTAGATTTTTTCAATGGAACACATCAAACTGCTTTCTCACGTTAAATATATCTATTTATTTGCACATGAGAGCAAGTGCAGTTAATAGTACTAGATCAGGGTTTTTATCTACTCATGAGCATTCTTTGCCACCTCCAAAGGAAAACGGCTTATATAAATGCGTAAGCACACCCACTGAACAAACTAACAAAACATCTAGTACAATTTATTTTTTAACGGGTAAAAACAATTCAAAATTTAAAAAATATATCGGTTGTTTGACGGTGTGTTAAAAATTTAAATTTTTAAATGCAATAAAAATATTTTTAAGCGTGATAGCTACTACCTGATGTTTATTCGACTTGTAATAAGATTAAAAATTTAAGAAATTAGCGGTGATGTTAAGTGCAGCAAACTCTATTTTTTTCAAAAAACATTTTAAAACGATGGAGTGCAAAAGTGCTTCATCGGGTAAAAATGGTTTAATATAGAGCAAAAACAAAAATTTCTTACAGCTTTAAATTGTATTCATTTTTCCTAAGATATACATAAATGTATTTATTGACACACAAAAATGAAAATTGAGTTGAATTTTATTTCTTTTTGTTCATTATTCTGCATTCTAAAATATGGTCACCATATCTATGCGTGAACTCAGATTGATTTTATTTTGATCAAGTTTTACGAGTGACAAAGCAGAACCCTTGGATCTAGAGTTGCCATAGAATTTGTAATTAAAAACACAATCTAGCTTAAAACCTAATAGTCCAAATGCTAAAGAGATGTTGCTTTTACCCAAGATTGGGATATTTAGGTACGATTTTTCAGTACCTTTCTAATTAATTAAATGTCAATTACAATGCGTGCATGCACGTATAGGTATAATCTGAAGTCACCTTAGTTTTTGCAAACATTATAGGACTTCCAGCACTCAGTTTAATTTCAATTTCTAAGAGTTTTTCATGTCTTCCTTTTATACATTTATGTTGTAGTTGTATAACAGAAACAGGACCAACAAAAAATGATGATCGATGATATACCAAAAGAGCCAATGTGGAAACACTTTTCAACACATCATCCGTGGCCAAAGTTGAAATTGCATGTTACGACATCTTCATTGACTTGAACTGTTGTTAAGGATGTTCTTCTACGTTATTCCACGTCCTAGAAAGTGGATTTCGGAATTCCATGAACCAGATAAGGATTGAAGTTGAATTAAAGGAAACAAGGATACCATGATAATAGTTCGACAAGTTGAAACGACAAATGTGGATGTGGATATATGGGAGATGATGATGCTGACGATGATGATGATGACAATGACGGCCATGATGATAATGTACTCAACAACCTACTCCTTCTACTACTGCTGCTGCTGCTGTTCCTACCATATCATAAAGGAACAACGGAGATGAGAGAGATATAGGTAGATTTGATACAAACAAAACACAGGATGTGCAATGAATAAACATGGATCCATCCATCTTGCGTTGCTGAACATGGAATAGGTTTGGCATTTGTTCCACCTTAAGATTGGTGGCAAACGGAAACGAGGAGGAACATCATCATATAGCCATCGTTGTCCTCGTCGTCGTTATGTTGTTTGGAATAGAACACAGAATATTCCCTGAGCTGCCAGATGAATCACATGACACACAATGAACCAACCCAGCGACACAAATTAGGTCACGTATTTATGCACCGCTTCTCTTATATATCATTGAGAGCAAATGTATGTATATTGGACTCCTTCTTGCTCCTTGTACCATCATAGATATATCCTCATTGTGTTATTTGTGTACCTTTCTATCTTCCTCTTTTTGATTTCCATCATCGAATGGCGAATTGATTGTGTGACTAGCGATGCATAAGGTTTTGAGATGATGAGCAATGTCGAAGAGAAGGTTTTGATAGCCAAATTGTATCTAGGCACAAATCAATTAACAATTTGTATTGGTGATTAGTTTATTGTTGCACAGGTATACTATATAAGTGATAGCTTTTCAAAAGAGTCACTCACTTAGTCACAGTGGATAGCAATAGGCAATCTACAACATGAGAATGAATAATGCCAGGACGCTGTTCCATGGTCACGGTGTATGAATATAGCTGCCAGTTGCCATTAAATTGAAATTTTCATTGGCTAAATTGCGCCTTGTGACGGCCGTGCGAGAATTGAGGACTACAAGGTTTTCCAGAAGTAGATCAAAGTGGGTGTAAATGCGAAGTTAACTAATGATTGCTTCATAATTTTCAATGCAAAAACTAAATCTTATAACAGTTTTTGAATAAATTTCTAACTCTATAGGTTTGTACTTACATTTACTTCAATATGTTATAAAATCTTGTTCTTTCTCACCAAGTTAGAAGTCGGGCGGTAATTGATCGATAGAATAATTGGCCCTGTTAATAAGCCCAAACAAATTTTGGGTTGAGAACTAAGGTTTTTTTCGTTTTTGAGTGTTGAAAACTTTGAGTATTACAATGCCCTAAGCCACATTTAAATCAAATGTGCCTAACTTTACATCTTGGACCGAAACTTACAACTTACTTACATGTACCCGTATCTTTTCATGAAAAATCAAAACCATTGTGTGCGGGCAATTGCCACGTAAAATTAAATCGATAGCACGATATCGTTTCCACCATTGCTATCTATCATATCCGCTGCAAATAATAAAGACAAAGACGATATTGTCCGATCGTTTTTATTTTACATGATTATGCCCCTGTCATAATTTTGGTATGTTTGTTTTTATTTAACCTACTACAACAACTTCCAAAACGCTTCTGCCAAATAAAATTTACTCAGCCTGTTCCTAAAAAAGGTGAATTTTCTTCTTCCTCTAACTATCGACCAATTGCACTAACTTTTCAAGGTATATATATATATATCTCACTGAAAAGTGGAACCAATCATTACATCGTTTTGGAGAAAGTTATATTATTGCATTTGATATTTCAAAAGCGTTTGATAAAGTTTGGCATCAAGCTCTCTTATCAAAAATGCAAGCATTTGGTATCGATGAATTTCTTCTTCTTTGGATAAGAAATAATCTTTTGAACCGATCAAAACAAGTTATATTGGACCGTTTAAGGTCTGATTCATAAAATAAATGCTGGTGTACCCCAGGGCTTTATATTGTCCTCTACTCTCTTTCTCATTTTTATTAATGATCTCTTATCTAAAACTTCTAATCCATTAAATTGTTTTGTTGATGATAGCATCCTCAGCTTTTCATATTCGTTTCTAGATTCACATCCCTGCACTTCGGATGCGGAACTTCAACTCCAGCTTATGATAAGCTCATTAAGTTCTTTTCATGACAGCATTGTCCAGTGGGGACCTAAAAACCACGTAGAATTTAATGCTTCAAAAACGTAATGCTGTCTGCTGTCATTAAAGCCAAACCCACCCACTCTGCCACTTTCCATGAGCGCTACTAGTATTGAGTTCTGGGTATGTATGACAAAAAAACTGCAAAGTATTTAGATTTTCTTCGAAGATGCAAGGAATTTGTTTCCCTTCTGATCAGGCTGTAATCTACAAAGCCTTTATTCGCCCAAAGCTTGAATAAAATTCTCACATTAACACTGGTGCTTCAAATATCTTTTAATTCAAAAATTTACTAAAACGTCCATCAGGAGTTAGTTCACGAATTAAAATTTCATACCAACAAAAATATAAACTGATAATCTACGTTAAGTTCAAAATCTTAACGAAAATCTACTACAAACAACAAGAACTCTGCTGTTACCAAAGACTATTTTTTGAACTGCATTTATACTTTCTCACAAAATGTGAACTTTTGCACATACACTCTCTCATTTGAAGTTGTAACAAGCATGTGTGTCACTAGCGGGTGTTTCCTTTAAAATTTTCATTTTAAATTTTTTCTGTTGTGTAGCTGTCTATTTCTTCATCTGTCAGATTTGGGCTTATTCAACCCAAATTTGCTTACGTTACGTTGCGGAGTTCACTCTAGTTAGAAGAGTTGTTTAATGCGTTTAAAATTAAGAAATAGTTAGACAATTGTTCGAAGCAAAACAACTTCGTTCACTAGAGCTGGTTCTATTTCCTTAAACAACCAATGTTTAAAATTTTGCGCCATTTGTTTGGAAATGTGTAGCAGTTTTAATTTTTAATATCAACTTATGCTCATGCTCATGCTCAACAACATTACGAATCTATAAAAGAATAAACTAAACCAATTGTTCCTATTTTTGTCAAAATAAGCACTGACTCCTCTACTTGGACTAAGCCTGAAATGAATAAAGGGTCCATCTTAAATGCCCATACTAAATTTTTTTCGGATGTTAAAGAATTTCCCTTTATAAACGCAATCATTCCTATTTTATGGGAATATTTTATTTTTGTATATTTTTATTTTTGTCATTCTTGACAACTTCATTATTTGAAAGAGAAATATTCAATGAAATTCACACGTTCTTTTCCGTTAGTTTTGAAATGTTTGAAGTACAGTAAACAAATATCAAACAGCTAACAAAAAAAAATGACTGGGTCGCATGTATTTGTTTCTGATTTCTGATAAAAAATAAATGATTATATTTTAAAGATGCGTTCAAATGTAAAAAAGGTATGCAGGTTGGATTTAAATACTCAAAAAAAGGTATATTTCCACCCATTTAGACGGGGGAGCCACTTTTCTAAGAATTAAAATAAATTTAAAAAAAAGGAATACAAAAAGATGCCAAGACCTTTGCTATCCTTTTTTAAAAGCCTGAAATCTTATCTTTAATTTTTATATTATGTAAGTAATTTTTTTTTTAATAAATAATTTTTGGAAAATTAATTTTTAAACTCAAATAAGAAAATAATCTGATTTTGATCTAAGTTTTACGTTTGTATTAATTTTGTTCTTAGTTTTCAATGTTTTCCTTAGTTTTTAGACAAACACATCAGTAAAAGCCACTTTTTTCTCCAGCTTTCGTTAACAATCATATTTTAATTCAATTAGCTATCAGCTCGATTTTTTTTCACAAATGCATAACTAACCCTTAAAATTCCTTAACATTGCTAGTAAAAATGCATTTCGTGCAGAGCAATCCAGCCAACCACCTAACGTTGTATTGAAATGTCAAAATGTATACAAAACGCAATGTTAGTAATGTGTACTGACTTGATGCATATCTTTACATGTCATAGGTTCAGATGAGCGAACGAGGACAAAATGCGGAAGGTGGATATGACACGATGAGTGCAAATGGGAAAAGCTTGGCGTACCATGAAATGCAAAATTCAACATTATATGCATCCGTTAGTGCGTGTGATATTTATGTATAAATGAACAGTGTGAACAGGGTTTTTATTCTATTCAAAATATATATCATCACAAGAGAAACATAGAATAGTATAGGGAGAATATAATACAGTGACTGACGTTCATCCAGCATTATGTCAAATATTTACAAGGATTTCATTGCAAATGGTTAAGGGATATGTGATAAACTTTTAACCAAATATAAAAAATAATGAAATTCTAGAGAAAAATTATAAATATTTGTACATAATATTAATATATTTAAGATTACCTTACAATTATTAATAGGGTGTTTAATTGCATTCATGTAGAGTTATTCTTGCTGTCAAGTTTTTTTCCACAGTATGTGAGCAGAAGCAAGAAACACAAGTGACAAATATATTAGGGGTGTCGGAATTTTATTTCATTTTTTATATTCAAAATGGGTAAATCTTGTACAGGATTTAGAATGAAGTATTTTTTGTTTTGGGACTTTTTCCAAAATTGACTTTTGGGACCCCGCGGCTGGTTTTAGGGAAAAAATTACAATTCCAAAAAGTGGTCAGAAAAAGCATTTAAATTTGCGTCGATATGTGGTCAAAGTTACTCAATATAATTTTTTTGTTTGCTTTTTTAACCTGCTGCTAGGAAAATAGAATAAAAAACTGCCAAAAAATAACTTTTTACCTTAAATCTTAATGAAAGCCCCCAAAGAATCTTTCAATTTTCTAACCGTTTTCGATTATTTTTTCTTAATGGAATGCTCGAATAGGGCCACCAACATTATACAGCGTACTTTAATTGATTTACAGTCAATACAAATGAGTAAGGAAATCCAAAATAAAACACTATTAGCAATTTTGACCATATATTGACGTAAATTCAAATGGTTTTTCTGGCCACTTTTTGGAATTGTAGTTTTTTTTTTACCTTGAAACGGCCGCGAGGTCTCAAAATTCAGTTTTTGAAAATGTTCCAAAACAAAATTTATTTCTTTCTAAGGCCTTTACAAAATCCACGATACCCATTTTGAATATAAAAATTAAAAATAATTCCGACACCCCTAAAATATATAATAAATATATCATGGCTGTATTGTTACTTGACATATTCTCATATAGATACGAGTACTCTTTAAGAACATACAATATTCAAATAATGCAATAGTAAAAAAACTGAACTCGAGATTTTGAGCAGACTTATCATTAGAATGATAGACGAAGACGAAAAAAATGGATCTTATAATTCTGCGTGTCTTTGTGTTCAGGTACACCCTAACCGGCTGAATCAAATTTCAACTTGACGGCACGTTTTTTTCATGTTTTTTTTATAATAACCGTACCTGCCCTCCAATTTTTTTTAGTAATTTTAAAAAATCTTGTTTTTCCCATGAACGGCTCCACAAATTTTTCCTTAAATTCAATAAATTTCTTTTAATAAAGGCTACCTTTGAATAGGAAACAATTTTTTCACAAAATGGTTATTAATGGTACTTTCCTTTTATTTTCGACTTTCTTCGAAAAAATATTTCCGATTTTAAAAATTTTCTTGTATAGAAGCTTCTAAAAAACATACACTAGTTAACAGTTAAGTAGGTAAATTCAATTTAAAGTTTAATGTGATCTTTAGTCTAAATGCGTTTCGTCCAGATACAGTTATTAGGCCCATCAGTTAGATGTTGTTGTACCCTTCTAAGACGCTTATTTTAAGTCGAAGGTTACAGGCACGTATCAAATAAACAGCGCAAATGTACTGTTAATTATATTGTCTAGTGGAATTTGGTTAAAGTAGCTAAGTAGAAAGCTTTTTTAACAAAATGTTTAAATAAACGTCTTTTTTTTAGAACAAAATATTTTTAAACTTTCAGATTTTCTTATCACTTTCAAGTATATTTTAACAAAAATTTTGCTTTTATCAAAAACAAACGCTAAATTGCATACTGATGTTAAAAAACTATATTTTTATTACCTATTTTATGACGTTTTTTTCTATTTTGTATTTTTTTACTATCAGCTGAATGATTTAGATTAACTTTTTTAATCCTGTGAAGTAAGTAAAACAATAATTGTTTGAAATTGAATAAGAATTGAGAGTTCACGGTAGAAAGCAATAAGTTCAAGAGTTCCTCATACTTTTTTTCAATAGTTCTGGCCAATAAAGTGTTAAAATTCAAAAAATGTTTTTTGAAAAAAAAAGAGTTCTGAGCATGTTTTTCAACTTAAAATTAAGAGTTCTAGAGTTCCTGATGGGGTTAAGAAAGAGTTCTGCAAAATTGGAAAAGTTAGGGCAAATTAAGGTTGAACTAGAACCAAAAATTTTCAAAATTAAAAAAAAAACTGAAAAAAGAGTTCTGATTAGAGTTCCCGATAGCAAACAGCATACTTATAAATTGATATTCAGTCAAAACAATTGAGTTAAGAAATCTAAAATAAAAAATAATAATATATTTTTCTTTTAACGGAGTCACAACGGAAATAGAAAATAAGCCAAGAAAAATAGATGAAAGTGCCACGATACCTAAATTTTGCACTATAATGGAGCTGTATACGTTTATGCGTACATTAACTAGTAAAAATGCGAAAACTTGCTCATCGAAGTGAAATTTCGCACTTTAACGGGTCGAACCAGTTAATTCGTACATTAACTAGTTAATGTGCACATTAACGTATTTCGCACTTTAACGGTAACATTTACATTCTATTTCTATTCAATCCAGCTCCCCGAGCTATCGGTCTACATGGACCTTAATCCTGATTCAATTCTGTTTCAATTCATCATGTAAACGAGGTATCAGCTTTTTCTACGCTAAATACAGCTTGTATGGACAAATAATGCTATTACCTTTTGAATTTCAAGGGCTGGACGTACTAGTAATATAAATTGTCAACAATTTTATAGCGATTTATCTAATATCAAGACATTTGTTGTTTTAAATTGAAATTAAATGAACATCTTATTAAGTATAAAGTAGGTACTTTATACTTAAAATAAAAACTTAATGCGTTTTATTGAACTTTTTATGAAACGAAAACAAAAAGTGAAATGAACGTTAAAAAACGCTTTTAAGTCAAAAGTTCTTACAGTTTTTCGAAAATAAATTTTTTTCGTAAAGAGATGTCAAAAATTACTGTAAGCTTTATTTTACGAAGAATAAAATAATTCGAACGCCTGCGTGGTTCGAATTAGGATCGGTCTCTAATAGTTAGAATTTCCGAGGTCTTACTGTACCTAGTTTAAAAAGAAACGGTAGCAAACCGAGAGAAAGTAAAACAAATAAGGACCTCAAAAGTTAAACAGTTTACAAAGTGATGTTAAAAATGCCCAGGAGGCCGCCAATAACTACTTTACCTTATGTTTTATTAGTTTTTTGTTGAAAATCAATTGATTTCATTATTTTTGTGTGTTCTTCTCGTTGAACTTAAACAACAAAGATCAGATATTATCAAACAAATATGGCAATCCTCAGCTGTCAATTTGATTTACCTACAAGCTGAAACGAACAGCTGGATTGATTAGATTTGCAAAGTATTGGTGAAAATAAGTGAAACACGCACACATAGAATCAACTCGTTATTCAGCACATTATCCAGCACAGGTCTTTTTGTTGTTGCAATTCACATCTATTCATCGACACAAATGAAACTACAAATATAACAATGTAAACAAATGGATTTTGGAGGGTCAAACATACAAAAGATTACCATCATTGTATTGACAATCTCTGAACTTTGACCAAGATAATGTACGATGCAATGGCAGTGTAATTTAACTTGCATACAATTTCTATAAACTGATTGAAAGTTGATCAACCAGGTAAAGCTATGTAAGTTTGGATGTATTTTTTTTCCAAAATCACAAGTTCTCAAATGTAACTATAGAAACTCACAAAAAATTAAACAATAGCATCGCAAAAACAAAGATTTTCAAATGAATACTAAAGATAAGCTGCAAAAATTAACAACCGCAAATATTACACCACCCGAACACTAGCTACCCGAAAACCCACAGTAAAACTTCAATGCCATCCCATCGAAAGTCGGTAATGTAGGTTGGTAGGTTTTCATATATAGCTACTGAAAAATCAATAGGATACACTAGCACAAATATGATGTGCGGGCATATTCCAAAGAGTTGTTATGATCATCAAAGTTAACGTTCAGGCGTATTTGGCGAATTGTTCCCATTTATGGTCCTGTATCTCGCTGAATTCTAGTCACGTAAAATTTTAACCCTCTTACAACACACTTACGGATACAAATATTTGTAACTCTTAACAACCCTCAAAATGGCTCTAAAACTCCAAAGTAAAATAAAAATAAAAGAATTTTGTTTCTGATGTGCCAATCCTCTTCCTTCTTCATCTTTCGTTTGGTATATCAATGGATGATGTTTAAAAATCGAACACCCTGAACTAAAACCCCAACCCCAACCCCGTTAGCATTGTATAGAGATGACGTGATTGACCCAGTTGATGTGATGATTTCTCGAAATCCGTGTAATCACTTGTAATGCGCTATTTTGCCATTGCGATGTTCAAGAGGGAGTCTCGCAGTTCGGTGATGTTTCTGTGATGGGTGGTTCGAGGAAAATTGAGGCTCTCTGGGACTGACATCAACAAAGGGGTAAAACCTTGTGAGAGATGAGAAATCGAATTTTATCAAAATGGGTACATGAAATGTCAATGGCTGGATGTATAAATGTATAATACTATATCATCAATCGTTTACTATGCTGTCTGGATCTGTATGATGGTGAAGGATTCCAACATTTGAGCTTGATTTGTAAATTTTCGCACACTCAATGACACAATTTTTCACTTTGAATTGAAATTCAGTGTTTTCAAATTTGCATTATGTATGTATGTATGTAGGACGAGGGTGGTGGTTTGCCAAGAACGAAAAAGTAAACTAGTTACATTTGCAAATTGTCAATTTCTAGGGTAACAATGACATTTCCTTTTAGCGAAAAAAAAAAAAAAAAAAAAACACTGGAAAAATGATGAATAGGAATTTGACATGAATTGAATAGGAAATTAGTACAAGAGCAATTTGGAAATGAGATTTTTAGAAGGGCGTTCAAGTGTTCTTGAATTATGAGTGCTTGAACGTTGACAATACAATCTTGTATCTTTAGAACGCTGTATTAAAATATTTAATAATCAGCATACTGCACCTTCACCAAATCATTATTTTGAAAAAATAATTTTTAATGACGTTAACATTACATTTCAGTGCAGCAAATTAAATCCAAAATAAAGTAAAAGATAATAATATTACGATAACATTTATTAAAAGCTGTTGTCCATGTGAATACGAATACGAGCACCCAAGTTAGGCTAACCAAATAAGCGCTGCAGTGCACCATTTTGGTACCCTTCTTGCCCTGTTGATGAAAATGAATAAGAGTTGAAGAACTTCGTTTCAGTAATGGGTTTTTGTCTGTTCACTCAACATGGCATAAGGTAATGGTTTTCGTTAAAAGCCATCCTCTACCCGTAAAACTAGACAGTTTGAGGTAATTTTCTATGAAAAACGTGCTCTAAATACTCGTAACATAAACATAAGAAATTACAATGCTTCAAAGTTCAAACCATAGTAAAAAAAAAAACATACTTGACCCAATACCTCTAATTTGGGGTGTGAGAAAGTGCATACTGTTGAAGAATGCCTGAAAAACTTTGAAGTGCTAAAGCTGATAAGCCTAGAAGGTTTTGTTGTGGAAAATATTTGTAACTTTAGCTACCAAATTTGTAGAATTTTTTTTTTAAACTTACTCAGTCGTATTCATAAACTTTGTCTAACTTTAGACAGCCGTCCAACTCCAAAATATTATTAGTAAACTTTGTTTATTGTTGTCCTATAGTTGTTTAACTTGGGACAACAGCATCGGTTGTCTAAGATTTGTATGACTTGACATTTAATTTCATTAAAGAAGGCATATTTCCAACTATTAAGGACTTTTAAGAAACTAGTCAACCACCTGAAAAATTTAATAAATAAAACTGTCTGTTTTCGAGATATTTGGCAAAAACTCATTTTCGTGATCTTTGCCTTTTTATAAAAGACCAGATGGCTATCAAATAGTAAGAGAATTTTCTCTGATTTTAAATAATCTCAATCCCAAAAATCAGTTCGTTACATATTTGTTCCTTTTGTTGGCCTTTCTTTCTTTGCGAACTAATAGAAGGTGGATGTTAAGACACTATACCACAATTTATATAAAGTGCCTTTTACGTGAGCTGCGTATTGCAAATGGTCGTGAGTTTTGACATTTCTTTCACATGAGTGGTCATTGAAAGACGCGAATTGTTACGAAAAGTAAACCAAAAAAATGGATGCTTAAAAAATTTGAGGTTAAATTTGAGCGAATTTTTCATTTGCAGATATGTGGAATGCGTCTTGATGTTGTGGATTGTGAATAAGTGTTTGGCAGCTCACAGAAAATATCTCATTGGTCGTGTAGAAATTATAAAAATGCTAAATTTAACAATTTAAACTAATTCTAGGCCGTGTTTTTTTTGTAAAAATGTACACGATCCTATCGTTTATTCATTTTGTCGAAAAGTTAAAATTTAAATTTGTTGATATTTGTGCTTGGAACTACCTGAACAAATTTATTCGCATTCGCAGTTCGCGACTCATGTGAAAGGCACTTAACTGGTGTAATCCTCAGGTCACTATGCACTTTGCAATCTCCTTAAAAGTCCGTAGTCCGCTTGCTATGCTAACGTTTTAGGAGTTTGAAAGGGAATAGCTACGGTACTGAAAAAAACCGATGTTGTTTTAATATTCATTTCATTACGTTGAGGAAAGAAATGTTCAGCTGGTCAGTTTTGTTAAGATTGTCCAAAAAACAACTTTCAAAGAGATTGTGCTCTCATCTTTGCCAGAGCAGAAAATTTACATAGAAGAAATGAAAGACTGCTTCGTTTTTTTTTTTTTGTTTGCTGCTCGAAGAGCTGTGACAGTGAGTATTGTAA
This sequence comes from Dasysyrphus albostriatus, assembly GCA_946251815.1. Lineage (NCBI taxonomy): Eukaryota > Metazoa > Arthropoda > Insecta > Diptera > Syrphidae > Dasysyrphus > Dasysyrphus albostriatus. Next base: position 13,988,877 of record OX276336.1, read on the forward strand.
GGAATACCTTGTCTCACAACATACTCTCCTTTTGATTAGTACATGCGAAAACAACTCTAGGATTGGCTGTTAGGAATACTATTTTTGGAGTCTTTTTCTATTCGCGATTTCAAGAAGGTAGATTTGGAACACAGATTATTTGTCAAAAGCTCGAAGAAGCCATTTTTTAAAATGGAGTCATTCGGTAGTGCGTGTGTAAATTTGACAACATGATGTTTTTAAAATTCGATTGGATTCAAAAAGGGCTTGGACAGTCAGGATATTAAATCAAAAGCGACATAAGATTTTTGATCTTATCTTTAAATTGCTGGACTTATTAAGAGGAGGATACAGCCAAATCAATGGCTTAAACTAGCTCTGTGACTGTCAGTAAGGTCATTGGATAATAATGTTTAAGTACCTATTTTCTATGCTTCCCTTATTGCCAGTTATTCAGTTAAATACAAGCACTATTTCTGTGACCATAATTTCATAATTTAAATAACGGAACATGAAATAAGATCAGGCTCAATAAGCTTTTTCCAGCCAGCTTGGTCTTTAGCTGCTATCTCGAGTTCCTCACGTCAATTAAGTCCTCTTCAACTGGGTGCGCCAACTGTTACGCAGAGCTTTTCCTGTATTGCGCTGTCCCATGGCTGTATTGCGTTATTACTCAATTTTCTTCAGAAAACCAATAATGATATCTGAAAGTACTCACCTTCAAAATTAATTTTTAATTATTCCAATATTTTTACAGCAACCGGGAAAATTCTTATTTAAAAGATCTTTTGCAGCAGATTAGGGTAATCTTTGTTATAAAAGGCTTTGAAGATTTAAAAGCCTAAATTCATCTTCATTGAACAGTAAAATACAAATTATTTTAAAAAAACTACAAAGAAACTGTGAAGTCTGAATGGGTACCTATATATCTATCAATTTCGAATAAAAATTACATTTCTACCATGCTATATTAAATTTTTTAGCCTCCACTTTATTTATCCTAGCACTTTTTTGAGCCTATTCTAACTCTAAGTTATAAGTATTTCACTAAAAAAATAAAATTTTTTGATTTTGTTGATTTGTTTTTGCTTATATTTCCTGCCTAGATTTATTTATAACATTTTTTAAACCATCTATAGGAAATTTAATTTTCAACTAAAAGTTTTAAGAGTCTAAATGTCAAATTCAGCTTATTCACTTGGGCTTTATTTATTACCCTCATTTTATAGTTAAAAGTTTAAGGAAACGTGATCCTAAATCAAAGGAAATCATTGCAACTAAAATAACAAAACAAAGCAAAAATTAAAATAACATTTAAAATTTTTCGAAATTGAACTCAGGAGCCCATGGTTTTCATATGTGGTGGTTACAATGAAGAATACGTTGATAAATACGGTTTTTAGGAAGGAGTCCAAAACAGTCTTAAGCTGCTTTTTGATCATGTCTTCGACTGAAATGAAGCCATGATAACGCAGGACTTTTGGTAAGCACAAGATATGCAGAATATTCAAGCCTTACAATATTTTTACAAGAGGTTTCAGTTCTAATTGAAGTTTTAATTTCATGAACCCTTCATCAAAGTGAATTCCTGGATCCACGCTTGCTCGTACTATCAATAGCAATTTGACATTATGATGTTCTTTTTGTCGAGTTTCATCAAGATCCAAGTTTCCATAAAGTGAATCGTAAAAATCATCACTGAAACGCTTCAATAATTTCATAATGTGATTGTAGACTTGTTAATAGGTTGATCAGCGTTTAACGACACGTTGAGAACTGAGTTGACACGGCTTCCGTAATGGTAACGATTATTAAGTTGAGTTTCACAAATAACATGAAGTTCATAAATAGTGTTAACAACAAGAATATAGGCTTTCCATTAATCATTAATCGTGTATCGGGAGAAAGTTATGGCCTGATATTTCTTAATGTTATTAATTTTCCTTCTGTGTTAAGTCAACTTTTAAGAAATTTTGTTAAAGGGGGGACTAGACTCCCCTCCCATACTATTTGTTAATTATCTCAACTGAACTTACCGGCTCTAGCTTTTTGTAACACCTTACGCGAATCATCCTGTTAAGATATATGTATTTCAATGCTTTAAGTGACGGGTCAATGAGTTTTAGAATTTATAGCATCTATCTCAAAGTATTGAGAAAACTTCCAAATATATTTTTGCTCAGAACATTGTTAATACAAATATTCACTTTTTTTCACCAAAAAAAAAAATTTCGAAACAGACATTGAATAGATGAATAACTCTCTTGACGTGTTTTTGGCATTCATAAAATCAAACAAATTGAACTATAACTACATTGTTTTAGAAAAGTATACCCTTCTGTTCTGTTTCAAACTACCGACGTATTTTCATAGATTTTATCTTTGTTCAACTTTTTTTCGTAAGTAACCACTATTGCAAACAAAAATTGCATAAAACTTTTTTAAAATATAATTTTCTTCAAATATCATTGCAATACAAATAAACAAAAACAAAAACGAAAAAAAAAAAATAGGTATCATAACTGAATAAATAGCATTATTTCACAATTGCTGACTTCTCGTTTCGACACAATATTTACACTTTTCAACAAACTGCAAACATTATTGTTCGAATGTATACTATTCATTCTCATGAATAGCAAAATGCACGTATTTATTGAACAAGCCAGGCAGAAAAACAAAAGACTCCTGATGTTCTGTACGCCCTGTAAATAATATGAAGAGAGCCAGAGACTACAACATCCGGTTAGTGTAACACAAGTTGCCAATGGCCACCTTCAACATCCTGCGAAACAAGAAAAAAACAAATCGAAATAAAATTTAAAAAAAAAAAAGTTATTCGAAACAGAAAATAAACTGAATGGATTTTTTTATATATATTTGAAACTTGAAATTGAACTTTGTTGAATAAATAACTGTAATAAATCTATTTATAAAAATTCATACACTTCGTGTCATATAAATAGGGTTACACATTTTAATTATTTTTTCGTCATGTAAAAGTTAGATTCCAGAGCTCAAAGTTGCTTAAAACTTAAATAAAATGTAAGTAAATATGTATTTAAAATTTTGTATGTTGTCATTTTAAGGATTTTATAAGTTAAGTCACAAGAGACAAAAAAAATTAACATAATTATAACCAGAGAAATTCTGCAAAAAAATATAAATTAAAAAATGTATTGTTTTGTGATTTTTTTTCTAAATTTCAAAATTAACAAATTTTAAGAAAAAACACTGCTTTTAAGAGGACGATAATATAATGGGTTATCCAAATTTTTAAGATAATGCTTAGAAAACGTTAGGTGCCAAGTAAAAGAAATCGATTATGTCGTTTTCGAAAGATTTAATTTCCCAAAAACAAATTTTTGGCACTATTTTAAAAATCCAAAAAGAATAAAATCACGAATCAAAAAAAATGGTCCTTTGAGAGGTTCTAGTAGTAACCAATTTTTGACAAAATTAACGAATTAAAGGCTGCAATTTATTGAATTTTTTAGAAAAATCTTAAAAGCGTTAAAAATATTCATTTCATTCATTTCGATAAAAAATCTAAAAGAAAACTCTGAATACCAAATTTGAAGGAAACCAATCCAGCCGTTTAGGCTGTAGCCAAATTTTGTCTTGGCTATTATGCTCATATGAATTTTATCCATACCACGGGGAAACATTTTAACAAATATATTACATCCCTAAGGAACTTTAACCAAAAAAAACTGTTTTTTTATTCGTTTTAGAATAACCTAAAACATGAACTCCCCAGTTTCAAAAAATATATAAGCACTTCTGCACTTAAGGCTATGAATAGAGAAGAAGACAATTGGTTAATATTTCTTTAATATTTAATCTTACTAACAAAATATCTGGCTTTAATCAGATGGCTTTTAGTGTTTTTTTTTATTTGAATAAAGAGTGCACTAAATTACAAACATTTTTGCTTGTATCGCAATTGGTCAGGTTGAGGATATTTCTTTTTTTTTTTCTGTTCACCCATTTCGGCCTTCCGAAGGATTTATGGTGTTTGTTTAGTTGAGAAGAGTTCCAACGCACTATATTCCTCTTCTTCTTCTCTCTCTCTCTCTGTTTCTCTTCCTTCATTGCATTAACTCTGAACTGGACGACAGAGTTTGGAAAAACGGAATTAAGTTGTGAATTTTGAAAACGAGCTTCCTGCAAAGTGTATAGAAAACATGTTGAGGGACTACAATGGCATGTCCTATAATACCTTCCCTGGGATCTATATGGATGCGACGTATATGTCAGCAAAGGACTATGCCATTATTGCAAGTACTATTATATGCCGAACCATACTGCCCGAATGCATTTGAATGCAATTCGTGATTTGCATTTTATATAGATTTAGTGGGGATTTTATTATCCTGTCGTAGGATATCAATTGGAATACATTTACAACAAAAATACAAACACACAAACAATGCCAAACAAAAAGGATTTGCATATAAAGTTTTGTCCAAGGAGAAGCACCAGGCTAACAACTAAAAAAAAAAGAGTTTACACAAACAAACCAGGATATGGAGTATTGAATGTCCTGTGAGGGCTACTAACTATGGGTATCATCGTATTGATACTATAATCACTGTTTGGAAAACATTCGTAAATCCTTACTCCTTAGATATACTTTGTTACCATACAGTTTATGCATTACAAGCTGCACACACATTTTTGTCCTGTGAATAACACACATAGGTTTTCTTCTTCTTTTTCTCCTTCTGGATTCCAATCCAAATGGAAACTAATAGCTTAATATTATGCAGGATCTTTGTTCAGCCGAAGAATAAGGAATATATATATATTGTTGAATGCAATAACTTTTTGGGATGACTTTGTGGTTTGTTGAAATTGTAAATGCAGTCCAGATCGAAATATTGGCCCAAATTGTGGTGTTTTATTGCGGCAAACAAGCTAACGATGCGTTAAAAGTAACTTTTATTCTCGAAATTGCATAGCAATCTAAAGGATCTTTCTAATTTATAACTTTTATGGAAGTCGTAAACATTGACTAAAACTTTGCTAGATTGACTTTCTAATTAGTTTTTATTTATTCGCCTGTCGTATATATTTTGAAATCACAATTACAAAAAGGATATTTCGTTTTATTAGATTTTTGAAAAGTTTCGTACAAATACGTGATTTTAAGAGAGAAATTTTAAGAGAGGGAAAAGTTTGGAGTGATTTCCGAGTGATTGCCAAAACAAATCCCTTAATTCCAGAATTTCCAAAGTTTTTAACTCAAACATATCAAACTTGATCCTGCAACCTTAGATCTTAATTTGGGAAATATTTACCTACTCATTATGATCTTGGGCATTTTTCACTACTTGTCTTAGTCAGGATTAAATCTTTATTCATTATTAAGTTTGAAGAGCTTTTGATCTTGGTTTAGGAAAACAAAGTTCAATTTTGTAGGATTTGGGCCCTTTTTCACCAACCATTTTTACGTTGCAATACATTGTATGAAAAGTACAATTGTGAAGTGTTTTACTAAACATGCGAAACTTCCATGACTTAAGACTACATCAGTCAAAAAAAAAAAAAAAATACATTAACATTTAAGTAACATTTCTTTGATTTCACCACAAATACAACACAAAATCCTGCATGTATTTATTACGAGAGTGTCTTGTAGCACTTTCCCAAACCACTCATCGAACATGCAATGTCTGACTGTAATTATTCCTGCAAGACAAGGAATTGCATGCAATGTAAGCAGATGTCATTAATATCCTGCCAACAGAAGCCAAAGGTCACATTTATGATAATATAAACTGCCGAAACTTTGAGAATGCATCTATCTGGGCAGTGAAATGCTCATCTAGAAATAATAACAATCGTTAACACCATCATGCACTTGCCCACATATATTATACATACATGCCGACATACCAACAACACATACAAATAATTTTAGTTATGTACACTCGGGCGTATGTGGAATAATATACGACCATAGTTGTTCGTAAGTATTTGTATCGCAGGGGCTGATGTTGATGGTGACACGTTAATGAAGATGCAGATGCTGCGTGTTGTGGATACTGATGATGTTGATAATGTTAACATTATTATTGCACCTGTACGTGGGGCATATTTGCCACCCAGAATTTGTGAGCACTTCCAGCGCTAATTGATGATAATTCTATGAACACAATGAATGCTGCTGCCCTCTACAATAACCCATCTCGAAGACGATAATTTGTGTTCGTCATCGATAGACAAGTGTAGGTAGGCATCAGGCACTTGAGGCATAATATCATCGGACCAAAAGCTGAATCACTGCAGGGGCATTCACAACAATACAACACACATCTGTCAAAGTGACAGGTGGCAATGTGCAACTAGAACATCAACTTTAATGCTCATGGGCTAAATCGATATAATGAAAACGACGCACGCCGCAACCGAAAATCGCCACATAAAGTTTTAAAGATGGAAACGAGAAGTACCTATGCATGCTTGAGCAAATTTCCAAAAAGCCATTATCGCAAGTTTTAAGGTTTCTTTTTAAATTCAGGTCGTTTTAAAGAAGTAACCTCAGTGAAATGTGAAAGAAATGAAAGCAAGAACCCAAAAGCCCGAATAAAACTTTTATTTCATTGAATTGTGGTAACCATTTCCATTTCAGTGATGCTGCCTCCTACAACACAAGTATATATATACATATATTCGCACTGCACTTTGAAGTCTTTTGCAACTCCGTGGCTAATTAATGCAGTCATTTTGAAAAGTCCAATTTAAGTGGTATCTAAGTGGTCTCCAGCTGTTATGTGCTTGCATTAGTCACGCCAGAGTTATAAGTTAGCCAATAAGTTTCTTTCTCCTACAATTTATTGTACGACTATAGCTTTGACTAGGTGAAGGTGCAATGAGGGATAAGCGGTTCTTCGAGTTATGCACTTAGGCATGTTTGGAAGGATTAGAAATTGTGTCAGTGTGGTGGAACTGGGGGAAAAGAAAATTTGGAAAGTTCGTTTATGCTGTGTATGGTCAGGAAAAGTGTGTCGAGAAATTATTATGGTCCTAAGAACATGTTCTTTTTGCATATGAACTGGTAGATTTTGAACTGTTTAAAATTTTAGGAAAAAAAATTTGTCAAACTCGCTTACGGTTTACTATTAGAAAACATACAAATACTATCATCACGTAAATATGTCTTTGAATAATAAAGAAAAACTCCAAGAAAACCTCTACCACTCTATAAATGAGCTTCATTTATTTTGTGCTTGAATTGAATTGATCTGAATTGAATTGAATTAAATTGAATTGAATTGAATTGAATTGAATTGAATTGAATTAAACTGAATAGAATTGTATTGAAGTAAATAGAAATGAATGGAATCAAATTGAATTGAATTGAATTGAATTAAAATAAAGTGAATTGAATTGAATTGAACTGAATTGAATTGAATTTAATTTATTTTAATTTAATTCAATTGAATTTAATTGAATTGAATTGAATTAAATTGAATTGAATTCAATTGTATTGAATTTAATTGTTTTATTTCGAATTGAGATCTTTTCTAAAAATCTTGTTTATTTTAAAGTGGGCTGACAGTGGGTGGAAATCATTTTTGAGTTTTCAATTATTCAATTATTTTTCGTAAACATTTCATCAAAATCAATTTAGTGGTTTTGTTTAAATGGAATTTTTTGCGCTTTCTCAAGTAAAGTGCACCACTGCCCACCATTTTGGAAAACGCCATCTAAAACAATCGGTCCAGAATATTGTGATGTCTACCCAATTTTTTTGGGCTTCTCTTTTTGTACCTATTCTGTTTGTTAGACAAATCAGTTCCAAAATGTTTATGGGACTAGAGTGCAGGGACTGTATTAAACAGACAGAAAAGAAAGCAAGTTTGTTAAAACGTTTAACAAAAATGTTTTTCCTCAATCCCAATTCGATTTGATTGGCCGAAAAATAATAATTGAAACATGGAATTGAAAGTTTAATCAGTTATGCATTTTGCCCTAAACTTAACAGTTGAAGTGATATTGGGCTATTGGTACTGTTTGTATTAGTTGAGCAAAAATAAACAATATAAAACGAAATTATTTTTATAGGGTGTTTTTCTAAGGCGCGTGGTTTTCAATCTGGTAATACCTTTTTCGGAGTTGGTCCTTTTGACAGATGTCACTTGATTTATGCTCAGTTTGGATTGCCATTTTATAATGAATATACCGGTTTTTAACACTAGTTTCCGACAGCTGACAGCTGACAGCTTTTATAGCGCTACCTTTACATTTTTACATTTGTTATTCGATTTGTACTTGTACTTCGATTTTGAGTTGGCTTGGGAGAGGTTCCCCATTTAAAATACCTTAGAAATCTGAACACTTTTAATCTGCCGAATCATACAACTAATCTGTCAAATAAATTTTTGACGTTTTACTCATTCAATTATCTAGCATTTACTGGCCTAACGGAATGGTGTGGCTCGTAGCACTGTCAAAGTAGAAAAATGAAAAAACAGTATGCAGCGCTACAATATGAAGCTGTAAGAGTACCAAAAAATTTATATATGGTTAAGCTAAAGTTAAACAAAATTCAACTCCTGCAACACGCTTAAATTAACACAAAATAATAAAAAATTGTCTCAGAGCCTTAACAAAAATAAAATCCTTTTCGAAATAAATATTATTGTCCTGTAGCAAAATATATACATATGTATGTACCTACTTCAATTGCAATATATACTAACATAAATACATATCATTAACAAACCGAATAAAAATAATATCTCTTTCATTTACTGATGCAACTTTAATTATTGATATTAAAACAAAAATATTACCAACGGCCACACAAGTGAAACAGATAACAGACCTTATAAAGGATTCTTTGTTTAACTCGGCTGCCATTGAAACATTCGATCTGATTAAAATTCCACGTTTTTTGGTTAGCGAACAATGCAAGCTTTTCCATCGTTCACATCATTTTGCAAAGTATCCAAGTGTGTCGTGTCCTGTTTCCCATTCATCATCGTGCTCGCTTACTTTTTCATTTAAAGACACCAAGTGAATCGCAGAGAAAATATTTTTATTGAAATTAATGTTAAAATCATATTCAACAGTTAGTTATGCAAATATTATTTTCGAAGAGTAGTTGTGGGAATTTTCATTGATTGAAGGTATGTGTGTATGAATAAAATATGGAACAGGTAGACATTGTAGTTACAAGGATTGGTGGAGCGTGGAGGCCTTTGTATCAGATGATAAATAAAAAAAAAACGCAATGTTTGCTTGGATGCAACAACGTGAGAAGAGCTAAATGATGAGACGGTCACCAGCTTGTGATTTTCTTCCCCGAGTCCCAGGATGATATTCATATCCAATTCAAAATTATTCGCCAATATATTGTCTGTTATGGTGAGATGATGCGATGAAATTTGATTTAATTCGATGCCAGACGAGCGGAAATACTTATGGCATTTGGTAAATTACATTCTCTTGGAAGAACGTGGATATAATATACAGTATCGGTAGTAATTATTTCTAACTAAAGCGGGTGCTTTCTTAGAATTTAGAATATGCATTGGAATATGCTTTCTCTTGGTTAGGTTACTTTCAAGGGCTGACGGTTGATCTAGTTACCGTCACACTTAGATTTATCCTCCTTCCATCATTCCAATTATTTAAGTAGGTACCTACTTGCTACTTCACTTCACATTTATCAAAAAGTTTAAAACAAACAAATATTCTACGTGTCCCGCATGTAAGAAAAAAATAAAATTTTACCAAAAATTGTCGAAATTTTTGTAGCAGGTGGTGACGTGCACCCGAGAGTGCGTTAAATGGGTTTGAAAGAGAGTGTTGAAATTTTACCTAGTAGGATCTAATTTCAAGGAACGATTCTATCCAATCCAAGTTTGAATAAAATAATAGTGTGACTAATTTGATCAAATCCTTTTGAAAAGCCACATACGTCGGACCATTCGTTTAGAAAAAGTCAGTTAAAAAAAGTTTTTTCTTTGCCCCGGTTCCAGACTCACTTCCAGAACCTCCTTCTTGAGACCCAACTTTATCATAAAAACCATAATTTACGAAAAAGTAGATCCCACTGCCAATCCCGCCAGAACATCCATAGGATACTGCGACGCGGGATATCATGCTGCGGGATTAAGCCTAGTACATACTTGTGAATCAAGTAGTGAATCCATACAAAATTTGCATTTTTATTCACCCATGAACGTGCTCATGACGCTATGTGGAGGGTTTTCGTTCACGAGCAATTCCCGTGCAAAATGTACAAGAATTCGTGAACAGTTGACAGTTCGATTACTAGCCATTTGAGGCAAGGTAGTTTTAAACGTCAAACGTTGACAACACAACAGGATTTCTGTACCAGTGAGAAAAGTCAAAAAATCACGTAATTTGAAAAGTCAGTGTAAATGCAGTCAACATCACTAGCGTGTTTTTAAGCATTGGAGCATTTCTGTAAGAAGGTAAAAAGATTTGTTACCATTGATACTCCATGCTATTTTACGCATATTAAGTTTTTACTCTGAAATGCCAAGCTTTCAAAAATAACTTTTTCAAAAAGCTTACAAGACAGTTTCGATATAGGCCTGTAGTTCTTTATATCTTTCCCATCATCCTTTTTGAAAATAATAGTTAAAAATAATTTTTCCATAAACAAGGAAACTTCACTTATTTCAAAGGAAGGTGAAATAAAAATTTAAGTGGCTGAAATAATATATACATACGTATGTCTACACCTTTTTAATACTATTCGGGGAATTCCGTCTGGACCAGATGAGTAATCATTATTTAACGATGAGAGATAGCCTAAAACAATGCTCAGTTGCACAGGCATATTAGCATATTATAACAATTCGTTTGGGAACATAAATGTTTGTACATTTTTAAAATAACCTTCGTCAACAATGACAGGCATATCAACGAAAGAAGAGAAATAAGGTCGAAAATAGATATTTTGTTTGTTCTACTTTATTTCCAATTTAGTCGAATAAAATACTTTATATTAAGAAGAGGCAAAATCTATTTCTTTTCTACTTCATTTCAATTTTAATTTTCAATATTTGTACTCTTCAGTTCGATTAAGTAACTTTTTTATAATGGAAATAAAGTCGACCAAAAAAATCCATGTATTTCCGTACTAAATATTTCCATTTTTTCCAACTAAACTTATTTCACGCACCCAAAAATGTTTTAGCGAAGGCTAAAACCATTTTTGTTATTGATGGTATTTTACTCTCGATTTTCTTCAAAATTGTAAGTTTCTAAAAAACTATAAAAATAGCAAACAAATTTATACTTAAAACTATAACAAACACAAGTGATTCTAAATAATTTGTTTTTGTATGTAAGGACACAAAACAAAATAATTAAAAAAATAATTTACTATTGTTTACCACTAAAAGATTACTGAACTGCTCTTACACTTTTGGTATAGTGTTCCAAATTTGAAAAAAAATATATTTTTTTGGATTTTTAAGACTGTTTCAAATTTTTTAATTGAAAGTCAAATAAATATATATCAAAAACGAATTTTCTACTGAACGGATATATATTAATATCTTTGTAAAAAAAATTCAAATAAGTGCAAGTAACATTGCGCTTGTTAAAATTTTCGAAAAAGAAATTTTGAATTTTTAAAAAAAGTCTCAACTTATTGTTTTAGGAAATTAAATATCACAAAAACGGACAGTTGACAATTTTGTATGCACATACATACTTAAAATTTGCATACCAATATTTTTACCTAAATTTGTTTAACAATTTGATATATAAGAAAAAAATGGTTTTAAGAACTGCTCCAATGGATTAAAATTTGCTTTCCATACAATGATACTCAATCAAGAATAAAGGTGGCGTTCAAAGAGTTGTCTTAGCTAATTTCAATACCGCATTTCATACGTTTAAACATTTTTCTCTCATAATTTCCATGTCTCTCTCTCTATATACAATTTTCTAAAACCTACAGCCTTTTGAACATAGGAGTAAGTACGTGCAACCCAGTCGTGCATTTTATTGTATTTTATTTTCACTTTGACTATATCAATCATCCATGAGCATTAAACATTAAATCAATGTCCTTACAAGTATTTCCGACTTAAAGTTCTGCTGAAATTGCACACATTTAACACAATTATTGTTGTTTTGATATTCTACCCAAGTACATAGTTTTGCTCAGCAAAACTAAGATTGATGCAAGATGCTTGCGAATATTTCAAACAATATTCTTCTATACCTTCTTAAATAATGCATTAAGGTATTAGAGAAAGTTAAGCTAGCAGTTTCTTAGTGATTTCACTTACAAATGTCCCTAACGTAACAATGGAATGCTGCAATGACTTTTGTGTTTGAAATGTTTATGAGGAGGCAAATTAATGTCCATTTAAGGATACCTATATAAATTAATCGGAAACAATATCCATATTGAACATAGGCACCCGGAGGGAGGGGCAAGAGGGGTCACTAGCCCCCGCAACCTGGCTTTGGGCAATATCACACCACTAACATAATCTTATTTTTGTTATGACTAGTTTTAAGAAGTATATATCAGAAAATATCATTCTTTTCGATATTGTTTTATAAAATATTAGTACAGTAAAATAGTACAGAAAGGGCTTCGGAAAAAAAAATTGGTACCACCATGAAACTTGGTGAAAACGTTTCATGTGCAATGAGAATGAAGAATCAAAAGAGTCTATAAAAATATTTCATATGGAAGGGTGTTTTTTTGAGGGGTAAAGGGGGGGAAGTTGTGGTATATCAAACGAAAAAATTTATCTTAGTACAACCTAAGCACATGACACATGTTTTTAAGGTAGTTTTAAATGCTGAATCAAATGACACCAAAACCAAATTTAAACGACTTCCATGGAAAAAGTTACTGTCATATTTGTGTTAGGATGACTGTATTTTCAGTATTAATGTTAAATATTACCGAAACCCAATTGGAAACAGTGGTCCATTATAAAAATTTGGCATATGTGGTTCATTTGTCATGTAAATCAATAATATGAAAAATCTAAGAAAATATCTATGACAAAAGGGTGTTTTTTTCGGAGGTTGGGGACAAGGTGGGATTTATACTGAAAATACTAAGACCATCATGTAACTTGGTAAAAATGTTACCATAACTTCGAGAATGTCGAATCCAAAAAGTCTATAAAAATATCAAGGTTGGAAGGGTGTTTCTTTTAAGGGAAGGGGAATTGTGAAATTTTTATCAAAAAACCTTTCTAATGAGTAATTACCAGTTGTATCACCGTATAATGTAAAAATAAATTTTCTTCAGCTTCTCTTACTTCACTTTTTGTTGAAAGTTGGGAGTTAAAACTTGAGATAGTTTTCTCCATACCAGTCATTGGGTGACATCGGTGAGACGAAAAAAGCTCCTCACCGATATCGCCCATCATTAATTCATCGTGGAGATTTTTCGAACAAATTAAGCGCCTTAATTAAAAAAAAATGTTTCATTATTTTGAATAAGGATTTAGAATTTCCAAATTAAATTGTGAGTCTTTATTTTCACTACCTTTTTCCATACCTAATTTTATCTTTACACTCTTTACGACCTATTTTTTCGGTTTTTGATCATTCCACATTATTTTTTTTTTTCATTTTTTTAAACCAAATTTAATGGCATCTTTCCAATAATTGTTTTTTATCAATGGAATATTTTTAAAAAATGGCCCCATAGATTAAAAAAACAATCAAGAAAGAAATTACTTTTAGTAACCACACCACTTGAGTGATAAACATTTTTCCAGGAAACAGTTTAAAAAGTAAGTATTTCCTAAAGAACATTTTATTTGACTTTCAATTTTTCGAAAATGATAAAAGTGGTTTTGATAATTTTATACAAAAAGTTTGAGTGGTATAATTATTGGGTACCTATTTTTTCTAAAAACTCGATAAATAGATACTTCAAAAACTATTTTTTTCCAACTTGGTTTGATATACGTAACGATTCCTTAACGAAAGTAATACTATACGTTTTCATTAGGCCAAATGAGATAATTTCGTTGAAAATTTCCAAGTACGATACGAAATCATCTTATTTCCTACACAAATTCACATTTTATAATTTCAACCAAATTTGTACGGAATTCGGTTGGAAATTAAGTCAAAACCTATTGGCCACAGTTTAAAGAGCTCTGAAAAGATCTTGTATGAAAATGTCAAAGCTCAATGGAAGAAGAAAGAAAAAAACAACAAGAGAAGCGTTTACCAGTTCATACAATTTCATAGCTACGGTCTGCTATTAAATACAAAATAATATTATACTGGAAAACAACTATCAGCAAAACCTCCTATAGAAAGTTATTTTGAGTGTTCCCATTGTTAACTAAACAGTTTTAAATACAAAATTTTTATACATTTTTATAATTTTCCAAAAAGCATTTTTTAATAGTAAAATTTGTATTTGAAAATTCGACGCCTCAGTATTGCGTTAGTGTCTGCCCCTCCTGGACAAAATCCTACGGGCGCCTATGATATTGAATCTATTAAGGATTTTGGTTTCATCATGAACCCGCAATATATACATAGTTTCTTGATGCTTCATTATTTGACAGTCGCCTGGTTTTGAGTCGACATCACAACATGAAGATTGAAGAGTGCGTTGTTTTCTCAAGTGTGAGATTAAAATCTAATACCACACTATGTCTTGGAGATAATTGATTGCAGTTAAATCTTGCGGTATTACAAATACCACAGCCAATCGATAGACAAAACTAGTATGAATTGGATGACGTTGCTCTTGTGCCTTTGTAAGTATGTCAGTGTCAGAGATGTTAATCGCTCTTATGTCAAACGTGAAGTTTAATTATCCTCTTGCTAGTCAAAATTATACAAACCGGGGTGCGTACCTATACTATAATGTCATTGTTAAAGAGCCATATTGAAGCAGAGTGCATTTATTGAACACCTGATGTCATTTTCTGTGTCATTTTTTTTTAATGACAATTTATGCAAACTAATGCCATGCCGCTAGGATGCATGCCTCAAATACGTAGGTATATAACTAATCCATCCAACTTTCTAAAATGCAAAATCAAGTGCACATCGAGAAGGAAACTCTGGTTGATGTGCCATCGGCGAAATTCGTATTCAAATCGCGTTCAATTTGATTTCATTGATGGGAAAGAGTTTCCGTTCTGTTCCGAGTTTGCTGCTTGCCTGCCATTTAACATTTCATTTAGTATTCTGTTTAGAGGAATAGGGTCAATCTCAATAGGCATTCGTCAGGCAATATACCTATGTACATATACATAGTTTGAAATGTGAACGATATTGAGATAGGGTTTTTGTCATTATATTTTTGGAAATTGAATCTATTCAGCCGGATTGAAATTGAAAGCGTATCGTATAAAATAGGGATATGTACAATACATAAATTCGGAAATTTATATTTTGAATTCTTAAGCGATGTAGAAATTATGTTAATGAATTTATTCTGGCTTAACAAGATTGAATATAATTCTGGAAATTGTTTATTATAATGGTACTAAGAATAAATTATTATCATTTAATTCATTTTTAAGTGAGCTTTTGAAGCAAATATTATGGTATGATTGGTTTCGGGAGAAATACATAATTAGCTATTATAATATACCTAAATTCATACATACATAGGTTCATACTTACATGTTAACCTAAGCCTAATGAGCAGTATTATGTTTAAATAATTCAGATTCGACAAAATCCAACTCTTCCAAAGTTGTACTAATTCCTCTTCGACCGTTCTTCTAGTTCAGCCCACTTGTCTGCTTCATTGCATGAGAGAGTTCCATTTCATCGCTTGACTTTTGCAATGCACTTGTGGCCTTTTTGAAGCGTATGTTCATTTCACTGCCATTATCGTTTTTCTATAATAGAGTCAATGGCTTCCTGATCATTATTTGAGATACGGTTTGACCATTAAATCCTCGAAATGTTAAGCAGACATCTATTTATTAACATTTTCAGCTTTCTTGTGACAGTAGGTGCTACTTTTAAGGTGCTGCATACTGCTTTCATAAAGAAGCACGGATTCAGCATTGGAGCGGAACAGTCGTAGTTCTGCTATTATTTAGTTATTTCTTCCTGATTCAGCTGATTATATATAGATATAGCTGATTATATATAGATCAGTCAGTTTCATATAATTTCTTTGGAGCCGTTTTCGAGAAGTAAATATTTTCTTTTACAATGGCAAGACATGCGCAGTGCCAAAAACCACGTGTAAATATCACGGCGAGACCATAGTGAGTGAAATGGGCATAGTGAAACCACAGCGAGACAGCCTAGTGACCATATGGTACACGGCACGGTGTGAGATCAGCAAAATTACACCGAGACAATGCGAGACAATGAGTCGTCGTCGTTTTTATTTCAAACCCAGTTAGCCAACTCGATTTGGAAAACCAACGCATGAAATGTATCGCCAAATTTTTGCTTCAAAAAAAAATTTTTTTAAAATTCGGTTTAAAATGTCAAGAAAAAGTGAATAATCCCAACTAACAATTTCGCATCTATATTGCTCCATAGATGCTTTTCGTTTTCATTCAATCTTTGCATATAAGCATTGCATAAAACTCCGTAGAGTGAAAAAGGCGACCTTTTTTCACTCCTATTGTACCTTTGTGGAATTAATTATAACAGTCTTAAAGAAGTTCACAATAAATTAATAAAAAAAATTGTTGCTAGAACTAGGAATCGAACCCTTGTCATTTCGAACCAATTGTCTTACTCGCTAACCGCTCCACCAATTTCTGATACACAGTTCAATGCATTAAATTGGAATTGCTTTTATCTAGAATTGCCTCGTATGAGACAAGAAGCATTCAAGAAGAAAAAACTTTCTTGAAGAAAAATATAAAATAATAGATTAGTATGGCTATAACAAACACATATTTTTAATTAAATAAATAGAGATATAATAGATTAATTAATTAATTAATACCAACCTTAAACATTGTCAACAATAAGAAATGTATGTACTCAGGTGCTAAATTGAATATAAATTATAAAATGGCCGATTTTAGCTTGGCGTCACCATATTCACTAATGCAAGCAATATAGAAATAAAGACTAAAATAAAGGTTGTATAATAATTTTACGGGATGACTATTGAAGTCAAAGTATCTTGGTTACTTCATAGAGAGATTAAAGTATTGGTACATCGCTTCTATGAAGCTGATTTAATTTGCACCAGAGAATATTTAAGGATTCAGTAATGCTCCAATAAGGTGTTTACTTTCTGTCAGAGGGCTAAATGGAGCGCTATAGAAACAAATAACACTTTAATGTTTGAAATGCGAAGCAATTTTGTTAGTTGGGAATAGCTGCGTTTTTTTGTATGTCCATATGGACATTGGCAAAAAAACGACATCGTGACATTTCAACATTTGCTTGGTCTACCATTTTGTATTGAATAATTTTACCAACAAACATTTGACATTTCTATACAAATTATCGAAAACACAACGACAATAGTAGTCTGGCAATACCGTTTTTGTCGGGACAAAAGTTAAATCCACTTAAAGACATATCTATAACTCTATATGGACATAGTTGTTGTTGTATTTGACATGCAAATTGCTTTGTTTTGTCGTCGTTTTTTTCAGACAGAATTTACTGGACTTGCAAAAAAACACAACTTATATAAAATTCAGTTTAAGTCTAAATTTAACATTTTAAACTGACCTCCGGAGGGCAGTTTAAATCCAATTCGATTAATCGGGATTGGATTTAAAAAAATTTGATTTAAGTGTGGATTAAACAAGTGGATAATATGGAATTGGATTAAGCTTTTGGATTTAAATTACTTTTAATCTGGATTTAAGTTTTAATCTGGATTAAACGAGTGAATAATATGGGCGTTAGGTTTTGTTTACGTTTTTAATAACCAGAGTTAGATTAATCAATTTTTTGACATAAGGAGATGATTGTAGATAAAGCGTAGTACACATTAGGTTTGTTGTTTTGTCAGGCCCAGGGGAATCGGACTAAGAGAACGAAATCGGGGCTTAGCCACGCCATCACAGAAAAAAAAGTTTCCCTACAATCTATCGATAACAAGTATTAAATTCGTGCCAGCAACACAGTTTGTATCTGGGCTTAGGCTAACCCCGAAAAATTCTCTAGGCTTAGCTAAGCCCAATAGGGCCTAGTTATTGTTACATTTAACATTTACATTGCTTAGCTCTGACGTCATTTTTTTTTTTCATCCAAGCCAAAAAGGTCAAGGTAAAAAACACCTATTGCACAAACCTGAGTGACACCTGTGTTGGATATCAAACAGAACTGATAGAGTGTACATGCTGAATGTCTAGGCTTACTATACGTCCCCCTCTTAGAGGGATAGTCCCTCTTTTTCATCTCAGACACTATTTTATCCCCCAAAACCAAACAATAATTAGCATTTTAATTCATTTCACGCCAATAATTTCTTCACTTTTAATTATTTCTCTCTTTTTGAAAGTTTATGGTTTCGATTATTCTTCTATGTTATGCTTTAAACTATATTTTTACAGTAAATATTTTTTTTCTGTCACTTCGAAATTAATTTTCCATTTTTTATTGATCTTGATTATTTGTATTGAACCTTTTTATTTTTATGACACTTAACATCAAAAACAGTTGGTGGTAGTCGACTCGCCTTTAGTAGGTATTCCGAGGTTGAACAAACTGAGTATTAGTGAGATTTAATAAATTAGGCTGTGGCTGTCTAAAGTTGAAAAAAAAAAATAATAAATACCACAGAATCACTTTCATTTTCGTCTTTTCAAAAGAAGAGCTAGCGCTACATTTTCTCGAAGCGCTATGAATCTTCATTGTGGACTCTGCTTTAGTTTTATACTATTAGCCTATGCACAAACCATTCATTTCACGATACGATACGATACCTTCACGTTGCGAATTATCTGACTGGAGTAGAGTTGCTCAGTTCTGACATTTGTTCAATATGAGAGACACGTCAGATTGTAGATATCAAATACAAATTGTCATTTATTTGTTAAAATATTTTGCTTTATTTTGTCATTAATACATTTTTTATTTAACTTGAAAAATTAATGTTGATAAAAAAACTAAAACAAAAAGAATATCACCATTAAAATGGTGTACATTGCAAGAGGTAAGTGAATGCTCTTAATGAAACACATGATCCAAAGAACGATTTCCTTTTCCAGATGGTCAGGTGTTGGAACGTAGACCTTGGTCTATTGAACGATTATTTGGCATCTTCGTTAGTTTTTTCGGCGTTATTATGGCATTGTAAATTCTGAAGATTTGGTGTATTTTTAATTTCCATCTATTAATATTATCTTTTTAGCTTCCGGACGTTATTAGCTCCATTACTAGATGCCCAAAATAACGGCCAGCGCAATTGGGGTAGTGGTGGTGGAGGAGGTGGCGGTGGAGGAGGAGGAGGAGGAGGTGGCCCTGGACGTGGAAATGGACCAAGACCAAATCGTAGAATAGGAAGAATAATGACTATTCCCGATTGTACTGTCCCTGGAGGTGGATGATCTCGGTAACGTGTCCAAGACGATTATAGTGTGATTCTAGTCGCACTTCTTGGACACAGTTAACCGTCTGCTGTGGGATATTTTAGCATATATTGCTCGCATGATGAAATGTTCTTAAATCCATCATTGGAAGGAACATTTCGGAATTTTACATCCCACCCAGGAGGGTTTTAGCTTAAGGTTTAGTTTCGTCTTCTTTGGTTCTATCCTTTATTTCTCTGGCTATCGAAACGGTCAAGGTCTTTTAAGTTTTTTTGATGTATAATAAATAGTTGGAACTTTGTACGGCTTAAGTGTACAAATTAAATGAATTAAAGAAATTATATTTTTGTTTATAAATCAATTCTGGATTTAAAAATTCCAATTTTTAAGAAAACTATATAGAAAAAGAATTTAAATGAATCTAATCCAAAGAATATCTGAAAGTATCTTGTTTTCGGTAACGTTCAGGACATTACAGTTAAACATTTGCGTGAATGTTTGTTCACTATTGGGAAAAAATGTACAGAGTGGATCTGTAAGTTATTTCTCTTGTTAAATTGAATTCTGTATAGTTACTCATAACTAACTGGTTAGTATCCAAGGTGAACAGAAACTTTATTTATTTTTAATTTTTGCAGAGATTTGCGTGGGGAGTTTTTATGATTCTCAATTGAATCCTATTTGTCGAAAAGATACAAGAAATTATATCTTCGAATGTTAATAACACAATAATTTAGTTATTATGTATTATAGCTTTAAAGAGGCATTCCATTCTTCAGTCGCCTTTTTTAAGTTCTGCAAAAATGGTAGGTAGGCTAGGCACAGGAAATAAATACAAAATCGAAATCTTCCAATATTGGTGCATCATACAGAACCGTTTTCTTTCAACTTGTTCTTTGACGACAATTAATCGATTTTGATTGAATATTACCGAAGATTTTAGAAAGGCGTGCAATAATATACCACCCATTAAGAATATAATAAAATTATTCAGCAAACTATATAAGTCAATATTAATGAGCTACACTACCATTCGTTTTTGGTGATAATCAAATAGCTCTCATCAAATAAAAAGAATACAAAATACTATTTTGTGTAAAAAATTCATAATTCAATTTTAAATATTTATCCTTTTTTGGGCATATACTCTATTCGTAAAAGGTATCTTAAACTTTTATATTGGAATATAACTATTCTCACTTTTCAACCAGATATAAAGTATCTATTTACACTGACTGAGGTCATAATTCTGAATACACATAAATATATGCCAAAATTTGCTATTTATAAACCAGCACTAATATATTTCCAAATTCCGTACATCCCTTAATTAGAAAGACACATCATCGAAACGAAAATCGTTCAATTAATATGGATCGCCTTAAGTCTTACGCGATAGGTCTACGGGTTCTATATTTCAAAAGTTTGTTAATTTCACCTCTAAAAAAATAGTCAAATCAAGTCATAAGTAATTTACGTCCTTTAAATAGTAAGACTGTTAAGGTTTATGATAAAGAGTGTATACAAAGTTTTTGTAGCCTTAAGCATAGGTTTCAGTTCCCATGCAAAAAAAAAACAAATTTTCAAAACGATTTTTCACCTATACTCCGTGAACCAATTTGTATAACATCCAAGACAAAAAAGGTTTACCTTGGCCTTACCACCCATTAAGTCATAAATATACCCTTTATTAATAAACTATAGGCCTAAAAATGGAAAACAATTATTTTTGGATGCCAAAACCATTTGCATGCAAACAATGCCTTCAGGTGAATATATATTTTTATTTTTGGAAGTGGTAAATAAAATATATTTTATTTACCACTTCGAAATTACAGAAAATAATATCGTTTTCACGGAGATATTGTAAAAATTGAAAATTGTGTTCCCTACTTCTTGCAATCCGGGGACGATATCTAAAGGAACCGCAATTACGACTAGGATAAAAGGTGTTTGTTTGAGTATGTCATTTTCTACCCAATATTATTTTTTTATATGAACAATAATTTATCCCCAAGGGACTATACTAAACGCACAGAATTTTTGAGATTAGGTACTTACAAAAAAATGGGTTATTTAGTGTTTTGCGGTATTAAATTTACAATTTAATTTTGGTTCGCAGTTACTTTGTATAAGAATTTTCTGAGGGCATGAGATTTTTGTTTCAGTTATCCCTGGTTATTTGCACTTCGACATTTCATTTACATGAGTTGTTGCCGACAGACACGAATTGTCATAAAAAATAAACCGAATAAACCGAAAACCAAATTGTCATAAAAAATAAAACAGTAAAATGGGTGCTTAAAAAAATTTGAGGTTAAATTCGAACGAATTTTTCGTTAGCAGATATGTGGAATGCCTCCTGCTCTTGTGGATTGCGAACAAGGTGTCTGACAGTTCACAGTAAATATATCGTTTGTCTTGTGGCAAATATAAAAATGCTAGATTTAACAATTTAAACTAGTTCTGGGCCGAGTTTTCTTTTTAAAACTGTAGATAGGCTCGTTTATTCTGTAGATAAGAAAAATCGGGAACTGTGAATGCGAATAAATTTGTTTAGACAATTCCAAGATCAAATATAAACA
The DNA here is from genome assembly GCA_946251815.1 of Dasysyrphus albostriatus. Lineage (NCBI taxonomy): Eukaryota > Metazoa > Arthropoda > Insecta > Diptera > Syrphidae > Dasysyrphus > Dasysyrphus albostriatus. The sequence goes on from OX276336.1 coordinate 14,010,919, forward strand.
AATTCTTGTTTTTACTTTTCACAAACAAACTCAATAAATGATTCCTATCTTCAAATCTACAATTTTTAAAAGAGAACACGGCCTAAAATTAGTTTAATGCTAAAAGCAGATACCTGTCGGAAGAATTTGTGTCCACACTGGCATCACCATCCGGAGCTCTGTTTGAACAGACCCTCATTATTTGTGGCTTATCAAACTTAGAGCACCCTATTAATTTTGCTCAATTTGACATTAAATTTGTTTTGACATTTGAATTTGGTAGGAAGTGGAAGCTGGAACTGGATTCTGGACGAAAAATTTCATTTTATGACTTGAATGTGATTTCCTGTGTTTATTTAAAATCAAAACAAAGTCTTTGGCAATTTAATCAATTTCGCCACCAAGTAATTTATTCTTATTAATTTTGATATCATTTTCTCAAAAGACAACATTTATCTCTTTTAAGATGGATTCTTCCTTGACAACACCCAATGGATAATTGAAATATTTTTTAGAACAGATACCTACACGAAGCTGTGAATGTGGCAGGAAGTTTCAGTTCATGGTTAACGTTTGAATAGGTATGCCATTTGGAGGCATAGTCTTTAACACATTTACCTGTCTTTTAAGGACTTAAGTAAATCTTTGTCTGACGTGCTTCCAAAGCGCGTTATTTACACTGATGGCGACTCTGATCAGAGCATTCATCCCTAGTTTTAAAGCATCTATTAGTTTTAAAGCAATGATATGATAACCTTCCTTGGAAAGTGCTTGGCCGCATCGCGTGAAGAGTTCTTCTTAAGCCCATTTTGATGAAGGCTCAGCACTAAAGTCACATTGACTGATTACCTAACTTGAGCATTTGAGCCTGTCGAGTACTTTCTACTGCCTAGCATATTCGTGTATTTCCAAGCCACAGGGGGGTAGTTAGAAAGTTTTGTTTTCAAAAATTCAATGCTCTTATTAATGCTAGTCAAACACTGAAAACTATGATTCTACGAATTTTAATTTTGAAAATATTATATAATAAAAAAAACAACTTCTTAGCAAAAACAGGAAGAACCGAAGCTGATGTTACACTGGTACAGATTGGGATAGTCCCGGGATTTGAAAAAAAAAATTATAAAAAGTTATTCAGAAATGTTTTCGATTAAATTATTTTGTTTTCTCAAATTTAAAGTAAAGTATCTTTTGCAGACATTTTATGATCAAAAAATGAAAAATGGTTCTAGGACTTTATTTTCGAAATATATTTTTAAAAAATAAACGAACCACTATTTTGCATAACAAAAGGTATATAATATGGAATATATCTGACTTCGGAATCGAGTTCAGCACACCAAAAACTTATAGAAAAAAATATAATTTTGGTTTCTTAATAATAGAAAAAAAAACTTGTTGACTATTGTTATAGAGGATGCAATCGCGGGATCCCGATAGAAATTTAATCCCGGAAATCCCGGTATTATAATGCTCCAAGTCTGGGATTTCAGGTCTTAAAAATTTGGATACAATTGTTGTTCTTGTTTGCATGTATACTTTTTTTAAAGTAACACCCGAAGAACATTTTGTAGTTCAAAACTAATTTTCTCTATGAAATGACTATATTTTGTTTGTATAAAGCGCCACGTATAGCTATCATTAAGACTTATTGAAAATTTTAATGAGTTTTTTGGAAAGCAAAATCATTATTATTTTGATGAACAAATTAAACTTAAGACTTATAAATATTTCTAGCCAATAAAAAGCCAAAGGGGCCAACTTTACGCATAAATAACTTTTAATATTTCAATGATCCTTAGGTTAGGTTTTCATTGAAATATGAAAAGGCTATTTATGTGGATAGGTGACATTTGAATTTTTTGGCGAGAAATTTTAATTAGGTCTTAAGCTTTATTTGTCTATTAAAATTATAAATGATTTTACTTTCTAAACATTTTTCAATTATGAAATAGCTATAACTGGCGCCTAACGTTATTTTTATATTTGTTATTATTATTTTTAAATTAATGCCTTTTTCACAATTTTTCTTTAGGTACTCGCAGGGTTTGAAAATTAACTTTTAACTGTAGTTTTTGGAGTTCTTAAAAATGTCGTTCCCAATGTGGTCCAAATAGCAAATTTTTCAAGTGCATTTGGGTTGAATCCTATTTTCATTTTTGAATATACTCACTGTCTAGAGTGCAAAAGTGGTGTAACGCACTTGTTTTAATAAAATGTTTCATCTTTAATCTATGTTTAACACTATTTAATTTGAGATTATACGGGAAAAAGTTGCATTTTTGGAAAGCTTAAATATTTCAGAATGAGGAATTTTGGCTTGGATGTCTTTTGATGGATAACGAGACAAAAGTATTAATTTTGCCAAAAGGGTAACACAACTTTTGCACTCACGGCCTCATTTATTATACTTCATTTACCCTCCTGCTTAAATAAATCAGTACAGTAGAAGACTTTAGCATTATTTATATAACTGGACTTGTTAAATTATTATTAATTTAAAATAACTTTTTGTTGCCTAAAAGGCAAGCTTACACGGCATGTTAAATGCAACAGCCTCATGCGGCTGTCACAAACGTGCCGATTACATGGTATGCGGTAATTGGGAAGCATTTGTGACGTAAACATGACGTCGCTGCGCATGCACATGTTGCATTTTACATGCCGTGTACTTTTAGCATTATTCTACAAATTGGTGTTTCACCCTTGGACTCTTCAGTGACATAAGGTCTTTGTCAAACTTCAAACGCAATTTCTAGGATTTGTATACTGTCTCGACCTAAACTACACGCTCTACTTTGATTTCACAATCTAGGTGAACCCCCTGTATAATCTATACAATGACTCATTAATATTATGTTCACAAGCAATGACTCAGTATTTAAGTAAGGGTTAATATATATATTTAAAAATGGTACAAAATGTATACAATAATAATAATAAATATACAGAACATAAATTATAGATGATCGTTTGCTCGAGTTCAATTACATAACACCCTGTTTAAAATAACTAAAATACAAACCAAATTCAGAGAAAAAATACGTTTTGCATGAAGTCATATCCGGATCCGGAATAGGTCTTGACATGGATTTTTGTTCCTTCATCCTATTTTAATGGTAAGCTCTCATTCGTATTGCATTCTTTCTTTGTCATTGCATTAAGTTGGCGTCTTGTGGATACAAATACAAGAATGCGAACTCTTTGACCTCAATATTATAGTTTGGTTGGTCCACATACTTGTATGATGACTTCAACTACATTATGTGGAATAGACATTTTAAATAACACTCGTTTTAACGATTACGCAATGCCCATGACTTTATACGTATGCAATGTACCTACGTACATTAACTTAAGTTCTATTTTCGATTAGGTAGTTTAAATTTCATGAGAAAACATTGGAAAAGATTAAATTTCAAAAAATAATAGGGATGATTATTGTTAGTATTTTACATCTCTTTATGTAGGTACATTTTTAGGAATTTTAGAGATAGTACAAAATTGCATAGTGGTAGGTTATGTCGATTGGCAGAAATGATTAAATGCGTATGTTTTATTTGGCTAAATAAATGAAGGTAGCCCTGAGCTACAAAAGCTAGTAAAACTTTGTGCGATCTATTCAAGCCTTTTATTTTTTAGCGTGAAAATAATATTTATAAACATTTTCCCTCAGCAATAACTCATTCCAATTACCAGACAAAATCTATGCTTATACCTATAAGCTTCGCTAAATAAGCTAACATCTGGATTTTATACGACACATAAATCAATATTGTACCTTCAGTTAAGACAATTCATCTTATAAATGCCCATGTGACCTATTTTTTTTTTGTCACAGATAAAAGAACCTAAACCCAAACAACCAAACCGAAATCATCAAAAAGGCCAGACACAAAGAACAAGAAAGGAATCAATAAAATAGGGGCTTGATTCCTAATGATTTGATATGGAATGGGTAATATTTATTGAATGAATGTAAAAGACCAAATTGTATTCTCTTGGAAACTTTATGCGTAGTTTGCTTTTATTTACTGAGAAGGGTAGATTATTTTTTTTTTCCACAATACCTTATATAGCTAACTTCTGTATCTAATGTCTTTACTCCTTCAATATTGATTGTGACGTTCGACATTGTATGAATGTATATGTATATCATTTAGGCTTGAAGTCGAAAGACGGATCGGATATCGGAACTAGGAAATAAGATTAGATGAATATAAAACCATTTTGATTATACAGAATGCCAGACATGTCAATGATTATTATTTAAATGCAAGTTGTATTTGCTTATGTTGACAAAATTGAAAACAGAGAAATATCGTTTCTTTGGATTTTCATTTTTTGCAAAAAACATTTGTCTCAGGCGCCAACATATATTTGGGCATTTTCATATGTATATTGTTTAAGCTATTGCTAGGTAAACCTGGAGATTATTTTATTAAAACTTCATCAGGTAATCTGCAGTTTTGCCTTGCAACAACTAAAACAATGTTAATGATATGAATAAGAAAAGGTTTGCCCCTTATGTTGAAGTTTGTGTTTTTGTGGATCAACAATGTTACGGTAGTAATAATATGAGTTTAACTTTTCAAAAACTTCTGCTCCTAACCTTATTACTTGTAAGTGTATAGTACCAACTTGAAAGATACTTGAACTATAATAGCGTTATACATCAGAAAACAGCAAGTACTATGTCGTGTGGCTCAATCTTTATATTTTATTTTCAGATGAAGATGAAGATTTCATTTTGAAGCAGTAGGCAATTATATCAATCTTCAACCCAAGTTCAACCACCATTGCGTTAATTTGAGCGAACCAACCACCACCAACACTGTCTACAATAACCTAATAATTACAATAAGTACACAAGTTTGGATCATAAATATTTAATACCACGTTCCGCATCAGCAAAACTAGGTCAAAGCCAAAGACCTTCGCCTTTAATGTAAGGAGAAGGACATCATTGACAATCTGGTTGTAATTTATTCCGGAATAGATATCTTTTTTTATTAACCGCGAAAGTAAACAGTATAGACAATAGACAAGACATGGGTCATTTTATACTCCCTTGTTACTGTCGGTTTGAATAAACAATATACAGCATCCTTTCAAATTGATGTGATAAGGGATGTCATTTTTGAATAGAAGAGACCCAAAAGACAGATGGCGATTTTTGGAAAATAACGAACCGACGACGCGTTGGCGTTCAGAATAATGGCAATGGTTCATATCTTGGGGTTTTATTTCAAGTTTTTATGGAAACCCCTTCAATGTTCCAATTAGGTTAGATAAATAACTACATATAATTAAACAGATTACAAAGGGTAACGAATTCTTTATTGAAAAGATTCTTTTATGAATAAACATCAGTTTGGACGCCAAGACATCATCAAATTAACTATATATTAGTCTAGGTTTGATAAACAAAAATTAAGATTCTGTCAGGATAAACAATATAAGGTCTGTTTCTTTACTTTTGGGATAAAGTTTGGGAAAAAGTTCGGGAAAAAGTTTGGGGATGAGCTTTTTGATGTTGTTGTTGTAATGTTTAACCAGAAATGAAAAGTAAAGAAACGCATTTGGGATGTTTCTGATTTGTTGCGGTGTAAATTACCCATTCGACTTCATTAGGTCTGTTTCTTTACTCGCCCGCGGGTTCCCAAAGTAACCCAAATCTACCCAAAACGTGTTTCCTTACTATTTTCTGACACGAAAATGCCAGAGCTTTTGACTTTTTTCATTTCCCCTTCCCAAGAATCTACCCGAACATTTTAGTTCCGGCACTTTCTTGCTTGTCAAACAAGAAATCAGCTGATCGAAAAATTTTAAATTAAATTTGTCAAGTACCGTATATAAAATGGTTTAATTTAAATAAATTAAATGAAAATGATACAATGGAGTCAAATATAAATTAAAATATTTCTTCTGGTATCTTTTAATAGAGCCCAAAATGATAAGTGCAAATGTTAAGAATTGAAATTGCATAATTTTGTATGCGTTGAGTCTACAAGCAATAAAGTCGAATGAGTAATTTACACCGCAACAAACCTGAAAAATCCCAAATACGTTTCTTTACTTTTCATTTCTGGTTAAACATTACAACAACAACATCAAAAAGCTAATGTCCAAACTTTTTCCCGAACTTTTTCCCAAGCTTTATCCCAAAAGTAAAGAAACAGACCTATTAAGTTTCGAAAAAAAGTCATGACTCAAAAGTCGTCGTGTAATAGGGCACTAACAGAGTTATAATTTTTAACTTTGCAAACAACTCAAGATTTTACAATGACATTAATGTCATTGTAAAATTTATATATCTATACCAACTAAACCTTTTGTTTTTAAATAAGTTCTTTGATTTTTTAATTGTTATATTTTAAGGCTATGACTCGGTCGCGGGTAGTAGTCTATAAACTGAGAGCCAACGACATAAAATTTGCATACTTTTGTAATTCACATCAATAAAAGCCTTTGAGGGGTCCATTTTTATTTATCTGTCGACTTTATCTGTCGATTACATATATATGTACATATAGGTAAAAGTAGTAGGTAGAGTATTAAAAATAAAATTTAAATATATTTTTTGAATCCAAAACATCATATTTTTTGCTAGATTTTGATGCAGAAGTCATTAAGGATATTCCATGTAACCGAGTAAAACCCTAAAGAAGTTTACAAATCGGTAAAGTTTATCTTTTGGTTAATGAACTGTCAAATTTTGTGAAAAATATTTTACACAATTGGATAAACTTATCCAAGGATTTCGATGCGGAAAATTAACCAAACTGGTTAAACTTATCCAAAAGTCCAAAACTCTTCTCTAATTGAACTACATAGCATTTAGTCATTTTAAACACTTGGTAAATTTACGACGTTGCATGAATACTTTCATTATGTCTCAATATCTTATCGCAAGTTTTTACTTTCAAAAAGAAAATTCCTTTCTGATTTCCTCTAAAATAAAATTCCTGAATAAATTTGTACATATGTACGTAATTTCAAAACAAAACTCAGCAAATTTAAATTTAAATTTAAATTAATCTTAAAAAAAAAAATTAACAAAACGTAGACATGAAGGATACAAACCAAGAACATTCTCAATTTACTCATCCTGAGTTTATATCAATATTTTAAACAAGCTTGATACTGTGCCAGCAGACTATTTGGCATTCGGCCTGCCTCATTCTTAAACAATTTATTGCAAAAATAAAACGAAGCACATTTTACAATGTTGACTGTTATATGTGTGTATGTATTTTTCTTCAGTTGGTACGTGCCACTGCTACATCTTGCTAATACTTGTCTTAGAAAAAAAAAAAAACTAGGTCAATTGTTCGTTGATGCTCAAATCAACTTGAAAAATAAATCAATAAACGAAACGGGGATGATGGCGACAGATTGGAAAACAATCTTAAATTATTATAGTCCTCCTCAATTTTATATTGACGAGAGTTTAAGTGTTAAATTAGAGGTGTTGCCACTTTTTGCCAAGCCTCCATCATGAGGACATAAAAGGTGAATAATTTTCCCCTTGTCGATGGCAGCTTTATGTTGCTTATGATGGATATCAAAATCGTGTTATATGTCGTTTGACTTTATTTTGATTCATAAATTATTATTTATTTGGAAGTTTAATGTAGAGGGTAGAGTTAGGGACCTAAAGATATGCGAGAAAAAAAACTTTACATTTAGAATATTGTAAATGGGATACATAAAATATGCCATTACATTATTCAATTTAAAGCGATTCAAGAGTAGTTAATCATAAATTATAAACGGTCGAAAATTTGATAGAATAGAGCTAAGCATTTAATTTCTGTGACGTGGTAGTTACTAAGCACACTGAATTCCTAACTTTGAGCTCTATTAAACAGAATAATATGCAAGAGAGGGAGAAGGAGAATACGCCAGTTCAAACCTAGTTTAATGGTTTAACGGTTCTTAATTAAATTGAGTTCAAATTCATACTATGGTAATAAGGTTGAATTTAAAGTTTGTTTTTACCTTTAGTCCAAATGCATTTCGTCCAGGTAATAATGGTGCTATATCTATAATAAATCAATATCATTCAACTTCCTACATACATTTAACCTCAATGTGAACATGGAAGAGGATAATTGCAATAACATTCAAACAACAAACATAAGATTAATGTGTGGTTTTATTCATTTTAATGAAGTATGTAATTCTTTTTTATGTTCATCCTACCTGCATTGTTATGCATTGAAACCATAGTTCATTCTTCTCAATTTAATTTTAAAATACCAAATACTATGAATGAACAAAAACATGATTTAATTTTATTTGCATTTTTTTGGGTAAAAAAACTCATGCATCCCTCATGATAGTTCCTTAGTAAAATAATATAAACCTTTCAGATAGTGGTTGTTGTTTGGTTGGGAATAAGAAATATTTGAGAAACATTGGGGTCATGGTCATTTCATTAATATTTTGTGGTTTCATAGCCACGAACAATAATGTGATGCGAATTTTTTTCAACAGAATCCTTCATTCCTAGCAACATGGTAGTTTCAAAAATGAAGGTCGGAAGTCTCTGTGTTACCGATAGAAGATTTCTTGTGAACTAAAATTTAAATTTATACTAAGTAGTTGATGGTTGAAGAGTTCTTGTGGAATCAATTTTAAATTAAATTTTAATGGTATGAGTAGAAAGAAGGGAAGTTAATAAATTTAGGTATAGTTGTTAGTAGAGCTGATAAAGCTTTTCCTTCAAACCTTTAAATTGTCTTAAAGATAAGGATAAGGCGACATTTTGATTTTTCACGGACATCCCTTTTTTTTTTTAATTTGTATTATCATTTGTTTTTATAATATCCTTCTTCATATGCGAAAAAAATTTAAATTTTCAAAACCATTTCCACATATTCTGTGCATAATTTTATCCATAATTAATAAACTGCAGTCCTGAAAATGGAAAACAATTATTTTTATTTCTTATTTGACGTTTATTCCAACGTAGGTAGGTGACACATTCATTTTTTGGTCATGCAATACAGAACAGAGTTGATGACAGAAGCAAATATTTTATTCAATAGTTATTTATTTTACTTGCGATTTACTTAAGAAAGTGCTGGCTTATCACACATTTATAATCAAAAATTGTTCACAGCTGTTTGACGATTGAAAATGGTGAAGGGAGTAAAGGAATGTAAAATAAATCTATTTCTCAGGAGCGGAGTTGGAAGGAGTTTTTGAGGGGGGAATAATGGGGGGACAAATTGTATTCTTGCGTATTCTGACTAAAGTTGACGTCAGCATGAAAAGTATTCAATAGGAAAGTTGTATATCACACAAAAATCTATAACTTTTGTATGAGTCATTTTTAACATAACCTAAAAATTTCCGAGATATTGGCAAAAAACCGTTTTTTTTTTTCTTTGCTTTTGATTTTTATTCATTTCATTTCTCCAAAAATAGTTCAATTTAAATGAAGCTTTCTGAAAATATATATCTTGTTGTGTCTTTAATAACTTCAATTTTGTTCATGTTGAATTCAACGGTATATTATTATTTCTTGCATTATCCAAAAGTTTTAAACCATATAACGGGTGATTTTTTAGCTGGTTTGGTTTTGGCAACACTGGTTTTGACAGCTGACGTGTGTTTAGTACCTTGTGTCACTGTCAAACAGCTTCAGTTTGGTTTGCAATTTAACCATGGATCGTCTTACAAATGAACAACGCTTGCAAATTATTGAATTTTACTATCAAAATTCGTGCTCGGTTCGAAATGTTCATCGCGCGCTGCTTCCATTTTATGGTCGGCATTCTCGACCTTCTGAGCAGTCTATTCGGAAGATTGTGACCAAATTTCGCACCAAATTTACTTTGTTGGACATTAAACCACCAACACGTTTACGTACTGTGCGTAGTGAAGAAAATATTGCGGCCGTATCAGCTAGTGTGACAGAAGACCGCGAAATGTCGATTCGGCGCCGTTCCCAGCAGTTAGGCCTTTGTTACAGCACTACGTGGAAAATTTTGCGGAAGGATTTGGGCGTAAAGCCTTTTAAGATACAGCTGGTGCAAGAACTAAAGCCAGCCGACCTACCACAACGCCGAATTTTTGGTGAATGGGCTCTTGGAAAGCTGGCCGAGGATCCGCTTTTTTATCGAAAAATTGCGTTCAGCGATGAGGCTCATTTTTGGTTGAATGGGTACGTAAATAAGCATAATTGCCGCATTTGGAGTGAAGATCAGCCAGAAGCATTGCAACAGCTACCAATGCATCCCGAAAAAGCCACTGTTTGGTGCGGTTTATGTGCCGGCGGCATTATTGGGCCATATTTCTTCAAAGATGATGCGAATCGCAGCGTTACTGTCAATGGTGAACGCTACCGAGCGATGATAACAAACTTCAGCCGGTCAATTGGCCGCCTAGATCGTGCGATTTGACACCATTAGATTATTTTTTGTGGGGGTATGTCAAGGCTAATGTCTATAGGGACAAGCCCGCTTCGATTGACGCACTGGAAGCCAACATCCATGCATTCATTCGTGAGATACCGGCCGATATGTGTGAAAGAGTATGCCAAAATTGGACTCAGCGGATGGGCTACCTGAGACGCAGCCGCGGTCAACATTTGCATGAAATTATCTTTAAACATTAAATTGCAAGGTTCAAACTATCGATTCAAATAAATATTTCATTCATTTTTTCGAATTTTTTGTGTTTTTTTTTTTTAAAGTTCTAAACCTCTTAAAAAATCACCCGTTATCAACAATTATTTAAAAAAAATAAACATGCTGCAAAATTAATTTTTTGCCTTTTCACATTTATGACATTTTGGTAACTATATGTTGTTATTGTTTTGTATGAACTCTGTACGATGATTTTCTGAAGTACATTTTCGATTGAAAAAAAAAATTACAACAAACTTGATAATCTCCAAAACTTCGCAATGGTTTTACGTGAAAAAAATTGTGGTTTTTAGATTTAGAGAAATAAAAAGTAAAAATTAAAAGCAAAGAAAAAAGATATTTTTTTGCCTTCCTTTTGACATTATAAATCAACTGCGAAAAGTCCCCGTCAATCCTACTTGAGCATAAAACCTTAACTTTCGAACGGTGAATGAAATCCAAAAATAATATGATTAAGTTCTTGTTGATACCTTTTTTTCGTAAGACATTTGGGTTAGGAAATATATATTTATTTCAAGAAAGGTAATTTGACGAAAATATCGGTTTTTTGGGAATAACTCGTTAACTGTAAATGTTATCGAAAAAGGTTTCAAGTAATGTCTGTACATCTTTTGACCTTTTATTATAGTATTCAAATTTATGTCCTGAAATTTATCGTTAAAAGACATTATTTTAACAATTTGGTAAATAAACAAAAATAACGGTTTTCTGGTTTTTACTCGCAAATGATTAAGTGAATCAAAAAAAAGTTATGCTTACTTTATTGACGTCAAAATGTTTTACTTTAAAGGTTCCAGTAGTTTTTCCACTACGAGTGGTGAGTTAAAAGGTATTGCGATTTCAAAATGGCCAAATGCAGACAATATCTAATTTTAACGTACAACTGTGTATTAGTTAACGCAATCGAAAAATATTTAGTTCAAAGTTAGTATATTATGTGATATTCTACAAAAAACAAAACAATTTTTGTTCTAATATTAACCATTCAAAAGATATACATTTGTATTGAACAACTTCGTCATATGCGAGTAAACACCAGAAAAAAAAATTATTTTTGGCTTTTGACCAAATTCTGAAAATAGTTATATCTTTTCAACAGTAAATACCAGGCGAAAACAAATTAATTCTTTTGTATAAAAAGTCAAAAGATCTACAAACATTTCATTAAACATTTTCCGATAGCATTTACCGTTAACGAGTTATTCCAAAAAAAAAACGATATTTTCTCCAATTTACCTTTTTTGAAATAGCCTTACGAAAAAAAGTGTGTCAAAATTATTTGTAGCAATCTTTTTCGACACTTGACCTTTAATAACTTTTTATGCTCAACTAGGTTTGACGTGGACTTTTCGCTGTTGATTTGTTATGTCAAAAAGGAAGGTTTATACTTATTTTCAGTCTTATAGGAATATTATTGGCTAGATCAAAAGTCTATTTTGACTGGACTATCCAGATTTAAACAAAACTCTTCGCTATAAATATCCCACGAAAAACAAAACCGCAATCTACTGCATTATTTGAGCTAACATATTCCTTTTCGAAAATTATAATTTGTGATGGAAATTTATCGTAATTGTTCATCTACGACAAAACATTCCCTCAATAAATTCAATAGTATCTAACTGGATCAAATATTTTCATCACCAATGCATTTCACAAATATTACTTTCTCAATGTTTTGCATTACAGTAGAATATATGTATGTATGTACCAAAATATTTTCATAATTCCATCTACTAACATACACAATTATATTTATGAATACCTTAACACAATGGAAACATTGTTAATCCTTGAATCATGGCGCGTTTGCATAAAATAGAATTGCAAGGCAAAGCATGTCCACAATGAGAATGAAATGTGTTGCCAAACATGCCATTACATTTATTACTTACTGCAGTGATGGTATGCTTTTTGGGTTTTGGCAGGACAAATGAAATTTTACCCTGACTCTAATGTGGCTTAGAATGGAACTCTTTGTGGCAAATCAGCAGGATTATAGCACAATAAAATAAATGTTGAGCACTGTGCGTAATGAAAACATAATTTCATTTAGGCCGGGTGGGGTCAAGTTCACGATATGATAGTATAAAAGTTCTACTTATTATCCTGACACGGTTCCAAAAATATAAACTACATATTATGACTGAATCTTTTTATTTGTGAATAATGTTTGTTCATTTTCATTCGATTGTAAGAATTCATTCTATTATGAGCAATATTTTGGCCCAGTAGTTTTTGTTAGCGCCTAATATGGTTACTATACGTAAAAAAAAACTTTCTAATAGGTTAGTAAATAATTTGATGATAAGAAAAGTTCAAAAAAAGTTCATTCCATTTTTGCTTTGATTTAGCTTTTGTAATTGTAAGCCAATTCAGCTGATGAATTTAATTTGTTTCTTGGTAGAAGAGAACAATTTAATTCAGACTCAAAACTTAATTTTTAAATGAATTTGTTATAGAATAATTTTAAGAACACATCTTCACAAACTAACTTATTTACGTATTTTCACCAATTGTGACACTTATTTCCTATAGTTCTTTTAATATTTTATATACATTTTTCATAGCATTTATAAAGGCCCAGTATGTCTATGTACTAAGGTATCAGAATAAAAAAAATTAATTTTTAAACAATAAAGTAGAATATTTTTTTGAAAACGAGCTCTTGTTTTAATAACTTTTGAGCAAATATTTATTTAATGAGCCATCCTTAATTCTCTTATATAATTTTATCAACAAATAGCAATTCCTTTTTTTCTTGAAAAGAGTTTGTAAATGAGTTTTCGATAACAAAAATATATAATGCCTTTTTTCAATGTTTTACTATCGTATAAAAGTATAATATCTACTTCTGTGCTTGTTGATACCCAGGGGAGTAACTATTTCATATTTATGTTTTGTTGCTAATTTATAAACCTCAGGCATGTAGCTGGCTCTAAGGGTGTACTAGATATAACTTATTTCATCAGAAAGTTTTCGGTTCGATTACGATACGATTTTCTCTTGGAGTTTATATAATAAATTCTTATAAAATGACCAAAACATGTTGGACCATATGTGGTTTGGGAGTAGGAAACCTCTGACAAGAACTAAAAGGATGGTGTTATTGTTTAGGCTATCGAAAAAATGTGACTTTAAGTGATACTACTCAAAGTTTTGTAAACGTATTCCCGAAGATAATGGGGACTATCTTTCGAGGGAATAACGTCCAGTATAGCGATTTTAGAGACACCAAGAGGAGGTGCAGGGAACTAACTTCACGGTAACTACCTTCACATAAGAAATAAATTTCACCTGTAGTGGGATATAATTTCACTTTTTATTGGTGAAATGTAGTACCTCGTGGTATGATGGTTAGTGCGTTGGACTGTCATGCCGAAGGTCTGGGTTCGATTCCCAGCTTTTTCCCGAAGTACTGCCTCTTGCGAGGAACTGACAAATCCTCTAAGAGTATACTTGTCATGAATAAGTGCTTCTCATCTAGCCGTTCGGAATCGGAAAAATTGTAGGTCCCCTCCATTCCTGCCAATAACACGCACACAAGAATGGTTGAGAGTTGTTAGTCACTAGGCCCTAGTTTTCCACGAGCTGTTGTGCCACCAAATTTATTTATTTATTTTTATATTTTATTGGTGAAATTTGTTCCCACTAAACCTAGGAAATAATTTTATCTGAAAATCGGATAACTGATGTTATTTCCCACCTTTTTTATGAAAATGTTTGAGAAAAAAAAAATGTTATTTTGTGGAAATCAGCCTGAAATAATCTTGTTTGTGATTTTGTATGCCGTTCTTAATTTTGTACCGCGTTATAAGACTATCTTTTGAAAAAGGTTTTATGACGCTCTCTCAATGTGTCCACATTTTAACTTGTGTTAATAATGGCCAATTTCATAAACAGACACTAAAATTGCATTTATCTAAAGTCCTTCTAAATTTTATCGGACATTTAAAATTGTCCAGTTTCATCAATGTGGAAAAGGAGATTTTAGGGACATTTTAATTAAACTGAGTTTGCCTCACATTCCTCGAGGTTGTTTCACTCGCACATGCGAAGTATATGGGAATGAGTGAAAAAGCATTATAGATGAGGGGACAATTATTCTGACAGCAACATATCAGCTGTTGTTGACTGGAATGTCTGAACAAAAAAGATTTTTAAAATTTAATGAGATAAAAACGAGTTTTTAGTTAACAAGGTTATTCAAAATCTGTAGAGGTAGTTGGTGAATTCAAAAAAACATCATTTTAAGGCTAAATGGCTTTTAAAATAATGAAATTCTTTCGTGAAACTGGGCATAAGTCAGTTAAATAAAGCGCCATAAGGCAATTATGACGTCATGTCACTTTGAATACATTTTCTAACTAAACAAATTAACCTGTGAAGTCCTTAAAAGTTAAATGCAATAAGGATTCGTTACAAATTCAAAAAAATATTTTATCGTCATTTGGGCAAAGCATAGCAAGTCGAAAATTTTTGTTGCTAAGAGAATTTCTGCCTCCGTGGGGAGAGGAGAGGGGAGGGAGAACATCGGTAATGTAGTCCAATGGTTACAAACGTGCTGAATCCAACGCCAGTTTTTGGGTCATCTTCTGACTCCTGGTTCTCGATTTATACGCCAATGTATAAAATAACATTTTGGAATTTAAACTGGTAAGTGGCAACCCTTCTCTTATCATTCTGACAGTGTTGCCAACATGGCAATACTCCCTAAAGTAACGTTAGGAAATGAACAATGGGTATACTTGCTAAAGCTCAACCCATCAGGTGCAAATGACAGGAATGTCTTCGTATCGTGCACTAACTGTTATTATATTTATAAGTTTGATCTCAAGAGATTAAAAAATAAAGAAAAATTAAATAATTTGTATTTGTTTATTTGGTATCGGTTCTTTAAAAAAAGTATCAAGCATAAATGTTTGCAGCACTTCGACTGATTCCCTTTTAAAATTTCGAAATTCTCTCTGACGTTTGTTTAAATTATTTGAGATTTATACTCTAGGTAGACCAAAAGAATCAATGAAATTTATTAAAAATACTTATTCAGATGATGATTCATTTTGCAAACTGGATTGTTTGTTTGGCCTTTGGCGTACAGTAATTACTGAAAATTTCAACAACAAAACTAATGGGAAATGTGTATTTAAAAAATCACATTTAATTTAACTGACACAGGAACAATTTTAAATTGTGTTCACCCGGATAAAAATGAATAAAATTTAACTGGGATAAAATTTTATCAAAATTTTAAGGTAATTACCCTAGTTTACAAAATTTTGGGCCATGATAGAGTCCTTAAAGAAAATATATTTTCTAGACTAATTTTGGGTCGTTGAACACGAAAATGAAAATGATTTTTTTCCAAAGAAGCGTTTTCGAGATATGCGCAAAAATCATTGTATCAGCTATATTTTTTCAGATACTGGCATAAATCTCACTTATGGTTTAGCTAATTTGCCTAAAATATATAAATACTTTCTGAATCGTCTGATCTGTCTTCTTCCGAAAATGTACTGCTTGTGTAAGGCAAATTGAAATTTAATAATAATTTGCAGGCACTCGAAGTTTGAAAAATGATAAAATGATTTTTGTGCATACATATCTCGAAAATCCTTCTTTGTAAAACAATTTTTCAATTTCGTGTTCTGCAACCCAAAATAAGTCTAGAAAATATATTTTTTTTTAAGGACCCTAGACCTAGACTGCAAATGGCTAAGAATCACAAACGCAAATTTCATTGCAGATTTTTAACTACATATATAGTTGCTTTTATAATGTATGTGTCTGCCTATATACTAACCTTAAAAGTCGTAAATTCATTTTAAAAGTAGTCACCAAAGTAACTTTAACACTTATGCGAATAGTAAAGTTACATAATTTTTTTTTTATTGAAAAATCGTTCTTAAAAAATTTTCAAAATTATTTAAATGCGCTTTTCATTAAAATGCTTTTATCTCAGAATTACTAAAATGTAGATACGCCCTTTATGCTTATGACGGTGGTATAGTAAAGAGAGCTGCCAAGAGTGGGGCTCGAACACACCTCTAAGTTAGCATTCAAGCACTATATCCACTGTATACAAGTGCCATCCACAACCAGAGGAAATGCAGTTAAACTATCTGCGAGCTGTAATAGATTTCAAAAATGCTTCAGTAAAAGATAAAAATTGATTATCTCTTGCAGATCTGCAGCATTTTTGACATCTATTTCAGCTCCGTCTTTCATTCTGTTCAGGCATCAAAACAGTAACACTAGACGATGAAAAAGGTTTAGTTAACAACCATAGAAAAAAGCAAAAAAAAACATTAGCTTTGCATTTAAAAACAGCTCCTTTGTGTAAATTTCTGTAAAATATCACTACGCAACAGGCGCACTTAGTTGAAACTCTTTGTAAAATCCGTTCAGCCTCACGTCTATAAAACATTAAAATGCTAATATCTCCTAAAGATCAGCTCGCCAAAAATTAATGATATGAATAGTAGATATGAATAGTGGAAATGAAAAAAAAATACATAATCTAGCCTTTACAACTAGATATTGTGACCTTCAAACAAGAAAACTGTCATAATTGGTTCACTTAAGGCAAAATTTCTACCACATTATTTTTGATTCACATAATCTTTATTGCTGTGAAATTTATTCCATTCCTCTCATCCTGCGGGTAAGTGATGTGCAATCGCCCGTGATAACTTACTTAACTTTTCTTAATGAAATTAAGTTTTTCCCAATCCATTTCATTAAGAATTTTTCTTGAAGGTTTATTGATAGAATGGATATGGATTAACTTCTTCACACACGTATTATACTCAATGCTTTTGCCGGCTGTTGTTCTTCGCTTATTTCTTTTGTTTCCCGGAAAATTGTATTCCTCCGGAATATTTTTTTTTGTGCAAGAGAGATGAAAGTTTGGGATTAACTTTTGGTAAAAGTAGGTCACGAGGTAAAATCGTTACTTAAGGGTAATTTTCTCTTTTGTTTCGATTCGTTTAACTTTTGTAGAGCGAAGATATTGTAAGCCAAATGTGAACTTTCTTATTCTTCGTCGAAATCCAAATAGGTATTAGATGAGTAGGTTTGGTATTTTTCGATGGATTTTCATTCACGTTATAAAACAAAGTTAGTTTTCTTTAAAAAGTTGTTGATGATAAGGGTGAACTATAAGATTAAAAATACAGCCCCTAAATTCAAATGTTTTTTCACGCATAAAACCAATACATACTTTTTTCTTATAAACTATCTAATGCAAAAATATAGTTTTTCGGATACAAATAAGGTTTCGAGGAGGGCCATTAGGAAATTGAATTTGGGATAAAATAATGAATATTAAGATACCTATGCCTCTCTATGGGGCAACTTTCACATATTTCCAATAACATGGTAATGGGAATAGATGGGATGAGTTTCCAAAATACCCTCCACAATATGTTACATCTCTTGATTTTTGTTTGTTATCCTTTGACCATCAAATGTGTTAGAGATGTTTCCTAAAATTTCAAAAATATATTTAGGTATCAAGAAAGGCCTTTTAATTGAAGTTTATAAATATGGGAATTTTTTAAAAACTACAAAGATGTGTACGAATATATTACAAACGAAAAAACGATAAGTTTTCACCAAAGTTGTATGTACCTACTTGTACATACACAATCAAAAAACAGGCTTATTATGATAAGGAAATTCTATCGTTGCATCATTTTCATATAAGGCTTTATTATGAAGTGGGCATTTATTTATTCAAGTCATGTTTTTGTTCAAAAATGTTATCAAAGATTTTGCATAGAAGTTCATTTTAAACGTTTTTCAATAATTTCTTTTGTTATTCCAACGAAAAAGGCAAACATTAAAAAATGTCAATATTACTGTTCAATTTTATAAGCAAACACACCCAGATCCAGCCCAGCAGTCAAATGAAAAATACAAAAAAAAAACTATTTTCCAAGGAAAATGGTAATTCTTAGAGCATAAATACATAATATGTGTCTTTGATGTTTGCATTGAGGATATTGTTCCCAGAATTCCTGATGATGTTAAAATTTATTCTCGAGAAAGACTTCCTAGCATGAATAAAAATGATATTCATAGAAAAGTTCAACAGATAAAGGTACCTATATACAACCTACATCATTTGGATAAGTATATGTTTGATTTGATTTTGAAAAAAAGAATAACATTATATCCATAATTTATTCTTCTTGTGTCCTTGGAAGGATTTCTTTTATTTTATAATGTTGTGTTAGCTGCTGTTTAGTTGAGTTTTCAAAATAAAGTCTTACTTGATTTTTATTTTATTTTTCTGTAAGAATAAAAAAGTCAAATAATACTTCAATAATAAGTCGAGAAGCTCTTTCAGCCCTATTCTAGCGTTGTGAGGGCTCAAAAGCAACGAGGTTGATTCTTTGTTCGATTTCTTGCGATTTGATAACATTTGTTTGTGTATTCTGTGACAATCCTTATAAAAAACCATACAAAGACCTACCACGGTAAGGTGAGGGTTCAATTGTGAATGGATACGTTTAGACAAGTAAGATATTTCCGATGATTAATAACTTTCTCGAAGTTCTGACTGGCCGGCTCATATAAAAAGATATGTAGATGAGATGACAACACAAGCAATCTGCTCTAAAATTTAGATTCATATTGAACACACGTACATTATTATTATATGATTACGAAAAAATAAGCCTGATTATAGTATTCATATTCGTCTCACTTCTCTCATTTTAATGTCTCTTTTTTTTTATTAAAACTTAACTAAACTAAACTTTCTTGTTAAAAAAAAAGTTACCAGCTAAGGCAGAAATTATCAAAATTATGGTTTTGGTTCGCGCGACGCATCGCGAAACAATCAATTAATTGAAGGAAGGCGCCGAATATTCTCTTTCAAGGCCTCAATCGTCTTGGGCTTATCTGCGTAGACAAGCGACTTCACATAACCCCACAAAAAAATAACCCTACGAGGTGACCCGAGATAATGGCCTCAACAAAAGTTTCCTTCAATAAATTGATTGTTTCGCGATGCGTTACGCGAACCAAACCATTATTTTGGCAATAAACTTGCCTGATTTGCAAATATTGTTCAGGATAAAGTCTATTCATTATGAAATGGCAAACCAAACTGAGCATAAATCAAGTGGCAGATGTCAAAAAGACCAACTGCGAAAAAGTATTGCCAGATTGAAAACCACTAGTCTAAAAAAAACACCCTTTATAAACCTCTCACTGTGGTCTTGAAGTCTAATAACTGACATTACAGACATTCAAGGAGTGCGGTGGGAGTTGCGCACGGGGATCTTCAAGACTCGGCAGGTTTCACTTAAATATATCCCAAAAGCAATGATGTATTGATTGTTGAAAATGATTTCATCAGGATTATAATTTATTTAAACTCCAAAATCGTACCTGATCCTTTCTTTAAGTTATAGACATATGTATAAATTAAAACAATTTATTTATCTTTTGTTTTTTAAAAAAGATTTTATTTATTGTTGGGAACCAATCTGTTCCAGTTTATTCGGGTGCAAGCTTAAAACTAATTACAAAAATTATTCTTAAAGATAAATTATCCTAAGTACCGAATCGATTGTCAACATAGGAAATGCTGACTCAACGGATGGGTCCATGGGTGGATGGATGCTGTGTCACATAGATGTAATGATCGCCAACAAAGGGAATGCTGCTTCAGCGGCTGGGTGCTTAGATGGATGGATGATGATATTTGATATATTTCCAATAAAGATATTGGATTAATTATTTTTGAATATCTGCACTTTTGGGTGGGATATTGCATTGTGGTGCATGATGATAACTCCCCTCTTTCTTAGATGATGCGTCCCGCATCTTGAATTTCTTCTGAGAGTTTTTGTATGTTTTTATTTATTCTATTCAACATTATTTCTTCGGTTATGATATGGGTTCTTGGTTTCAATTTCAAAAAGAAGTAAGTAAGCATTATTATTAATGCGATGATTATTATTACAATTGTGCTGAATGTTATGCTATTGGTTATTGAATTGTTGTTTTTAATTTCTTCTAGAATTTTTCTATTTTCTATATTTTTAAAATGGAGTTCCGGTAAACTTATGTCTACTGATATATTTTTAATTTTAACATCTTTAAAAATTGGTAGGACAAAATTCTCATTTACAATTATGTTTTCGTAAATATTATTATTAATATCAATTTTACAATTTTCAAAATTTACTATTGTATTTCCATGAAGTATTACTTCATATGTATTACAATTATGAATTAATTTTGTTTTAAGAACATTTTTCGTGACAACAATATTATTAGTTAATTGCTTTATTTCAATAGCTTCATTAACTTTGAAATTACATATTGGATTTTCTTTTAGTATTTTTTCGATACATTCATCTTTTATTTGTATTAAATGTTTTTTCATGATAATTGGTTCCTCTATATATTTGTACCATGTAAGGTTGCTTAGTATTAATTCTCTATAATTAATGTCTAATTCTAGTTTATTTTTGTTTGGTATTGGTTCGATAATGATTCTATGATACATTTGGTTACAATAATTAGGTAACATTATTACAAAAATTATTTTATTATTATGCAAAATTACCGAACTTTTGATAAACATTAAATCTTTTAAAGTTATATTATATGCCTTTATTTCTTTGGCGGTCAAAATATCTCTTCCTAATACTCCTAATCGAGATAGTATTAAATTATCTTTTACTTTGCGGACCTGTTCTCTTAACAGTTGGATATCATATTGAATTTGAAAAATGTGTTGCATATGATCTATTGTTATATCTTTAGATGATCTTCCGAGAAGATTTGACAATTGGTCATTTATTTGTTTTTGTTGTTTATTAATGTGATCTGTTACTTTTTTCATGGCTAAGTTAAATTGATCATTTATTCTAACTTGATCATTGAGGTTGTTTATAATATTTTCATTATTTTTTTCATTAACTTCTAATTTCTGTCTGATTTCTAATTCATCGTCGGCATCCATTGTGCCTGTTATAAATTTTAAACCCTTTCCTATAATATTAATTAATCCTCGTCTTTTCCTTGTATGTGGTAGGAGGCTATTAATTTCTTCTTCTAATGCATTAAAATTATGCAACATGGTTGGGTAATGGTTGCAAAACCTAAAGTTTGCTATATTATCTTTTATTATTTCTAAATTCTCTTTCCATAAATCTAAATCTATTGTATATAAGATTTTATTATAATTATTTATTATTTGGAGTTCTTCATTTTTTATCATAATAAATCCCTGTCCATCATTCAAGTACTGTACGTCAAGCCGTTGTCCTTGTCCATTGTGTAGTAGTGTCATTAACACTAAAGTTGTTTTGAGTAGTAAAGTCATTTTCTCCTGTAATAGATTAAATTTTAATGTTATCTTTATGAATTATACGATCGTTTTTATAAATTCGTATTTTGTTTCCTAAGTCTTCTTTTACTTTTTGTTTTCTATATCTTGGTTGAAGTTTATTTCTAACTCCTATGATTTTTTCATAAATTATTTCATTTGGCTTATAAGTTTTTATCTTTACGTTAGGTTTGTTTCTCTTTAACATTCTTGCTTGGGCTAATAGAAGTTTTGGCTGTAAGTCTTCATATTCTGATTTGTTGAATAAGACTTCGAAAGGTTTTTTGTTTGTTACAGAGTGAATGGTTTTATTGTACTGCTGTACGGCTCTGAAAATTGATTCTAAATCACTTATTAAATGAAATTCTTCTTTCAAACATCTTGCTATTTCTATTAGTGTGGAGTGAGCTCTTTCCACTTGTCCGTTGGAAGTACTGTGTTTTGGATCACAGAAAAACATTTCTATCCCTAGTCTTTGCATCAATGTTTTAAATTGGGGTGTTGAAAAACCGGGTTCGTTGTCGACACATAATTTCTTAGCGTCTGGGAAGTTTTGTAAAAGTTCTAAGACTTTTTCGTCTAGTTTTGTTCTATCTTCTATTAGTTTTATAACTAGAAATTTTGAATAGGAATCAATGCAAGTTAAAAATTTTAACTTTTGGGCAAAGAAAATATCCAGGTGTAACTGCTCCCCCTCTTTCTTAGCAATTGGAGCCTCTCCAATTGGAGCTTTAAAAGGGTGTCTTTCGTACTTATTTCGATTACATATTTCACAGTTTCTAACAAATTCTTTAAACTGTTTGGTCATTTGTGGCCAATAATATGCTGTATAAACTTGTTTCAAGTTTTCTTGATAGCTACGGTGTGCTCGAACATGTGTTTGTTGTATTATAATTTGTTGATCTTCTTCGTTTGTTATGTCAATAGGAAAGTTCTTTGTGTAAAGAAAGTTATTATTAAAGGTTTCCTTTAATTTTTGTTTAATATTATAAAGATCTTCTGAAGTGCAATGAATTGCAACAGTTCCAGGTTGTAAGTATTGTTTTAAAATAGTTATTAGATTTTCTGGTGTATCGTACTCAATTAAATGTCTAGTTTTGTTAAAATATTTGATTTGTTCATGTGCCGTAAATAACCCCTGACTTAAATGGATTTGTTGCTTAAATTGATTAAGAGGTTTTGTTGTTTCTTTTATTTCTAAATTATCGCTGCTCTCGGCAGAGTGCTGTGTAGCAGTACTAGATGAATCTTCATCTGAAATATGGTTTAAGTATTGCCTAGACAAGGCATCAGCGACTACATTTGTAGTACCTGGTTTGTATATTATTTTGGGAGAAAATTCCTCAATAAACGCATGCCAACGTTTCATTTTGGCATTTGGATTTCTTACAGATACCGCAAACGTTAGCGGTTGGTGATCCGTATGGATCTCAAGGTCAGAAACTCCATATAGGTAATTTCTTAGATTCTTTAAAGACCACACTATAGCATATAATTCTTTTTCGTTAGTGGCATAATTTTGTTCCGTCATGTTAAGTGTTTTTGAAATGAATGTGATAGGTTTTCCTTCTTGAGATAAAACACCTGCTATAGCGTTATTAGAAGCGTCAGTTGTTAATATAAACGTTTTTTTTAAAATCTGGTTGCACTAGTTCAATTTGATCTATTAAAAGATCTTTTAAAATCCTACAAGCTAAAATAGCTTCATCGTCTAATTTTATAACTGTTTTTTTAGATAAGTTTTTTGATATCCTACCGTTTTAGTTAAAGGCTTTGTTACCGATGCGTAATTTTTAACAAACTTACGGTAGTAACCTGTCATGCCCAAAAAACTTCTTAATTGTCGTAATGTATTGGGTAATGGAAAATTATTTATTGTCTCAATTTTCTTCGGGTCTGTTTTAATAGTATTAAAAGCGACTATGTAACCCAAAAACTCTGTTTCCTTTTTATAGAACTTAGATTTTTCTAAGGAAATTTTCATATTGGCTCTTTTTAATATATTTATAATATCATTGAGATGTTTAGTGTGCTCAGTTAAGTTTTTGGAGTAAACTATTATGTCATCCATATAGACATGACATACTTTACCTATATATTCACGCAAAATATCATCCATCGCCCTTTGAAAGATGCTTGGCGCATTTTTCAAACCGAAAGGCATTCTCATAAATTCATATTTACCATTATTTACGCTAAATGCCGTTTTCTCAATATCTGATTCTTTCATTTGTATTTGATGAAAACCAGATTCTAAATCTATCGTAGAGAAATATTCAGCTTTCCCTAAATTAGATAAAATAACATTACTCTCGGGTATAGGATATCTGTCTGATATCGTTTTTTCATTCAATTTTTTATAATCTATTACCATTCTTAACTTTTGAGTACCATCCTCATTGGTACCCTTTTTTGGTACAACCCAAATTGGTGAATTGTACGGACTTTTACTCTGGCGAATAATTCCTGCCTTTAACAAATCTTTTATTTCCTTATTAACGAATGTGTTAACTGACAGTGGGTACGGGTATTGTCTGCTCCATATAGGAGTATCGACTGTAGTCCTTATTTCTGCCTTAACATCCGTTCGGAATAATGAATTCACATTTATATCTGAATGTATTCTCTCTATCTTTTCAATCATATACTTTTTTAATTCCTCTACGTTTTCACTACTTTCTATTTCGTATTTTAATGTTTCGGAATCATCTGATTCCCTTGAATTGTTTAGTTCGTTTATATCTTCTGATAGGAATATTTTTTCTCTTTTATTATTATAGATTAGATAACCATTTTCAAAATCTAACTTTATAGATGCTTCTTTGAGCAACATATAGCCTATTAATAAATCACTTTCTAGGTTCTGTATTTCATAAAATACAACATCTCTATCAAATATATATGCAATATAATAATGAGTTATTATTGAATATCCATTTACTGTACGAATTCTTTTTTTTTATTGATAGTTCTTGTCTATCTTGTAGAACATTTGGTCTACAGTAGCAACTAGTTGCTCCCGTGTCAATTAATATTTTTAGTTGCTTGTTTGGTTGGTTTCGAAGTATGTAGGGCAATTGACACGGCGATCGCCTAAAAAAGCTTCTTCGTTAATATTGTTAACACGTTGGTTTTTAATTGGTGGTTGAGCACTGTTTTGTGCACTATGTGGTCTCTTATCCACATACGAATTTCTTTGAAAATTACTATTATAAATATTATTTTGATTTTGTCTAAAAGGATTGATTCGTTGTCCTATATTATTGTTATTGTTATTAGTATTATTATTATTATATGACCGGTAATTATTGTTATTGAAATTAGGTCTTTTATTGGGTAATCTCATATTTGAGCTACCAACTGTCATCGGTGAAGGTTGTGGATGTTGATGACGATAATAATTATTTGGATTTGGTTCCCAAACAGATCTTTTAGGGAATCTCAAATGGTTATTATTAGTATAATTATTGTTGTTTGTATTATTATTGCTATTTTTATTAAATTGAAGGGCGAATTGAGCCCGTTGATTATTAGATTCTAGCTCCTGAGCTTTCGCAAGAGCGCTAGGTAAGTCATTAGGACTTAATGAAAATAGGATATTGCTCAATGGAGCGTTAAGTCCCGTTATAAAAACGCGTAAAGCATTTGTTCGGTGAGCTTCGTTGAGCTCTCTGGTCAAGCTATCCTGACCATGCGTCATAATAGTTTTATTAACTAAGAGTGTCAATTTCTTATTGACTATGTTATAATAGTCGATCAAAGATAAAGAACCTTGCCTCAAAATGCTCAGTTCTTGTTCGATCATATGCAATGGACGTTTGTCCGCGTATGCAAAATCGAGACGACTCAAAATCGCATCAAAATTAAGAACCGTTCCATGGTTCGTTAGTGTATCATTAGCTTTTTTAATGATTTTATTTCTTAAAATAGTTAATGCGGCAAAATATCTTCTACTTCCTCTCGTGTAGAGAGTCATCGAATTGTTAGCGGCTTCTCTCCAGCTAACATACGTATTTTCATCACCAGCAAATTCAGGTAATGATTTAATCACGTCGAGTGATTCTAAGCAAGTTATAGATTCATTAATGATCTCTTGCTTGTGTTCTGTGACATTGCAATTTGTCGTTAGAATAGAAAGTTGGGTTTTTAATTTTTCTATCTCTTCTTTTAAAGAAGCCGTGTTTGAGGCTACGATGCGAGATATAATGTCTTCATTATTTGTAGCCATTTTGCTGAATTTTTCAATCAAATTCTCCAGCTTTATTTTAATGTATTTTTTTTTTACAATTTTAATTTATTTTTATTCACAATTAATATATTTTACTATTTATTTCAAAACTGTCTTTCTTATTTTACACTTTTAATCACTGATAATTTTTATTATAAAATATCTCTAAATAAATACATATAATAAGAAAATATATTTTTATTTTAAAATTTTTTATTTAATTATTTTTTTTTATATATTTTTCTTACTCCAATTAAAATTTTATTTTCCGCTTGCTTCGGTTTCTGCTGCTGATGGTGATTATTTCTCGTCCCTTTTTTTTCACTTAAGAGTTTTTATTTTTATTTATTTATTTTTATTTTTTTTTTTAATGTTTAAAAATGTTTTGTTTAACTTTATTTTGTTTTTTTTTTTTGTTTAATCCACCAATTCAATTTTTCCGTAAATAATAATTGTTCTTTAACTCGTTCGACACTTGTTTCTTCACTGCGATTATCTGGCTTTTCTTCAGCTCTTAATTTCCTCGCTCGTTCGTTCGATTCTAAATGTCTTTTTCGTATTTTTTTCTTACTTATTTTTTTCTTATCAAACTTTTTACAATTTATTTTTTTTTTTTGTAACTTTATGCAACTTTTTGCTACACCCTTTTTTTTTACTTTTAGTAACTTAAGTAAATTTTTTAATAACTTTTTACTTTTTTGCACATTCTTGTTAAGCTTTTGGTAGATAACCCCTTTTTTTTTTTACTTTTTGTTATCTTTTTTTATTCTTAGTAACTTTCTGTTACCTTCTTTTTCTTCTAAAACTTTTCTTTTAAACTTTTTTATTCTTAGTAACTTTTGTTACCTTATTTTTCTTTTAAAACTTTTCTTTTAAAACTTTTTTATTCTTAGTAACTTTTGTTACCTTATTTTTCTCTTAAAACTTTTCTTTTAAAACTTTTAGCAACTTTTATATTTTTTATTTTATATAACTTTTTCTTAAACTTCTTGTCACTTTTTTCGTAAAACTTTTAGTAACTTTTTGAGTTTCTACTTGCTTGCTTGCCCCACGTTGGGCGCCAATTAAAACAATTTATTTATCTTTTGTTTTTTAAAAAAGATTTTATTTATTGTTGGGAACCAATCTGTTCCAGTTTATTCGGGTGCAAGCTTAAAACTAATTACAAAAATTATTCTTAAAGATAAATTATCCTAAGTACCGAATCGATTGTCAACATAGGAAATGCTGACTCAACGGATGGGTCCATGGGTGGATGGATGCTGTGTCACATAGATGTAATGATCGCCAACAAAGGGAATGCTGCTTCAGCGGCTGGGTGCTTAGATGGATGGATGATGATATTTGATATATTTCCAATAAAGATATTGGATTAATTATTTTTGAATATCTGCACTTTTGGGTGGGATATTGCATTGTGGTGCATGATGATAACTTATATATATATATACACCTATGCATGTAAAGAGTGCTTTTTTAGAGTTTTTTTATAGAACTTTAAGTTGACAACACTTTTTTAATTGGCGGCCATTTTGTCAGCTGTCAAGTGATTTATTTTAATTTGGTTTTTGGTTTGGCATTTCAACATAAATAGACTGAATAGATTTTAAAAATCATGGTTCTGTTCGAAATACTAATGTATTGCACGAATTTTGTTAAGCGATGAAGTTCACTTATGGTTGAATAGATACGTCAATAAACAGAACTGCCGTATTTGGAGTGATGATAATCTTCAAGTGTAAGTTGAGACACCGTTGCATGTTACATCCACAAAAACTAACTGTTTGGTGTGCTTTATGGGTTGGTGGAATAATTGGTCCGTACTTCTTTAAAAACGATTGTGACCAGTGTGGGTGTAAATAGGAAGGTAGACTTATTTTTGGAAAAGAATATACCTATAAATATATTCATATATCTATTTTAAACTCAGAATAAGCTGGTAGTTATATAATGGAAATCAATATTGGTGTGAGTTATTAAAAAAAAAAATAAAATTCAAAAAAAGGAGGTAGGTATTATTTTCGAGGTAGTGGCTTTTATAATGCTTGCTCAATGCGCCCATTGGGTTCAGCGCCCTGTGCATTTGCACCGCTTGCACATGTAACTTGTCCGGCCCTGCATATACAGTCTAAGGTGACGGCTATAGAGCCATGATTATTGACTTTTTCGATCATCAATTGAACAACAGGAGCTGTGGACATAGATTAGAAGGAAACGTTTGGTAACCACTTCACTTTACGGAAATTGACTATTGACAATTTTCTGTGGGGATATGTGAAGTCGCTAGTCTTCGACGATAAGCCTGAAACGATTGACCACTTGGAGGACAACATTCTCTGCGTTAATGCCGATATATGGCAACAAATGTTGGAAAAAGTCATGGAAAATTAGAGCTCCAGATTAGACTACGTCTGAGCCAGCCGTGGCTGGCGTATGACAGAAATCATATTTTAATTATAATCCCAAAAGACTATCTTTGAAATAAAGTAAATTTAATGTCAATTAAAAAAAAAAATCATCATTTGTTTGTATTCGGAATTCATTAGGACATTGAATTTTGGAAAAAATCCAAGCTTAATGCAAAATTTTTAAATAATATAAAAAAAATGTTCTAACTTTGAAATTAAAATTCTAAAAATCTATTTACTTAATCAACAGGAACCAAACGTTAAACTCAAGAACAGAATTATAGCTTTTAAAAGAAATATAGGACATAAGTGTGATGAGTCGCTGATTGTTGACAATTTTTTTTCCCATTTTAAGTCAAAATGCCTTCAAACTTTCAATCTGGACTTATTATTTGGCTGTGATACTTTTAAGAGTTTGCTCTCTCTATTCAATAGTTATTTCGTCAGCAGTCTAGAGACGATTTTCTTTGATTAAAATCTTTGAATGCCTGGCAATCATGGAGTTTTCTTTTCGTTGGAAATTCCGTTAAAACTATTTCCATATTTCGAGAATTTTTGAAATTTGGAATGATGTTCTGCACCGAAGAGCATTTGTTTGCATTTTGTTTGCATTAATTATTATTGATTCTCTCGCACGTCTCGTGATAATGCAACTCCAATCACCATGGCTGACATGAAATTGTTGCTTTCTTGCAAAAAGTAATTAATCAATAACACAACGAGTGTTGTTATCACATCCAATGATGAGGCAGATTTTTTGCCGTTCGGCGTCAGCGATTAACCTCTTTAGCGTGTCGCCAGGGAGAGGGCCCAGGTGGTCGTGACTGAGGTACGCAGACGCAAGCCAGTAGGTACCTTTCTCGGTCTGGAGTCTGACTGCGGTTACGTCTTTATCGCTGTAATCAGGGAGTAAATATACATTAGTGGTACTTCTTACCAATATGCAGGATCTGGGATCACCTTTGTCCGTTGCATGCAGCAAGTAGTAGTCAGAAGTCCTGAGTCCTTGAATTGTGGATTTGTAAATCCAGGGTTCTTGGATCAGGACGACATCTTCCCCATTTTTCTTTATGCGGAGAAGAAGGGAGGCTGAAGCCTGTTTTGAGTGCTGGAGGTTAATCTGAAGTAGTTGCAGCATCATCGCTACTTTCCTTCAGATCCGCCCCCACCACGGTTTCGTTTAGCTCCTCTTCAGATTCTGACTCAGAAGGTGACCGTAGGAGATCATCCTCACTGAGCAGAAATTCGGACATGCGGTTAGCCTCCATGTCAGAGAAGCTGTCAATATTGGTAGCCTCAGGAGGCGGGTTAGTAGGGCATATTCTCGTGTTGGACGTACTCGGTGCATCTACTTCCATTGCTGGTTGGTCGATGCAACGAGTATTTTCCTCCACAGAGGATATGACCTGTGACAGTAGAGGTGAAGGTGTTTCCTCATCTTTTTTGTAGACTTTCAGGATAGCGGTAGTCCAACCAAACCTAATAACACCTTGAGTTGACACTAGGGGAGCCAGAGATTCCTTATTGAGTACCATGATGGCAGATCTATAAGGACCAACTGGATCTTCTAGCTTCGCAACCTTCCAGTCGTGAGTAGGGAGAGTTGGATTACCGTACCTGATCATCTTTAGGATTGTATCCTTGCAGGATAGATTTGCTGGGATTCTGATGCGAGCTCTAGGTCTGCAAGGAATGTCTTCCTTAGCCACGACTTCGAGCTTAGCACCAGGCCATAGCCCCTCTAACCTACTAACAGCAAGCTTATATAGATCATATGATCTCTGGTCATCAAAGGCGACGAGTTTGGCCCTACCCTGGTACCACCCTGCATCTTCAAAGACAACAGGCTCTCCTGGATTCTCCATTATAAGAGTCCAGTACGATTCCTGGAGTTTATTTGAGACCGTCGTCCATTGATCAGAAGATATCATACCATCCACATTGCTTCTGTCGATAACAGCTACAATAGTCTTGTCCTTTAGCACGTCACTAAAGGACAAGTCTTTTTTAGCATAGGAGGTGTTATGCACCTTTGGTTTTTTGGGGTTCGGAGTGCCTCCCTCTACAGACCGTTGTCGCTTCGACGAGAAGTCTTTGCTGGTCGTAGGTTTAGCAAGAATGTTCCTAGCCCAAGCGAGTTTAGCGGATTGCTTTGAGTCTAGATCGGTCATTGGCACACTTCCAATGACTTTTTCTATTCTCTCTGCGGCCCGCCTCTCGCTGCGTGATGCGTTTTTGTTTCCCTCGCTGGTGGAAGATGAGCTGTTTGTCACAGTTCTGCCGTCAGGGAGGGAACCCTCCATCGTGTTCGGACGGGGTCTGCTCTCACCAGTGGTAATATCGCGCGTCGCAGATATTTTTCTTGTCAGAACAGCCCCCTTCGAACTCGTGAGAGGTCTAGGAGTGGGTTTAGAGCCAAGCGTCATGGCTATATTC
Organism: Dasysyrphus albostriatus; assembly: GCA_946251815.1. Taxonomy (NCBI): domain Eukaryota; kingdom Metazoa; phylum Arthropoda; class Insecta; order Diptera; family Syrphidae; genus Dasysyrphus; species Dasysyrphus albostriatus. Next base: position 14,041,984 of record OX276336.1, read on the forward strand.
CCACGATTTTGTGTAAAGAGTGTTTTTGCTTCCGTACCCTTTGGGACTTGACCACCGTCAGCAGAGGAGAGGCTGACAGTCGCAGTCTCACCACTACTAACGCTGGGCAAACCCACCGAGTACGGATTGGATATAGTACCAGCAGGAGGTACACCTCCTCCCTTACTAGTAATAGCGTCTAGACTGTGAGTCGTTTCATCATTCCTAGGAGTGCCTGGGATGATGGTCGGCTCAGCAGTCCCACCGCTCTTCACTTCTTTGTGGATGGACAATTTTGTATTTATCGCTGGCGACTTAACCTCACCTGAGGTCAAGCCCTCGCCGGCAGTCGCGACACCTGCCGACTTTTGAACGTATATCCCCGTTCGATTTTGTTTTCTTTTATTCTTGCTTTTGTCCATATTTGTTCAAGTTTTCTAACATTGAGGTTTTTTGTTTGAGTTATGTTGGTTGTGTGACTCTGCAGCTGGATTGCTGGAGAACCCCACGTAAGCACCCCCACCACGACAAGGTCAACTCGTAGGAGGTGAAATCAAGGGGAAAGTAAGTTTAAAAACAAAAATACTATTAATCACAACACCACACAGTGAAGTTTAGTATTGAAATTCCATCAATAAGGTTTTGTCAATTTATCAGAAATTATCCAACTGAAAGTTTTCAAATCCTTTTGAATGATGGCTTGGTGGTTTTTAATGGCTAAATAATAAAGAATCATCAATATTGGGAGTGATATTGACAAATTGCTTTTTTTTTGTTGACAAATTTGTAGGATAAAGTGTTTCAGTCGATTGATATCGAAATGTTTAGTGACATCTTTTGAAGCTTAATTGATTAATTGAATGTACACCAATAAATACATTACCTTTACTATTTCCATTAAATGTATGGTATGTTCATACAGACAGATATATATATAAAAGATAAATGCAAGATAGCATTCGTTCTATTCGTTTAACTTAATTTCTTTAAGTAGAAAACTACTCGGAAAATAACTTTTCTTGAAATCCAGGTAATCTTTAAACTATTTAAGCTATATTAGGGTGGTCCTTATAATCACCATTGTTTAATACAAGTTTGTGCGCCTCCTAAATTTCTTAAAAATAGTTACAAATGATTCCTGTTGAAGTAAAGCTTATTATCTTACCGTCAATCTGGCCCACAAAGCGAACAAAGGTTTATATGAGAAAACACATGTACAATTTTCAATTAAACGTTAATTATTGATAGAAAAGTTTAAATTTTTGTAAAAATCTTATAATCATATAAACAGATATATGATTTAAAAAATTGCATTACATTTCAAAGCTGCTATTTCCTATTTCATAAATTCCAAGAAATATTCGGGTTCAATTTTAGTGAGTTTGGTACCGAATCTTAAAATGCAGTCATAAAAGACTTCATTTGTACCAAAGTCTAAATTTTTCTAACAATTATGAAAGTAAAGTTTTATTGAAAATTTACTATGTGTTTTTCCATATGAAGCTGGAGTCTTGGGGTCCGAGTTGACGGTAAAATAATAAGCTAACATTTTATAGGATTTTTGACCTTTTTGGGATCACCCTATACTCCATGTGATTATTATTACATATAGGGGAAATTCCGTTTTTAATCAACTTTTAAAAGAAAGGGTAGCTGCCATAGTAATTAAAAATGTCTATTTAACTCTAAAAAGTTCCCTTATTTATTTTGTGTATATTTAATAAATCAAGTTTTCTAAATTGAAAATTTTTTAAATACTGTGGCGTATGAGCAACCTTCCATACATTTTTTTCCGGTTAGGTCTCAACCTAACCTTATACGGCACCGTTGCGTTCCGTCACAGCTAATGCAAACCACTCTGTGTAGAAATGAAAAATAGAATTTTAAATAAACCACTGACAACGGCTTAAATGGATGAATAGAAAATTTTAAGAAATAACAGAATTTTAAATTGTTCTTCCAACGAATATCAAATTTATTCCAATTTAAAAAGGTTTGTTTGTCTTAACGACTATCGTTATATGTATGTATAAAGCAGAAATATTTCATAATGAAAGTTTATTCGACAAAATAAATCTTTCAGCTTTAAATAACCAAACTTAAATTTATATTGAAAAATACACTTGCAACCTTAAATGTATATGTAAAGGTATATATCTCTATACTGCATGCTCTCAAATTGAAGTCATCCTTTCGCTGTGTTCTTGTTATCCTTCTGTGACACTTTGTGTAAATTGCATCTTTCCGATTACACTCAATGCTCAATGCACGTCGTAATTACATCTTTGCACGTTAAATGTGTTCAATGTGTGAGCGCAACAATAAGTGGTAAGGATAATTGCATAAAGTCATGTGACAATGTGACACGTTTGTTCTGACTTTATTTTCCATTTTTATATAAAGTAAACTGAAACAAATGGGAAATAAAACCATTTCTTCGTTATCTTGACAAGGACACTTAAATTTAATTTATTTCAATATTTTTGTGTATCCAAACTGGAATGATTATTATTTCTCATTATTGAATATATGCATTGGAAAGGGATATCACGTATTATTTATTTCAATTTTGGCAAAGCTTTAGTTTCTGACAAAAATTATACATCCCTCACAAAAATGCGATTGCTAACAGATGGCATTACGCTCGGGGACAGCTGAGTAGTATATATACTTATATACTTATATTCGATCTTCTCTCAGTGGCATAGCTAACTTGGGGCAAATCGAGGCTGCGCCCCAGAGCCCCAGGACCCCAGAGATTAGGGCCCTTTAAAGCTTCAATTTAAAAATATAAAAGTGGTTTCAATTATTTTTGTTTTAAGATCAATACAATGCTCGAAATTTGAAATCAGGGCCTTGCCTACCGAAAAATATTTATCTTGAAGGATTTTTATCTCACCAGGACCAATATTATTTAAATAAAAAAGGTTATTAGTTTGGTTTTTGCCTAGCAACAAACTTCGTGCTTAAATAGAATAAATGAAATAAATGTATTTATTTCTCTTCTGCAAAATACCTACTGTCCGACCTACAACTTTTTTCAACTTTATAAGAAGCGTGAGAACTTGATCTCAAAAATGAATGAAAATTTTACCATCTTCGAAATTGGGGACTTATTGCAAAATGCAATAACTCCCTAATTTGGGCAGTTATTTCATTTTCAGTGTAGGGAGTTATTTCATTGGGAAGTTATTTCACGGAGCCAAAAAGAACGTCATCTGTCATTTTAATTCTTTATTTAATATGATTGTACGAACAAAAATTAAAATCGTTCGAGCGTTTTTTTTAAATAATTTTCTATAAATCAAAAACATTCTTAGGAAAACTTTTTTTTTTTTTTTTTTTAATCTTAAGTATTCTTATACTAAATCGTAAGAGCCGTTTTTGTCTTAACGGCTTTTTAACGTTTGTGTGGAAGGTACCGTTATTTTTTTTTAATAAAACTATTTTTTTTTTCAAATAATATAAATAGTGTAAAAAACTCTTTAATACCGAGTTTTAAAAAATCCATTAAACTATTTTAATTTTTTTGTAAGAAAAATTATTTGTATTGCTAAGAAGCTTCTGTGCAAAAAAATGATTGAAATCAGAAATACTGTTTTGATGAAAATCGAAAATAAATACTATGGTTCCTTAGGTGCCATTAATAAACATCTTTAAAAAATTGGTTAATGGAAATTTATTGATTTTTTTTTTAAGAAAAACTGTGGAGCCATTTTTGAGAAAAATGAGGTATTGTAAAATTGCTAAACAAAATTGTATAGCGCAGGTTCCGTTATTTTTAAAGATAGTTTTCCAGGAATTTTTGTTAAAGGAAACTGTTAATCGACTTTTTGAAAAAAATTCCTTTCAATATTGAATACGAAAATTTTCAAACCCTTTTTTTTTTTTAATCAAAACTAAATCAAATTTTTGCATATCTACTGTCTATACCTACCCATTTTGGTTTCTACCTCAGGGCCCCTACACGTCTAGCTACGCTACTGAATGAAACATTTCGTTCGAGAACCTGTAGAATGCTAATGGAGAGCTGTGCCACATTTTTAAAAGCTTATCAGTATATTAATTGGCTTTCCAACGATAATAACTTAGAAGTAAGGCTTTCCAATGCTACAAATTTCTGCGCATCGAGTTTGAAGACCGGACTCGAGTCCTAAAGTTGAAATGAAGGATGAGAACTGCAGAGGCGCTGATATATAGATCGAACACTTTTGATGGTTTGCTTTGGTCCGCTCATGGGTGGCAGTCGGTTGGGTAAATTGGGAATATAAGCCCCCAATCGCTCGATGCACGATGCATTTAATGGAGAACTGCAGCGCAATCAAGATTTCGATCGAGATAATTTGACAGAAATAGCTTACGAAAATGTCCCACTGCTGTACATATATTCTATCTCGATACACCTTCCTGTTGGAATAAAAAAAACTTTACTTAATTTGTTGATTTTTCAAATTGGATATTCAAAAAAAATCTTTGATGTTAAATGTTATCCCGATTTAGTCCTTTCTGCAGTATTTGATTCTGTTGTAACTTGTAAGTAGAATAATGACTCTAAATTATTGAATTTTTAGAATCGCAGGATAACATAAGGGCACAAAGCTAGGAATGAAACAAAAATCATGGCCTTATGTTATCCTTCGATTCAATAATTAAAAAAAAAAATCATTTAAAGTCTTTAGTCTACTTATAAGTTACAACAGAACCAAATGCTGCTCAAAGAGTTGAATCGGGAAAACATTTTTCTACCATTTCAATTTTTTTCGTCTGCTGTGTGGGGAAAACCGCATACAAAATTTGATAACTTTTCTACATGTTTTCCCTCATTTTTTTTTTTTTTTGTTACATCCATGTTATGCCATTCATTGGCGTATGAATAGAAATTTAATTTTCTGATATTGATTTATGGGTGTTTCTGTGCTTCCGAGATTTATCTATTCTAATTCTAAATGGTGCCGCACGTATATAGATGATTTATTAGCTCCAGTTTTTGCCTTTTTCTCAGATGCTTGTGTATATGTAGGTTTTTTTTTGTTTGAATTTGGATTGGATTTGATATGAATTTAAAATAACTTCACTTAAATGGTGTTGGGGAACATTTAAAATTGTTTCATTTTGTGCATTTACAAATTAAAAACTTTTATTTCGTTGAAATTTAATGTGACATTCAAACGAATTTCAATGACTTTCACTATAAGAGTCGAAGTTTCCGTATTTTCTCAGGGCTGAAGCTCGATGCTCAATGAAAAATATTCCCTATCCACGCACATTATCTGATACCTGAGAAATGATTGTTTTGGTATGAGTGATTCATTATTATTTAAAACATCTATCGGTGTTAATTTACTTCACAAATAGTTGCAACCCAATCTTCCCAGACTATCAAGTAACTGTTTTCTTCAGACACTATCGTATGCACGCTCTTTCATATAATGTAATTATAGTCATTTATAAAATTACATTCCCCAGAGTATGTCCTTTTCAGAAGAAAATAATTGGTTTATATAAGTCTCCAAGAAAACGAATCGATTAATCGTGCGTTGACCCTTGCAAAAATAATAATAATCTAACACACATGAATATTTGCTGATGTCTTGTGGCTCTGTGATGTTTAATTAAGGATATGTTCTTAGAAAACATTTGATTTCGACTCTCGAAATGATGGTATATCTAAAGGAGATTTTTTCTCCTGCACCTTTTTGGAACATAAAATTAGTTAATTTCAAGCCTTTTACTTTTTGCTTTCTTATCATCATAATTTTTTTGTTGTTTTGCTATTATTGTTCAATTTTTCATTTGCTTTTTGTTAGCATTTATTAAAATCCTCTTTGATTTTTTTCGAGAATTTATGATAAAAAGAAGGGGGATTTCTTAATGCATCCTTTTATAGTTTAAACACACCCTAAATAGTATTTTTTATTATTTATAGAGATGTGTTGATCGATAATCAAGAATACTCATCGCTCACCCCCTTGTCTATTCGATTGATGAATGATGATACATATGTACTTACCGTATCGTAAAGCTGAATACTTCAGTCCAAAAATACCCACTTCTATGTGACTAATGTACAATATAGAGATGGAAAATCATTTTGATTTGTCAACTTGATGTCAGTAACACAGAATTGGTGATGATGGTGCTTAATATGTACTTGACGTTTTTATCATTATCCCCATGTTGACCCAATTTGTTCAGACCATTTATAAATATTGCCCTGAAGCTAAACAAATAGCAGTCCCATTTATTAAGAGAAAAAAAAAATACAAATAAAATAGTAATGCTACACATCATCAGCTATCTACTTAAAAAAATAATCCTGTTTCTGAGTGGGTATACTCAATATCATCTATTTGTTTTAAGTAAACTTTGTACTTACACAAATATGTCATTTCTATCTATTAACTGAAGATTTTAAAGCTTATAAGTTTGGAGGAGTATAAAGAATATAAGCTTATAAGTTTTGCGTATGTTAGCCAACAAAAATAGATTTAAGTTAACCAAGAGTCGTTCTATAAACTTCTTTAAAACTAAAGATATTTAACAACTACATTTCCATACATAGCGTATTTTAAATATTTTTAATTTTTTTTTTTTAACTTTTAATATTGACTTAAAATAAAAAAAAAATATTTTAAAAGAACTCACCACTTCCATAAAAACATCTTAAAAAACACACAAATTCAATCTCGTTTAATCAAATACATATATATGAACCTAGATCAATTTTTATAAAATTTGATTAAGAAATAATGGATGCTAAAAAGAAGCATTTGCTGAAGAATCATCAATCAAAATGCGTAGCCAGTTTTATATTGTACGTGTTTCAATTTAAATTTAATGCTTAAATAAGGATTTTTATGCTTATGACATTTGTAGGAGCAATTCAGAGAAATGTGATTTTTGACAAATATTGTCGTTAAGAGCACTTGTGTTGGAAGTTAAAGAAAAGTCATAATCATCAATATCTTTTCTCCTATAATTCTCGTTATTTATTTAAAACATTTCAGCAATATTTGTGGATTTCGGATTTCAAATAAAATATATGTAGCTTTGAGACTTAACCATTTTGCAGCTCAAGTTTGGTAAGTGTACACTGCCCTACCATATTCCAAAAAAAAAAATACATATTTGATAATTTAATCAAACAAAATGGGTCTGGTTAATAAGGACATATCGTGGGTTTGGAGTAAAAAGCAGCTAACTTCTATTTTATGTTTTTTTTTTACAAAAAAGTATTTAAAAAAAGTGTTTGCATTGTTTGAATAAAATCAAAATTACATTTTGTATTTTTCTTCACCTGTTGTCACTAAATTCAGTCAAATTGAAAAGATTTGATAGGTTTTTTTTTTCATTTTTGAAGTGATTTATAATGGTAAAAAAAATGTATATAGAGCTAGCCGCTTTTACTCTAAGCTGACGATATCTTAATTTTCCTTTTCAATGCTCTTAATATTGGCTCTAAGCCTTTGGCACCACATCTATGGGAAATTTAATATTTGACAATGCCATCTAATTGGTCAGAAAAGGTCATCTAGTCCTAGAAATTGGTCAGCCCTAGATAACTATAGTAATAAAGGCTTAAAATTCCTCAAAGTCACTCAAGGTCACGCGTGATTTTTGGTACCTCATTTATGGGAAATTTACAAAAATTGTTTACCATCTGAAAGAACTTTTGATCTTTCTAAAACGTCAGCAAGTTTTAATAATTGGTCAGCTATACATTTTTTTTTAATGAATCTTAAAAAAATTTTAGAGGTCATAACGATTTTTGGCACTTCATTTGGGTAGTTTTATAAAAAAAAGTTCATTTTCTGATATGTTACTAGATTATAATAAAATGTCAGTTGGTTTCAGTAACTAGCAATAAAGGCTTAAAGTTTTTCCAGGCCACTCAAGGTCACGCTCGATTTATGGCACCTCATTTATGGGGTATTTACAAAAATTGCTTACCATCTGAAAGGTCAGCAGGTTTTAATAATTGGTTAGCCATAGAACCTTTCAGGTGGTATTAGTTTTTTCCCCAAATTTTCCATAAATGATGTGACAAAAATCGCTAAGACCTTGAAATTTTTTTTAAATTCATAAAAAAATCTATGGTTGACTAATTACTAAAACTTGCTGACCTTTTATAAATATCAAGAGATCTTTCATATGATAAAATTTTTTGTAAATGTCCCATAAAAGAGGTGCCATAAATTGCACGTGACTTGAGTGACCTTGAGAAACTTTAAGCCTTTATTACTAGTTATCTAGGGCTGACCAATTTCAAGAACTAGTTGACAGTTTCTGACCAATTACTGACCAATTAGATGGCATTCTCAAATATCAAATTTCCCATATATGAAGTGCCAATGGTCCAGAGCCCATGTATTACATGAAATATTATGAAACAAATAAAGATTACACATGTTCTTAAAAACTGTACTGAGGGAGAGTTTTTTACGCATTTATACTTAAAAGATTACATAACAGGTGATTTGTATATAACTTATTTTCAACATTTAGTTATTTTTCTTGAATTACAAATTTAACACACAAAATTTGATCCAGTAAAATAAGAACAACCCAAGTAACAATTTTAGCTGTTTAATTGCTCTAAAAGCGTTTGTAGAGCTTATCTTAGAGCTCGTTGATTTCAAAAGAAGCTCTAGATACACTTCTAAAGCAAGTGCAGAGCTTGCCTACAGCGAATTCATTGAGTTTGAGAGCTAATATTTGCTCGAAACCAGCTCTTATCAGTGGCTTGTAACGCCTTGCAGCTCTTAGGTATATTATTTAGAAATCTTTAAAGCAACATTTTTGACAGCACTTTGTTTGTATTAGTTTGGGTTTGTATAATACAAATTACAAAGTTAAATAATATTGGAACGATGTATTATATGTGTGATAGTAACATTTGAGAACTTTATGTGTTGTGATGTCGCAAATTAGTAAAATATTCCTATAGAAAATATAAGTGAGAAATGAAATTAATTATTTAACTGTTCCATCTTAGTGAATTTTTAGTGCGCGCTTAGATTTATCAAACATGTACTGAATGTACTTCGCAAAATTACAACGCGCCTTCGAAATTCTTTATATTACGCAGTGAAATGTTTAAAAAATTAACTTAAGAAACACAGAAATCTGTTACAAAAATTAATTTAAATATCTGAAATAAAATATTTTTGTTTTCATTGCAATATTTGCAATATTTAGTGTGTTTTATATTGAAAATAAAGGTTTTTTATTTGTTTCAAATAAAATAAGGAAAATTGTTTCAATGTTTTTTTTTCTGTCACCATATTTTTTATCGTGAAAATAGTTTGTCTTCAATAGAACTGCAATATGGATATTGTAGAGCTAGTTCCCACAAAATGAGAGTTTTGTGTTCAAGGCTAAAAAAGAAGGGTGTTTCGAAAATTGAAAGATTTGAATAATTTTAAATCGTGGAAAAAATTTCTTATTTATTTATTAACAATTGAAGTAAATTATGGTTTCTCAGCAAGCAAACACTTGTGCGACTCAACCGTTGATTTCATTTTATTTTAAAACATTTTATTAAACTGTTCAATTGATTTTAATAAAATTTTTTTTAGAAATTTCGGGTCTCTAATTCGACAATTACGGTGCATACTTGGTATTGCTTAGAAATATAAAGGAACTTATTTATTTTCTAGTTTTGGTTTGACTTTTCTCGGTGAAATTATCTTTATTGTATTTTATTGTGAAATACCCTACTAATATGAGAGAGGTTTAGTATTAAGCTCTATAGTCGTTTTGTTGTAGCTTTGTTCAGCCTTCAAATTTCACAATTCTCAGAGAAATTTAATAATGCTCAGAGAGATATCCAATGCGCATGCGTGTGTGTGAATGTATTAGTAATTTAACTCTATAGCCGCATTCTGTGCAGCTATTTTTTGACATTTCTATAGAATCATGCAATAGTATTTTAAATATGAGTTTTAAGAAGCCCTATAACGCTTCTTTATATGTTCATATTAATAATTTGCTCGTTTAAAGAACGTTGAACGTTATTAAAGAGCATATTTTTAAATCTTGGGACGTTATAAAAATAATGGAGCTTAATGTGTATTGGAAATTCGATTATGGAACAAAATTTTAAAATAAATGTTGGGAGCTGTGAAATAATCTGTCTTAGAACTATGGTATCAGATTTCACTGCTTACAAGCTGCTAAAGAACAGGTTTGCTTCTATTAGCTCCAACGATGTTACTTGGGAAGGAGCAAACCTTTTAATAAGAATGGTAATCAAAGTTCAGAAAAAAAAGCAAAAAAAAAACACTTTACGTAATTCATTTGACCCGGGCTATGTATTATTTCTATTATTTCCTTCAATCCAAATATTTGATTTAATTTCTTTTATATGTAAAAACTTCACGATTTTGTTGAACTTTATAAATAGATGAGTTAACACTAGTAGGTATATAAACCCCCAAAAGTGTTAGAAACAACCATTCAAGTTCATTTAAAATGATGAAATTACAATTTCAAATTCTAGTTAAATAAAGGTTGAAAACATACAGCCGTTAACATTTATATATGCTTATTCTATCTCTACAAAGTACATTCCAAGAAAAAAGAAGTCATTTATTTATCAATTTAAGCAGGAATTTGAACCGTTTTATTCGTGAAACCATAAAGTTGATTTTGATTGATGACTAGGCAAAACAAAATTTCGGTTGTCAATATTCAGAGGTCAATAAACTTTTTAAAAAGAATGTAATTCTACCTCTTTTTAATAGAGAATCCTAAAAATATTGTCGTCATGGTTCTGGAAATATCTTTTCTTTTACAGGCTTGATTTGTAGGTGAGAGGAATTTAGAAAGGATGAAAATACGAAATACCATTGTATGAATCCAATGAAAAAAAAAAAACAACGCTTGGTTAGTGTACAGAGTCTTAAGAGCAATCAATAGTTGGAAGCTTTAATTAAACTTTTGTCATAACTCCACGAAAAATAGCAAGTTATTAAAATTAGTGAACAAAATCGAGAAATTCCAAAGAAATTTGTCTAGTAAAAAGCTCAGTTTAGATTCTGATCAAATTTATTAAATACTCCAAGGTAAGAAATCTACCAATATTGAATTTTCGCATGCTTCAGTTCCCCTCTACCCGCATTTAAAAATTTAAAAATCGTTTAATTCTTATGCGTAAATGATTTTAGCTCTAAAAATATTTCTTTTAAGGACGCTGACCTGTTAAATGCTGTCCTGCCACATAAATTATCAAATAAATCGAACGTTAGTGTAAATCGAAAGTCAAATTGGTATTCAATTTCAAACTAAAATTGTGCTGTTATTGTGTATCGCAGTATCGCCGAATTTTTTAGGCCCAATTTCAAAATGCAGCTGTATCAAGCCAGGTTATCTTAAGAACGACGACATTGGACACCCCGCAACTGCCAGCATAATGTGGTTCTATATGGATTTTTGTTCATGATTCAGACATTTGGCCAGTTAATATTTCTTGAGCGCTCAGTATTTTTCCTCAATTTTTTGACAGAGCAGGAGAATAAAATATAAACAACATTCCTCACATAGAAGTCAAAACAACTCCCTTTTTCTTTTCTTCTTATGTAATTTACTGCGACAAAAAATAATTGAGCAAGCGAATCCAAAAAATTTCAGTCTCAGTTTTTAAGGGGAAAAGTGAGGAATTTTTGAGAGGAATCCTGTTTATAGTTCTGAGCGCTCTGAGTCCTCTGAGATCTCAGAAATATAAACTGGCTAATTGTAACAAAATGAAAATCGCTGCCATTTCTGCAGTATTGTACTGCCATAGAAAAAGAAGTAAGGGAAGAGGTGTATATCACGTTTAAAGTGTTCGTGAGTGCAGCAGAAAGTTGTGCATTTGAAATGTCAAATCAGCGACTGAATTGAAGAAAAAGTGATACATGATGAAAAGCATTAATAAATCATTAATTATTAGAAAAAAATAAACCGTTTGGAAGATATTTACTTAGGAATTGTGTATACATTACATATTTACTAAAAACAATACAAAAAAATGAAGTGCAGTGTAAAATTATAGAAAAACATCCACAGTAAGGTTAACAAAAATAATATCGTTTCACAAGTGAGTTTTAATATACTTTTCTCAAAAAAAGTGATGAGAATTTTTCAGTTAAAGTTAATTAATCACCAATCAAGTAAGACATATTAAATGACTTAAACTTGCACATGGTTTTTTGGTTATTATCTTGTATATTAGAAATGTCAAACTACGATTCTGTAAAACAGGGACGTAATTCTGTTTTTTGGTGATTGCAAGGCGCAACTATTTGTTAAGCGTGAGTTCGTATAATTATGTTAACATATAATAAACATAGATATGAAAAATGTGTAAAATTAGGTACGTTTTGACTGTACCTCTGAAACAACTTAATTCTGAAAATTAGATATTAAAATATGTTCTCTGTACCCTAGTGACTCACTAAGTATTTTTTTTTAAATATACCACTGAGAAGAAAAATATATTCGGAAAATAACAAATGATTATTATGGCATCATAGTTAGGTGCTTTTTGGAAAAAATTTGTATACTGAACTGCTAAGTTCACAGTGAAGTTTAAAGGTCAGTATGATTTTTTTTAAAAACGGACTTAAAAGTTTTGAAGTAGCCTATTCTTAAAATGCAAGAAAACTTCAAATTTGGAGCATTACTACAAGTGCCTAGCATGGTCGGTTCCTGAGATACACTTTGTGACCTGCTACCTTCACTGTGAAGTTAGCAAGTCACTCGATTACTTTTATTATTTGGCGAACTGCAAAATCGGGAATAGAAATGCAAAAAAAAAATGTAAACAAAAAACTGCAAATTCCTGTCAAGGTCCCATTCGCGTGGGTGAAAGTTGGCCTGCTAACTTCACAGACGTTAAATAAGTTCTGTTTGTGTACTTTTCTTGGCTTAATTTGGCAGACTGTCAATTTTCAGGAATGAAAATGAAATTCTCTTAAAGACGAGTGAAACTGTACAAAAGTTGAACATTGAACCAATAATTTCCACAACTTTTTAAAAATCAACCAAAAGTAAACAAAAACCTTCTATAAACAAAGCCACATTCAATCCGAAACTTAGCATTCTAGAAGTGAAAGAAAAACAAAAAAGTAAACAACAGCCATTTTGGGCTTAAAATTGACAGAACAGAACTGAAAATTTCTGAAGAAATCAAACAAATTTCTCAGGCAGAAATTGACAAAAACTATGAGGAAGGGGAAATTTTTTACTTTCCCTTGAGCGTTCTCATTTTCCTAAAAAGCTACACAATTCATAATTTTACATTAAATAACAAAAAAAGCACTAGAAACAAAGAATCACAATTGGCACGGAATCACCCAACTTTGAAATGGAGCAGGGCACTACTACTAAGAAGAAATATGGAAAGGATAGAAAAGAATTCAAACACAAATTTTTCAGCTTTAATCTTTTAGACAAAACTGTGTCGAAATAATTAATTTAAAGCCAAAACAGAGACAAATATTTAAATTCCCTGAAGTGAACCGTTCCTCGGGAACTTCAAGACTTTTAGTTTAGTCATCTTCAACCCCTGCAAGCCCATTTTTGTACAGCCAAAACAAATCTCCGAAAATTTTAAATTTTTCTGGACAGAATTAACCGGAAGTCAACCATAATAATTTACAAACATTCGTACCAAAATTACTTTCAAAAATAGTGACCTACATTTTACTATTTTCAGTCGCATCTCGGATATGTACATGGTACGTCATGGTTTAGTGACCTTTGTCCTGTGGGTATGTTTTGGCATTGTTTCCCTTTTCTGTGTTTTATTTTTTGTCTGTTTTCACAAACAACCCATCATCGTAAAAAAAATGTTGGCACTGCTTGCTCGGTACTTGGCAGTCTCTATTTAACTTTTTTTTTGCCAAAAGCATTTCGGAATTTATTTGAGTGTATGATTTCTTTATTTTTATATCCTACTTAAGCTTTGTTTGTAAATTTTTTTTGTCATGTTATATTACGTATCCGGGTGTAGATGTGGATGGTAATGCAAAATTATGCTAAAGTGGCATTTTACGATTGCAAATGGGCTTAAATAGTCTTTTTAAGTTTGTTTATAATAAAAATTTACTGTTTTAACTTAGTATACATGTTTAGGGACTTTTTCTCCAAGGGACTCGTGATAAATGTACATGAAATAAAATTAAAATTACAGAGCCTAATTCTATTGCATGCTGTTTGGACTTTTTAAACCACACCCAGTTGGTCATTCAGTTGTAAAATATAAATTGAGAACACTAACATAGTATAAAAGCAGATAGCTGGTATAAGGTTGTAATGCTATAACCCCTATTGGATTTGGATAGGTGGGTTTAATTGCTAATAAAAGTTAATAATGTTTAACATCAGAATAAGTAAAATGTTTTCAATTATACCTTTGTACCTACCATCCTTATGTACCTATCTATTTCAAGTGATACAATTTTTGACTGGAGTGAAAAGTTAATTAAAAGTTCATTTAAAACTAGCATTGGTTTTACTTATTCAAATCCGGTATTGGATTAGAGTTTGACAGTGAACAAAAATTACAACAAGCATCAAAAAGTTAACTTTGAGGTTGCAAGGAAGTTGAAAAAGTATAGTTTTTGGAGTATTATCTGTCTTACATTACATGTATGTGTGTTCATTCATTGTACGTACCTAAATGAATTGATTAATTCAATTTTAACATTTGTGGGCTTGGAGGTTTCATAGGTTTGGAATATTTGATCATGCATGTGTGTAGTAGACAAATTAATTTTTTGATTAAGCCCGGCTGAAATAGATACGGATGGTTGAATAAAATAGATTGCAAAATTTGTTTACTCAAGTGAATCATTTATTTTAAGTAGAAAATGAGGTGTAAGGTTGTTTTGGATATCACTAACTTCTTAAGGATTATAGTCTTTTAAATGAATTGATGTGGGGGTTTCCATTTTCAACTACAGAAGCGATATTTTTATCCAACCTTGCCGGATGAACATAATTCCAAGAGCCAGAACAAAGAAGGAGCTTCATTATGCAATTTTTGACTTTCTTATGGGAAAATGTTCGGGGGTGTCCCCCGGCTCTGGACTCTTAGCACCTCTTTTATGGGAAATTTGAAAAAAATAAAATGCCATAAAATGGTCAGTAATTGATCAGAAAATATCAACAAGACCTAGAAATTGTCAGCTCCATAGATAACTTGTAATCAAGGCTTAAACTTTCTCAATGTCACGCAAGGTTACACGGAATTTTTGGCACCACTTTTATGGACAATTTACACACAATTTATACCATCTAAAAGACCTCTAGAGAGTGGTGAAAGGTCAATTTTTTTCATTTCAAGGTCGAAAAAACAAATTTTTGGCACATCATTTAGGTCATTTAAACAAAAAAAGTATGCCATTTGAAAAGCCACTTCAAGGTCATAAAATGTAAGCTATTTGCAGTAAATGGTTAACCATACATATTTTCTTATGAATGAACGATTTATTACTTTTCTCTAATACACTTTAAAAAGTGGGCGTTATAAAAAACGTTTTATGAACATTCTAATTTTAAAAAAAAATAATTTTTACACAAATTTTCCTTGGTATCTTTTTTCATAATTTTTTAGGAAACGATAAAAATTATATTTTCTACAACTTTTCTAAAAAAAACACACCTCTTATTTACGTCAACTTTCAACCTATTTTTCAAAGTGGGTGTGTCAGTGGGCAAAAATTCAATAAAAAAAAAACAAATAGACAGGAAATAAGGTGTATAAAGGAACGACAGCGTGTAAGTATTTTATTATTGAATATGATCCAATTGGCCCATATAAGCAAGCATATCTAAAATCAAATAAAATGCACGACTGGGTCGCACGAACTTGCTCTTATGTTCAAGGTGCTAAGGGTTTAAGAAAATTATATGTAAAGACATTGATTTAATGAGAGCAAAAAAACTTCGTTGAGAGTTTGAGATGAAAAAAAAGAACGCCATCTTAATTATTTTCTGAATATGAATGTATGTATGGACAAAAAAAAATTTTAAATCGTTGAAGCGTTTTTTTTTAAAAATAATATTTTGTATGTCAAATTCTTAAATCATTTTTAAAGAAAACTTTTGGTATGCAATTCTTTAGTATTTATTTATGTGCATATATAAATAAAATTTGAAAAAAACTGTCGATCCGTTTTTGAAATATCGAAATTTCAAAAAAAAAATTTGAAACTCTTTTTAAAAATGAAAAAAAAAAATTCATTAATATGCAATATTATATAATCTTATCTAAAATTTGTCTAAAAAATATATCTAAATCCTTTCAGCCAATAATGAGAAAATTCAAAATAAAAAACACGTTCTATGGCAAGTACTATTAATAGTTTCTAAGTTTGATCAAAATCGTAGCAGTCGTTTTTGAGAAAATAAAATATATTTATACATATGTATGTACAAATTTTTCTAAAAATATTTTAGAGAGAACTAAAAAACTCTTTAGCATCGATTTTTAAAAAAATCGATCATATCGTTTTCGAAATATTTGATTTAAAAAAAAAACTTTGAAACATTTTTAAAAAATCCAAAAAATATTTTATTTTAAATTTAAGTACACAAAAATATTAATACTTCTTGGAAGCCTCTGTATGAAAAAATTATTGAAATCAGTCATAGCATTTTGAAGAAAATCGAAAATTAAAAAAGTGTTGGCTTGGGAGGTACTCTTAATAACCATTTTTTGACAAATGGTTTCCACGCAAAGGAAGACTTTACTAAAAACAATTTACTGATTTTTTTTAAAGAAAATTTGTCGAGCCGTTTTTGAGAAATATACAATTATGTAATATTGCTTAAAAAAATTGTATGGCAGGTACCGTTATTTTAGGTTCTAAAAAAATTAAAAAACGTGTGGGCTTAATCACCAAAACCCAGTATGTACCTACTAAGTTTGAAGAAAATCGATCGGGCCGTTCTGGCCTTAGACGAACAGACACACAGAATTGTGCCACCCACTTTTTTGGTGTTCTCTATCATAGTAATGTCATGTTTGATTGTTATCTAAAATTTTTACTTGCGATAAGTACTATAGGACAAGATTTGGACTCGTGCAAAAAAATTTGAGATGATAATCAAACATGACATAAAAGCGGGTGGCACAATTCTGTCTGTCCGTTTATCGACCTAATGCCTGAACCACAGAAGCAGTTTTTCTTCAAATTTTGAGCTTAAGGTTTTTTTGTAACTCTCGAGAGGGAAATTGAATTTTTTTTAGCACCAAAAATAGCGGTTTTAATTTTCGATCTTATCACTTACGGCTAGAAAGATTTTAGTCAAAATTTTTATTCAAAAGCTTTTTTTAGATGTTTAGAAAAAATTGAAAAAAATAAATTTTGGATTTTTAAAAAAATATTAGATTTTTTTTGAAGATTCAATATTTCAAAAACAAGTTGAAAACATTTATATTTCTTTTTACTTTTCTATTTTAAAGCTCTTAATTCCAAGCAACTTGAACATAAGAGCAAGTACGTGCGATCCAGTCGTGCATTTTATTTTTTTTAACGAATCCAAAACTTGTCTTATAGTTCCTTTCAAAACGATTTTTGGAAAAGAATTTCGTTTCGATTTCAAGTCAAAATAATAAAAGTACACAAAAATAAAAATCTTTGTGAATACAATTTTTATTTGACAATTTTACGACTAAGTCGTTGCATTTTATTTATTTCATTAACTATCCAAGTGCAGAATAAAATGAATGCAAATGTAGGTACTACAATTTCCTACTGTTTTATTTAAAACCAAAACCATCTTCGTTCACTCACTTGAAACGACCTTGATGAAAGAACAAAACAGGTGAAGCTTCTCTGAAACCAAATGATGTGTCAGCCACCTTAATTTATTCTCCTCGGGAGGTTAGCAAAAGAATGTTGATAGTGACCTTGTATTAAACGCGTCGTTTCAAACAAGTTCCTTTCTGCTTCTTTAATTTTTCCTTGCTGTTTTTTTTTTTATTTCTCATAATAAAAATGCAACTGAGTCTCAAGGACACTCTTTTTTAGACAGAATGCTGACGTGATTAAAGAGAACAACTGTTAAAAATTCAGTTTGAAGCTATGTAAATGGGACTTGACGAATGTTAAAAAACGGTCATGCGCCATAGTAACTCAGCGAAATCGGTTTACTCCACTTACAGCTTTTAGCAGATTTTACTTTTCTCTTGACTGTTATGATAAGAGTACGAAGATCTTAGATGAGTTCCGAAACAAAAAGACGAGTTATTATGGATTTATTACATTGTTGATAATATTGTGTTCAGCTGTGGCATTTCTAGGAATCTTGAATTCTATTTTGACTGTGCACTTGTGCAGGAAAGCATCTTTGATTGTTTTTTTTTTTTAATGTAAACGCAAATAATTTATGTTCAATGTCTAAGAATTCTTTACGACTGTATTTTTTCAGAATTATAAAATATCTGAAAATAACATCATATTATTATAACTTAACATATATTTGAAACAAACCCGAAAATTGTTCCAAAATTCGAAAATACATATCACTAAATCTAATTTAAGAAACACCAATTCGCCTCCTTTTAAGGATTATGTGCATACATATACGAGTAGTATACAATTCTGGAAATTAAATTAGTTGGTTTTGTTAATAGTTTCTTGATACATAGGCTCCGTCCCTACTCTGAGTTTGAAGGGTAGAAAACAAACCCAATTTTTGTTCCAAAAATAAAAAAGATAGATTTTTTTTTAAGGGTAAAGTGGTTTTGGGCGTTAAGACTGCTTAAACAAAAAGTTGATGAATGTTTGGTTAATCATTTGGGATTACAACCATGAGGTTAAAGCAAATCTAAAGAGTAAATATAAGTCATAAATTTCCCCGAAAACGAAAAGCAAGCAAGTAAAATGAGATCCTAGGGAATAAATGTTTTCAAACTTTCTTTTAAAAAGAAGAGAATGCTCTTGTTTGAAAGATTAATTAATTAATTAATTAATTCTGTGAGTTGGGTTTTCATTCTTGGAGTAAGATTTTGTGTGAAAGTTTGGGAAATTTACCATTTTTCTTAGACATATCATGGAAATTTTCTAAATTATATAAAATCAGAGTAAACAGTAGCAGAATTTCTTTGAAAAGTGTTAAAAATAGAAAAACTATAGATTATGGAAGGTTTCTTCATTGAACTCTAGCACAATAATATGGACTTTAAAATGTGTGAACATTGATTTGAAAATAAGGATAAAGGTTAAAATAACCTTATTAAATATTATTCTATAATAATCGTATTGGGAAGAAAAAAAAAGAAGCTGGGTCAAGCATAGTGTTGGCTAAATAAAGAGTCAATAATACACTCAAAAATATTTCCAAATTTAAGGATACAGGGTAAACTATGAGTATTCCTGGCGGTGAGAGTGTTACTAGAAAACTATTTGAAAAAGAATTGATAAAATAAAGTGAGCAGAGGAGACATGGTTTCTTAGAAACAAAAATGTTACTACTATCGATGTTTTACACAAAAAGAATTTAATTTAAACTCGTTTAGGTGATAATGAGTTAGTTTAAACTTGAAGATTTATGAGTGGATGTACTTAAAGTTAATAGTTGCACAGTGAAAAGGTATTTTATATTTAGTACTTATTATAGTTTAGATTGAAAAAATTTCATCAAAACTGTAGGATGTGATGATTTCGAGAAAAATGCTTTTTTCCTTATTGGTTTTCAAAACTTATTAGGGATGTTCCTATTTAAGCTGGTACAGGACTGGAATCGTTCTTAGTTGTGAACCCTAAGTAGAATCTTAGCCTGTCTCAGCTGTCAGCTTAGCGGATTCGTTCCAGATTTTTGATCTTTTCACCGCCTCCTCCGTTTTGATTTTATGTTTTATCACGTTTTCTCCTATTTCGCAATAAGGCTCTGGTTCCGTTAGGGGTGTCATATATTTTCTTTTGAGTTTTCCTTCTGCATATTTTCCTATGGCGTTAATTTGTGCCTGAAAAATGCTTGTAAACTGTCCCATCGGTATTGAAAGTTTGGTTGTAGGTCCATAAATTCCAGCACCAATCTACTGATGGCGTTTGCTTTGAGAGTGTAGTTTACGGTTTAAATATTTCTTTCCTAACAATCCCAAAAAAAAAAACTACTAAGGGTCAAGCTGAACAAATACGTAAATAGACTTGGGAGACCCAGGTTTTTGGTCCAATCACACCTCGTAAAGGCCTGATCTTAGTTTCAAAAATTTGAATTTTTAAAGTGTTTTTAAAATTTTGATAATCAAAATTCAGCATTGATAATATTTTGAAAAAGAATATAAAATTTTGATCAAAACGATAATTTATACAAAAGTATAAATTATACCAAAAATTCGCAAGCTCAAAACTTGACTTTTAGTACCATCAACCTTATTGGTCACTACGAAATCGGTTTGAAAAGTCCAGGGCAGAAACAGCTTAAGTCCACTTTAAAAAAAAAACTCTATCTAATGATGACATCGTTTTGATTCTTATGAGCCCTTTCAAACTGAAAAAAAAAACAATCTAAAATAACATCAGAATAATTATTAAAAAACAACTTTTTCATACAAATTTTGATTTAAATCAGTTTAGTTGTTAATGAGAATGTTAATGATTGTCAAAAATCGCATAATATGGCAGGTACCGTTAATAATAGTTTTTGGTGAAGTTTCTTAAACAATAAAATCCACCATATCTTGGGAGACGGACACAATTCCGAAATTTTGAATTCAGAAAACCCACATTCCCGAAAATCAAGAATCCAAAAAACCCAGAATCCCAAAAACCCAAAATCCTAAAAACCCAAAACCCCGAAAATTCAGAATCCTGAAAACCAAGAATCCCGAAACCCCAGAATCCTGAAATTAAAACCCGAAAACCCAAAATCACGGAAGCCCAAAATCCAGAAAAGGGGTTCTTTATACAATTTAAAGATCGATTAAAATGCTTTTTATAATGGCTGTTCTGATATTCGGTCAAATTGAATCCGAACGGATTGACAACTACCAACAAAGAAGTACTAGAATTGAAAACTTCAAAAAGTGGCTGATTGTCGTATAGCTAGAATATTTACCTCCCGGGGCAAATCAATAAATTGACGCTCCTTCAATCTTACCATAATGAAAAATTTTGTTTTGGAAACTAGTTTTTTTAGTTATGTAGCTTAGTGAAGGGTATCTTCATATCGTTGGTCTTAAAGTTGAATACAAAATTTTGATTAAAATATTTTGTATTAGTGCAAAGAATTAATTTGTTTGAAATATTGAAACAAGCCAATTTGAAAGAAATTTGTTTTTTTCCTGACCCACTGAGTTTTAACTTAAAACCGCGGATATAGGCACATGAGAATTGAAATATTTTTTATATTTGCTTTCGTTCAAAAAGTGTGAAGTTCATAAAAAGGTTACAAAAACATATGTATGTTTATAACAATATCAGACACAAAAACAAAACCATTCATGCAAACGAATTCTTTTTGTTTCATCAGTACTCGACACCAAAACTTAGAAATTTCTTCCTGTTCATAATTATCAGATCGAATGAACATGAATCATGAACGGTCTAACTTTGTATCAAAGCCTAGTTTATATGTATGCACTTCCTACAAATATCACATATTTAACAATATTTAATAATTCAATAAATAAATAAAATTAAATAAAATAAATCAACTTTATTACAATTAATGTTGCTTCTCATTCAGCACAACGTCTTCCAGGGCTACACACACAATATACCACATTATTAATATTATAAAAGTTAAAATCTTTAATATTTCACATCATTTGTGTGCTTGTATGTGGTGATGAAATAAATAACCTTGTCACGTTCGATAGAAAAGTTCTGAATAGCCAGCCATTCAATTCAGTTATAAAACGAAATAAAATTCAATTAAAGGAACGTGTTACACGACTATCAACAATAATCCTTGCCATTTCATTGCTCCATTTACACTTTGCGTGTATTAAAATGATATAACAACCACAATGTGGTTACTTAAGTGCATTTGGAAAATTGCAATTCACACGAAACATCTACAATAATATTAAAGTTCTGTTTAAATAAAATAAATAATAATTTAATCTATGGTTTTTGTATTCGGAAATTATTTCCTTTCCCAGTTGACTTAAAGTTGGTTTTTTTATAGAATAAGTCACTACTTGAAATTTACTGGTATTTTAAAGAGTTATTTTGGGTTATCATAATCATGATCTACTTGGTTTATTTGAAGTCAAAACTGTAACATAAACAATTTTATGATAATATTTTGAAATCTTAAAATTTTGAATTCATGTCAAGATCGTATTTTACATCATCAAACTTAAATTTTTTGTCACACACATATCTCATCATTTTTATATTAACTTTAAGCTTTTTTCTATAGAAGAATAAGAAAAAAAGAAAAGATATTTCAAAAACCTTATATCTCTTCCTTCCCTATTCTTAAGGATATCCCCTTTACAAAATCATAACACATAACATTTACATAACAAAATGTACATCTGCAAACTACTGAAATAACATCTTTACATCCGGGACGGGATACTTCTAGTGTTATCGCACTTATGTATAGAGAATGGAATTTTCAGGCAACAACAACATCACAGCAAACCGAAGCAAAACACCATCAGGACTTAGCATATTCATATGTAGGTCAAAATATTGTCGGTCATGGGTAATATCATTTGTCGCGTCACGATAATATCCTATCTAAGTTTAGAAAAGTTGGGAAGTAATACGAAGCTCTCAACCATGATATGGAAGAAATAGGGTGATTTTGCTCATGAAATAACATTGTTATGGGAGAATATGCTGCGACATTAGGGGGACTTCTTTGTTGAATTAAAGTATTTATATTAGAGCCTTAATGATGTCCAAAGATGTGAGTTTCATTGCTGATGGTTTCTGAACCATTTTCCATCCATCAATTTATATATATGTATGTACATACATAGTCACATTGGAAAAGATCAAACAATTCAAAGTGTTTATTGGTCAGTTTTTAAACATGACAAAAGTCACGTATAGAAGTGTACAGAAAGCAGAAAATTTTGTTTAATCAACGATCTAAATAGGTCAGTGAACAAAAAGGATACAATTCTTATTAATTTTAGTGAAATGTGTGCGTTTTTTTTTTGTGCCCTTGCTTTCTTCTATTCGGGTTCAATTCACATGAAAAAACCTTTTTTCCACATCACTAGCGCTATTGGTTTTCACCCTCATCTCTTGCATACAATCTGTGACATGTCAAACAATCACTGCCTGGCAGTTTACCTCTATATCCTATCATCGTACAAATAGAGCGAAGTTTTAATTAAAAATTCCTAAACCCAACTAGACTTTGTCTCGATACAAAGAAACTAAACCGACCAAAGCTGAATTTAGAATATATTATTTGTATAAACAAAATTAATGTGTTTGATGAGGCGTACTAAAAGCATGTAATTAAACATGCCCAACACAACAGATTATAACCTCAAGAGTCACGAGCCGTATCTATTAATACAAAATTAATATGTTACTAAATGAAGGATTTGGTTTTATTTGGATACGAGTATGATCTGCTTGTATTTTTATTTGTATACAGTAAGTATGTTATTGATTTTCATTTCAAAATGTAAGCATAATGTACATAGGAATTAGTAACCTCCTAGACTAGAGTATGAAGTGATTCGACTTTTGGGTTAGAAATAAAAATAAAATTCGTTAATGGGTAATACGTCAATGTCCTGCCACTTTCAAGAGACCTTCTTGCTCACCTCGCAGATGCAGTGGGTGTGAACCTGGGTCTCAACAAACAAGCTTCCACCCAACTCGGCACCTAGCCCC
Organism: Dasysyrphus albostriatus; assembly: GCA_946251815.1. Lineage (NCBI taxonomy): Eukaryota > Metazoa > Arthropoda > Insecta > Diptera > Syrphidae > Dasysyrphus > Dasysyrphus albostriatus. The sequence goes on from OX276336.1 coordinate 14,065,773, forward strand.
AGGTCATTCCCTGTAGGCTCTAGTTTCGCATGTCAAATTGGTCTCTGTCTCTGTTGGTGCTATTCCTGGCGGGTATTACAGTACAATGCTGTTGTTCAATTCGCCCAACTGCATTGAAGATATGAAATATAGGTTGGGGCCAGATTCCCGAAAACTGAAATCCCGAGAACCCAAAATCCCGAAAATTCAAAATCCTTATAACCCAAAACCCGGAAGCCCGAAAACCCAGAACCCCGAAACCCAAAATCACAATAACCAAAAATTCCAAAAACCCATAATTCCGGAAACCTAAAATCCCGAAACCATGTTTTTGGGATTTTGCGTTTCGAGATTCTGGGTTCTCGGGATTCTGAGTTTTCGGGATTTTGGATTTTCGGAATTTTGGGTTTTCGGGATTCTTGGTTTTTGGGATTCTTGATTTTCGAGATTTTGTGTTTCCTGGGTTCAGTATTTCGTAATTGTGTCCGTCTCTCATGAAAAATAATTTGGGTTGGGTTTTCGGGATTCTTGGTTTTTGGGATTCTTGATTTTCGAGATTTTGTGTTTTCTGGGTTCAGTATTTCGGGATTGTGTCCGTCTCCCATGAAAAATAATTTGGGTTGGGTTTTCGGGATTCTTGATTTTCGAGATTTTGTGTTTTCTGGGTTCAGTATTTCGGGATTGTGTCCGTCTCCCATGAAAAATAAATTGGGTTGGGTTTTCGGGATTTTTGGGATTCTTGATTTTCGAGATTTAGTGTTTTCTGGGTTCAGTATTTCGGGATTGTGTCCGTCTCCCATGAAAAATAATTTGTACAAGATCTGACAGCAGATTTTGGGAGTGGATGTATAACCGGAATCAATCAATGAAACTATTCGCTTACCCTGATGACATTGACATAATCGGACGAAAAATAACAAAGCGTGATGTCAGTATCAGTAGTGCTTTCGAGAGTATTGAGAAGATGTGTTAAACGATGAGTGAGTATTTATTGTCGACTAGATAGTACACCCCAAACCGGCTTCTCGGATAGAAAGTCACCATATATAGAGAGCAAAAATTTCGAGGTGGTCAAAGAGGATTGTGTACCTAGGCTCCGCTCGCACTCAGCGAATAATTCCAGCGCTGAGAGCAAACACAGAATTACTACTGTTTCTTTGTGTTTCGAAACACAAGCACGGTTTGGTCTCGGTATCGTTACGGATGCTTAAGAGTGATACCGAGATTTTTCTGGTATCATGGTCAGCCCTATTTATAAAGATTTGGCTTCAAAAGTCTATGCATATGAAATCTCAGCGCTTGCTCAAAAACTTGAATATTTTTGGCTTAAAATACAGTTTTATAAGCAATTACTCATGAAGTGATTTGAGATAACTTTCAAATTGTATCATTATCATTATAATAGATAACTATTTACTTAAATTTTGGAAAATTTCCAAAGTTTACGCAATTTCTTTAACGCCCAGAACATGCTATCAAGTGCTCTTTATAATAAGAATTTATAAATTATATTGAATTATAATTTCAAGGACAAGAATGTCTCATTTCTAAAAATACTTAAATACATAACATTATTTTTTATTATAATACTTGAAACTAGATATGGAAGTCTGATAAAAATTAACTAATATTATTTATTGCTGGTTTTCTTGAAAAACTTTTCTCCCTGTTACTCTATGTGGAATTATTTCCTTTGGGTTTGCCAAAAAAAAAAAACAACTTTATTTTCTTTGATTCTGTCGTTGAATATTGTGTATTTATGTATGCGTATTTATACTTAACGATGGATGGAGAAAGTAGGTCACGAGGTGAAATCATTACATGAATCTTAAATTTGTTATTTTGATTAACCTTTCCAAAGTCCAGACATTGGACACGAAGGAATTTTTACCATCTTCGAAGCAGAATTTGAGCCTGCAAGTTTTTATTCTTTACTATCTAAATTATACACATAGATGATCTATGGATTTGTACATGTATTTATTAGAGATGTTATATAAATAATGGATATGATTTGCAAAATAACGAGACCAAAAAAAAAAACAAAACAAAACAAAAAAATACTGATTAAAGCCAATAAGTTTTATAATAGTTTGAAAAGAGGAAATTAGAGTGGTGAATGTTTTATATGGGCGGAAAGATGTAAAAACTGAATAAATCAAATTGTGTGCGGGATATCAATTAATTTTTGTTTTATTTAATCGAGATACGAATTAAGGACACCCTACAATATAATGTAAAACGGGGTCAAATCAACATCGGAACCAATTCAGGTCATCTCTGGCCACTTTTCAATATGTTTGATGGTATACTTACAAGGCTTGGAAAATAATCCAAATTTGAAAATTCTACACCTTAAATTTTTTGAGCGCCAAAAACTCAATAGTCAATACTGAAACGTCTGCTTATCAGCGTTACCACTTAAAAAAAAATAAGCGTAGTAGATTTGATCCATAAAGTGAAGTAGATTCAAGAAAAGGGAAGAAGATTTCAAAATCATAATCTATTCCCGCTTAGGGCTGCCAGATAAAATCTTCTCAATATCGGGACGTCAGTAACCGAAAATCGGGAATTTGAAAAAAACCATGGAAAGAAAAATGAAATAATAACATTTTATTGATTTTATTCAAAATTCAGTTTCGTTACTAATTATCTGCGGGTACTTACTTCACAAAAAAGTCTATAGTTTCAAGTGATTTGCAATTCTCGTAAAATGTTTAAGGATAAGACAGCAATTTTTATTTTCTGTCCCTGCGACTAGAAAAATTCATTTTTCATTCGAATTTAAACTTCATGAGTTCTATTTTTAACGACCAAAAATGCAAGTATGTATACGGTATTATATCAAAAACCTTTAAACAATATAAAATATGAAAAACCATATTTAAATATTGTTTTATCTGATTTTCTTTATTTGAGATTTTTGGCGGCAAAGTAAAAATTTTCATAAGGTTGCATCCAGAACTTCAAGTTCAGCACTGATCCCTAACAAGAAATTTGCAAAAAAAATACGAGCGAAATAAAATAAATACTCTTTCGCACAAACCATTTTTTTCTTAATTTGGGAAATCATTTTAATTTAAGAAAGTTATTCCTTCTTTGACTTAGTGAAAGATATTTTCATATGTTAAAATAAAAGTCGGGACAAAATTGGGACATTTTCAATATCGGAACAAGGTTCAAATAAATATAATAAAAGGGAATTGTCCCACCAAAATCAGGATGTCTGGTAGGCCTTATTCCCATTCCTTTTTGTATTTTTGGTCTTGCAGAAAAATCAAATTCAGATTCGGAGATATCAACACTAACAGCCCTATTATTGATACGATTCAAAACTAGTTTTAGCGTAAAATTAGTTCTATAGGGGTTTCGAGTTTCAAGTTTTGAACAAATCAGTATTATTCAAATCAAAAATTGACATCTAAAACTCGAAATCATAGAACTAGTTTTGGATAAAACTAGAAATTCGTAAAACCAGAAATATCTGGTTTTAAGGACTTCCAAACTAGTTTTGAAACCTTTTTCTATTATTCATCAGAAAATTAAATTGGAAAAGTCAACAAAGATAAATTAATTACGAAACGTCAACAAATAATTCAGCTTATTAAATATGTAAGATTGACGATAGCGCGTAAAAGAATATTCCGGCAGTTGGGTCTCAAGAGCTATTTAGAAGATGAAGACGATTGGATTTTCGACGATTTTACTCATAGGGATAATGAAGAGATAAAAAGCAGGCGCCCATACACATTGCGGAATTATGCAGAGGTCGATGAGTGCGACGATTTGGCGTTTTATCAGCGCTTCAGAATGACAAAGCGCACTTTTCAACGTGTTGTTAATTTGGTGGAACCAAATATGTCAACCAAACAAAGACGGTAAGACACAAATTAACATATTAGTATTTAATTGGAAAAACTGCCTCCCAATTACAGATCTCGCTATGTTAACCCAGCGCAGATGGTAATGATTTTGATTCGGTTCCTAGCTTCAGGAAGCTTTGAACAAAATGTTGGTGATGAAGTGCGAGTATCACAACCAACTGTAAGCAAAATTTGCGATGCGTTGTTGAAGTATGTTTCAACATTTATTCGAATGTCGCAGAGTGAAGCGGAACGACAAGCGGCCGCATTAGCATTTCATAAACTGGCTGGTTTTCCGCGCACTATTGGTGCTATAGACTGCACGCACGTCAAAATATTGTCACCAGGAGGTTCACAGGTACCCAATTCTTTTTCACTTCTATACGTGAATTGAAGAGCTTTTGACTATAAGGCAATAATTTTTTTTTCTTAATTAGCCGAATCGTTTCGCAACCGGAAGGGATATTTTTCGTTAAATGTGCAGTCAGTCTCTTCTGCCATTTTAAAAGTTTTGGATGTTGCCAAAAGATGGCTCGGTGCAAATCATGATTCGACGATATTTTCTGCATCTAATTTGAAATTAGGTTTTGACACCGGCCATTTTGGCCAGCACATTATTGTGGGAGATTCAGGTTATTCAAATTCACCGTATTTGGCTACCCCATACACAGTGAATCATCCCGGATTGGCTATACGGACCCTATCAAGCGTCGGTATCAAGCTTCGCTTGTACACACACGCAATGTTGTGGAACGGCAGTATGGTGTACTGAAACGTCGCTTTCCAGCCCAGTGACACGGATTGAACGTGGCACTGCCCACTGCTCAGAAATTAATCGTTGTTGCTTGCATTTTGCACAACATTTGTTTAGAAGAAGGAGAGATTGATGTTAACGCAGAGTTAAAACTTCCTATCAATACAAAGGAAGGAAACCTGGAATCTGAGGAGTGCAGTGAAACGGAAGAACGTTCGCACAGAAGAGATGAAGTGCTGCGCCACTTCCGTATTGAAGTGCCCTAAATAAACGCTAAATAAAAGTTTATAATAATCGCTAAATAAACGTTTATAATAAACGCATTAGTAGTTGGATTCTAATAAACAAATTTAGTGATGAAGAATTAAACATTTAAATTGCATTTTTAATTTTTTTCCTATGCATCGGAAAAACTTACAAATTTGTTGTCAAAATAAAAACAGCCAATTCGATAAAACTAGTTTTATATATGTATAGTCAAAACGAGAAACTCATTTCAAAACCTGAACTAGTTTTATCTCCAAAAATGAATAATGCCGATTCTTTTTTGAAATTAGTTTTGGTTAATTTTTATAGAACTTGAAACAAAACTAGTTTTACCTAAAACTAGTTTCATTTTTAGTTTTACAAATTGTCAATAATAGGGCTGTAAAACAATACAGGAAATCACTTTTCAGCAACAAAACATTCGAAAGACGAATGCGAAAATAGCAATAATAACCTTGCCGAAACATCTTCATCTTCTTGTTCAATGTCTACTGAAGTCACCATAGACACTTAATATTTACTATTTTTTGATAAAAAAATATCACAAATTATATTTTTGCCTACCAATCTTTTGTCTTTATTCAAATTCAGCTCATGTACATGAAAGAGTGTAATACATTTTTTAAATAATTTTCTATCTTTGAAGTAGATTTCTAAAGGGAAGAAGATATAAGGAATCTAAAAATTAATAGGTGAAGCATGATTAAAAAAACCAATACAACTCCTTTGATAGTTTGAGGTAAAACAAAAGAACGCCATCTTAGTTCTTGAATGAATCTGATTGTATGGACAAAATAATACAAAAATTGATGGTGCGATATTTATTAGAATAATTTTTTAAATATCAAATTCTTAACAAACAAATTCTTAAGAACAAATTTTGGTATGCATTTTGGTATTATTTATTTATGTGCATATACAAATAAAATTTTAACAAAAAAAATGTCAACGCGTTTTCGTGGTATCCAATTTTCAACACGAAATTGAACCTTTTTTTAAAAATTTTAAAGTTTTTTTTTTAAGTTTTAATATACTATCTATATTATTTATAGACCGAGAGCCCACAGCAGATCTTGGGTGTTAATGATAGCAAAAAAAGAAGTATATTCGTCGAAAGCTTCATTCAAAGCTATTTTAAAAATCAAAGTCTTACTGTCCACAACAGGGGCTCAAAAAAAAAATAGGACTGATAGCTCTCCGGCCATCGTCCAAACCCTGGTTTTCGATTTGTAGGCCAATTTATGAATCAAGTGGCCCTTTTCTCATTCAAAGCTCAGTGGCGTAACGAGCACTTCGAGGGCCCCGAATTAAAATTTGTTTAGTGGCCCCCTTTATCTTGACAGTGACACAATCTTTGTTTGCATTTTTATTTGTAAGCTAAAAGGGACAACATGTCAATTTTCAAAAGATTTTTTTAGCTCCTAAAATTGTACACAAAAAAGATTGTAACATATTTTTTGTAAGAGCAACATTTTTTAAGAAAAACTAAGTATTTAGATTTACTCCAGTGTGCTGTAGTGGCACGTTTTTCTCGAAATTTACGGGTCTAACGAAATTTTTAATTTTAGCAAATTTTGCTAAAATTTTGTTAAAATTTTTGCAGGTTCTTCTCTAAACTATTAATTTTAAAGTTAGATGTTTTAATATTGAAATAAACATTTTGGTATTAACGCCCCTCCCCTAAAATTATTAGCCCCAGTCCACATTAAGGACAGGAACGTTTATTAAAAACTTAAGACGTTAAAACGAAGCTCCACATGTAAATTTAGATTTTTGATGATTATTTTGACCCAATGGAATTTAATAAGTATCGAATAGTTGATGGATCAGGAATATATGCACAACAAAATAATTTTATATACTTAACATAAAGCTTAGTAACAGAACATTATTAGCCCAATAAAGTAAGGATTTTAAATGGCACTTTTCGATGGACAAATTTTTTAATGGAATCTGTTTGGGTACACCTCCTGATTAAAAGAACGAATTTTTGGAATTTTTTGGGTTAGGGAAGAGCCGCCATCTTGAAAAAGAAATTGGTTTGGTTATTATTTAACAACTCTTTCACATTTGATTTAATAACTTAAATCTTTTACAGAGTATATAAAATATACAAAACCTACAAATATTTAAAAAAAAATTAACTAATGCACTTCTGTTGTCGAAGCTGATTCGATTGATTTTGTCATCGTGAGTTTTTAGAGGAAGCGAGTAGCAATACACGGCTGATATTTTATGGGTGCCTGTTTTCTATTCATATAGCGTTTTCATTACTTAAAATATGAAGAGTTTAACGTTTTGAAGGGAATTAGTCCATTTGAAGAGTATAGTAAGGGCTGGCACAAACCAATATACTAAACAAAACGATACTTTTGTAAGTATCGTCTTGGTATCGTCAAAATCGAAAAATCTCAGTATCTTCTCGGTTTCGGTATCGCTTCGGTTTCCGTTGCCGATACTGAGGCTTTTCTGATATCGTTGCCAGCTGTTGTTGTTTGCACATATACTTAACCACAATTGGAAACAAAGTGGTTGCACGTAACACCTGCGGTTGATTTAGTTGGTAGGATCAGGGTGTAGATAGAGATAATGTATACAGGTAGGGAAATTATCGAAAAGATAGCTTTAAAAAAATATAAGGACATTTTCAATATGGTATCGACGTTGTGTAGCGTACTTATCTCGATGAAAAATTTCCTAAGCACATCAAGTTCTCTGTATTTTGGGGGCCTTTTTATCTCGGGGGCCCTGTATTATTGATACGGCTGATACCGCGGTAGCTACGCTACTGCTAAAGCTCAACCCATCAGGTCAAAATGATAGGTATGCCTCATATCCTGTACTAACGCCGCTACTATAACTTTCTATTTTCCGGTATAGCTATTTAATAGTATACCTTTATTGTAAACTTCTAAATATATATCCCAATAAATAGGACTGTCAGCTAAAAGTTAAATCGCAACCTTTTGAAAACATCTAGTTTTAAAATTCAATCAGTTCTATTTCGAAATAAAATCTAACAAAATCAAAAAAATCCAAACTTATGTAGGTACAATATTTTTATCCTTATGTCACAACTTGCACTCCATCTCCACTTAAATTTTAAAATCAACAATTCAAAAAGTGAGAAATGTTCAAATTTCCAATTCCTGTTTCAATATAAAATTTATTCAAATGCATTCGAATTATTTTACAAGCAATCAAAATGGCATCCTATTTTACGTAGATTCAAACAATATAAGACTGATTTCGAACTTCCGTTCCGTCAATATGATGCAGGATGTGCACTAAAACTCTCTTTTGCCCTACAGATACATACCTACAAATACAGTTAAAAGGAAGATGAAACTTTTCCAATAGTCTTTTCCTTTCAAAAATTTTGTAATGAACGTTTACAGCTACTGCAAACCTGAATGAGGTTTATTCACTTAAACGAAGGCACATTCATAGAATTTCGAATTCAAAATTTGGCCTGGTTGAATGAATGAAAGCTATTGGAATAGGATACTATGTATAAGTATATTTGAATGGGGACTGGTATAGATAAAGATGATGGTAGTGGATTGTTGGGAAGAATAAATTACCGTCGAATAAGTCGCATGTGGCGCCACTATTGAATTTGCAAAAGATAAAATTCAGAGGCACACATAAATCAATTTTGAATATTTAATTTCTATTCATACAATATTTAACGAGAAAACTCGCTTGTGTTCCCAAAAATATATTGAAAAAGAAGAGATTTCAAATGGTTTAAGTTTATTGAACTTCATATAAATCAATTCGATTGTATTAAATGTCAAAAGCAAACAAAAAAAAAAAAAACAAGAGTAAAATCGAATGATTAACATTTCTTTAAATAAAATTAATATTAGCTTATGATTATTAGATTTGGTTTTTTCTTTGAAAAAAAAAACTTTTTATTGAATTTTAAGTTGAAAAAAACTTTTTTGTCAATTCAACATATTTTTACTTGCGATCCGATATACATTATACAAGGCATGTAGGCAATATGACCCCACTTTGACAGTGAGATTCATTAAGTATCTACAAGAAGCTTTAATCAAAAATTGGAGTAAGATCGTTTGAAATTTGTTTGGTAATAAAATCAAGAAATTATAATTTTTGCTAATACCAGCCTCAGTTTGGTACTTTATATATATACTAGCTTAAGTATTTTCTATGTCAAACCAATCTTTTCATCTTTTGCGGATGAATGTATTCTGCCTTAAGTTTTTGTACAGACAAGAGGGAAATTTAGCTTAAGCTAGCTCTTGCTTGACTATAGCTTAGTCTTCAGTTTATGAGTTAAAAAACTGAGCCTTTAATTTCATTTTTTATTAAATTGGCACTTCCTTCTTTTGAACATTTTTATTTAACACATTTTATTAGTCAAATGTGTTCTTCTTAGTGTCCTCATCATTGAACAAATATGGTAGAAATAAATTAACGATTTCATACAACCATATTTTGTTCTTTTCAGAGCTATATACACCTACAAATACATAATGTATAAATAAGGTCAAAATAAAAAATCAATGTACTCGTATCTAAAAATGCGAAACAAGATTTCATTAACATTTAACAATGAATAATATCAGCCCAACATTTTGTTGTTCTCTGCGTAAACGTTTACAGATACAGAATGTAATGTAAGCTTATTATAAATGCGCTAACATTATCGTTCATCCTTGTAATATTACTTTTCATACAAATAACTATAAAAACCATTGGCGTTGAGAGAACAAGCCCAAAGTCAACCATAAAACCAAAAGGATAAATGTGTTGTTCGACATGTAATTGCTTTCGATGTGATATTCTTCATTATATATGGTTTGTTAGTGAAACGAATGAGACACATTCGACCGAGTAAAAATCAACTCAAGCATGGAATGTCCTTTTTATGAATATTTATTGCAAAGCACAATATCAGCAGATTGCTTTGAATTCAAAGCCAAATTTATTTTATAGTATAGTCATACGTTTTACACGCTTATGGTTCAAAGCTCTAAAATATCAAGTCTTTGAGGCTGAAAGGTATTGATGTATTCATTCATAAAAAAATAATGTTTTTCAATAACCAAAAGAATATGATCTTTAAAGGAAGCCTACAGCGAGAGATTGAATAAATTAACAATAATTTAACAATCCTCTTGATATTCAATGGTTTGTAAGAAATGTGTATTAAGTTAAAATTATTCTTTGAAGGAACCTTACCAAGCAAAAAAAAAGAAAATGGAGCTCCAGAACACGAATTATTAATAAATGGACAAACCAACAGGAACTTTTAAAGAAAAGCGGTGATAATAATATTTTTTTATAGCTTGAATACTTTCAAAAAGAAAAAAGGAATCAAAATCTTTTCAGCAAATTTCTAAGAAAATTTTGAAAAAAAACAATTTTCACATCGTCGGTTAAAAGGTAAAACTCACTTACAAACATATCACACTTTTGAAGGAAATAAGAATTCGAAGCTGAAAAGACTTTTCGCAAATTTTTAAATAAAGTTCCCTGGCATAATCTCAATAGGCTTCGTGAAATATCTCCCCAAACTGAAATGGAAATAACTCCCCAAAATTGGAGAGTTTTTGCATTTTGAAATAAGTCCTTAAGTTCGAAGATGAAATAAATATCCAAAAACGCATGAAATAAGTCCCCAAACACACATTAAATAATGATAATAATTGGCATCAAATATTTGCCAATGATGCATTAATAAATGGATCCGGTCGAGCGGCGCCGCCCGACGCGGAGTGGAGTGCACAACTCCGCACCGCTGCTGCCGGAGCGATGCAACCACCCCCCCCCAAACATCACTCAGTAACATTGAAATTCACTTCCTACATCGCAGTCGATTTAAATTTAAATTTTTATCTCTAAACGATTGATGCTTAGAACTTCAGGTTAATTTTATTCTACGCATATTGACGTACTAAAGAATAAGACCGAGAGCCCACGGCAGATTTTGGGTGTGTATGATAGCAAAAAAATAAGAGGAGTCGAAAGCTATTTTGAAAATCAAAGTCTTGCAGTCCACAACTGGAGACTTTGTGAATAAACAGTGCATCAAAAAAAAATTATGAGTGCAACTTCGAAGGACTCGAGTTAGCCAAAATTGGTTTTCACCTCTTCCTAGATAAGCTCCTCCGATTACATATCACGGAATCAAAGACCATTTCAGTGCATAGCTCACCCTGCCAGACCGTTTAAAAAATTCAAAGTAAAAAACGGTTTTTTTAAACATTCCTGCAGGGCGAACTATGCACTCAAATGGTCTCGGAATCCATGATATCTGATCCGAGGAGCTTATCTGGGAAGGGGTGAAAACCAAATTTGGCCAACTCTATTACCTTTGAGGTTGCATTCATATTTTGTTTTTTTGCACTGTTAAATCACAAAGGTCCCAAAATTGTGGACAACAAAGACTTACGATTTTTTGAAAAGCTTCAAATGGAGCTTTCGCCGCCTATACTTCTTTTTTTGCTATCATTCAGATCCAAAATCTGCTGTCGACTAAGAGTCTAAAATGTAAACACATAAACTAACAAGTTTTTAAAATTAAGAATTGAACTGAAAATTTTTGAATTTGTTCTTCGTTTCGAATATCTTAAGAACAAGCAATGATATTGGCTTCGAGGTGATTTTATTCTATACAATACTTTATAATAAATAATTAATTAAATTTGTAAAAAAATATTCAATAAACAGTTTTATATTTTAAGTAAAAAAAAAACTAAACAAAATGTTTCTTCCCAAATACCTTTTTTCTACTAACTAATTAAAAAATGTTTTGGTCTCTGTCTTTAGTCTTCACTTGGTTGCATTTGGAACACCCGATAATGTTTTCTAATATCTCTTATTGATTTGGCGATTTTTCATAATAAAATAACAACGGGCCTCTAGCTTTCGAAAGAACCTATGGGAAATTTTTACTGTGGGTCACACCCAGTGGCGGACGCAGGGGGAGGGGCTATAGGGGCTGAAGCCACCCCCAAATTAGCCAAGCTGATTCGTTAAATTAATTCAATAGCTAAACACAATACATACGATGTTTCAATTTTGTATTCATTTTCGCACCATTCATTTTTTAAAACACTTGATGAAACAGAATGAGCTGTGTGTGGATGGAAATTGTACTATTAATGCAAAGTTGAGGCTGACAAGATTGCTTTGTTTTTTCTAAGCCCCAAGGGATTTGGATGAAAAAACAAAGATGGTACTAGGCAATTTGAATGTACGTAGGCTCTATTTATTCCAAGCCTTAAAAGAAGGACAAAAAATCAATGTTGGGGCTTAAAAATGAATGCTTCTAATATGTTTTCTAAGCCCTAAGAGAGTTGGAAAAGAAAATAATAAAGGGCCTAACCAAGTCCAATATACATAACTCAAAAGTTGTTGCTTTCCCAAGCTTCAAGGAAATTGAGCAATAAACAATTTTGGGGATTTATAAATTTCATGTTCCTAAGATGTGTTTTTCAAAGCCCCAGAGCCTAGAGAATTGGACGAAAAAGCAAGGTTAGTAGTTGGTTCAAATTGGTTCTGTATTGAGTGGAAAATTTTACATTTTGCTTGAAAATTCCTTTTCAGGTTAAACTTTCAGTAAAGCATGCTATTGTTTAAGCGAATGAATTGAATTTGATCAGAAGAGTGATAGTCTGTTCATATATTTCGGGCTTGCTTAGGCCCAAGGAACATTTTTGAACTTTTAACTGTAAAAACGTGTTTTTGACACCAACAAATCTTTCGAATCGAGAGTTTGCATGAATTTGTTCGAGCAACCGAATCGAATAAGTTTTGTTTATTAAAATCAGTGTCCTCGAAATTGAATCTAAGGCTGGTAGTTTTTGAGACTCGAAGATATTTGGACGATCTTATAGGCATTTTGAGCCGGTAGACAAACGAACCCAATCAGCCCTAACTTAGATGCTAAAGGACTTTTTTTCGAGGTTTGCTATAAGAAAATGTCGAACATCTTTTGTCTTGGGTTAGGACAAACGATTTTAATGGTTGGACAAACGAGGACTAACGATGGACAAACGAATCCGATAATACAAAATAAAAGGTCGGGTTTCTGACTTCACACAGCTTTCAAGTCGAGCGATTGTAAATCTAATTACGTTGGTTTTTAAAGCACGATCTGAAAAGTTATGACCTTGAATTTAAAGATAAATGTCAAGCCTTATTCCTGTGTAAAATTTTTTGAGAAAAGTCAAACTATTGCATACTCATACAAGCGAGTAGATTGAGTCCCACATCGTTCTGATTTTAAATGTAAGGCCGGTAGGGGCACTTATCTAAATTAAAATAAGTTAAATATTTTAAATACTATCTTCAAAAATTTCTAACTTTTCTTCAACAAAATTATTTTTTTTAAATAAATTTAAAATAATAAATTCTATTTTGAATAAAAACTAATAAGAAACACCAACAAATTTCATACTTAAAAGGTGCGGGTGGATTAGACCCCCCCTACGATATTATTTTTTACATCTAAATCTAATCTAAACGTAGCTATAAGAATTTACTTAAACCTTTAATTAAAACCTTAAACTGAAAAGACGGAGACGATGTGGTTGAGATTAAAATCTGTAAGAAACTACAGAAATTGTTTTCCAATGTTTTGAATCGAATGAGGGCAGGTCACAACCTTTTAATTATTTTTGATTAAAATCTTGAAATTAACTTACACATAAAATAATAAGGAAACAATAGCATGAGGTTTATTTCTATAGTGAGTAGATATCCCACAATAAATTGAGCTTATGGCTCATAGCATCTTTGAAGATGTCGCGCTTAACCGAGCAAATAATATATTTTTCTAATAATTCTTGATAAATACTTCAAACCAGATGGTCTTTCAACTAAAAATTGCGAACAAATTGAAATATAAATTTTCACACCCAATTTATTATAGAAACGGTTCATCTAACAAACTTTTTTTATTCTTTTTGTACCGCTTACATTTTTGTTAATTTATCAAGAGTTTAGCAGATATTGAGAAAATATCTCGTGGAAAAAATAAAATAGATAGCTATTACTCTACTGAATGCTTTTAATTGTTTGTTCAGGATATAAAATGAAAATTTGATTAGCAATTAAAAAAAGAAATGTATGAATTTTGGAATATTTTGCTCTTTATGTACCTTAGAATATATTCTACTAGTATCTTAAAAATATTTAAAAAAAAATTAATATACATTAAATACTTCCGCGTAAATTAGGTGCAACATTTTTTATTACCAGTTAAATTCTCATTGAGTTATAATATTTTTTTTTGTTCACTCCATTACTTAATTTAATGTGAGCCTTAAGTAAGTGAACACATAAAAAGGATATTTAGAGGAAGGAAACGTAGTATTAGCACTCAAGCGTTTTACTATTTCCTTGCGATATGGTGTGTTATGAATGTACTTAAAATTATACTGGCAATAAAATGTCCTCTTATAAATTCCATACCACTGAGTGTGTGTCTGGTTTATATCCGCATGATTGTGTCAACACATACTATATGAATGTGGGTCATGGATGGTTGTAATTTATTTTGCATTATTATTTGATATGACAGGAAGTGTAAAAGGAAGATGAATACGAAGATATATAAAGTGTGCATGTGGCTTAAGTATTTTTTGATTTTTCGACTATTTTTTTTTTTATTAAAATAGTTAATTAATAACGATCGTATTCAAAAGACTTTATTGATATTTAAGTGTTTAAATGTGTAATTTGTGCAATTATTTTTATTTGTTTAAAATCTACCATCGTTTACCTCACAAATTTCCATTCCTTAGGTTCTTAATAATATCGAATAGAAAACCTTTTATGTGTTGCAAAAATCATTCTTTCTAACCCAGCAAGCTATAAGGGCTGTGAAGTAGCTAAAGAATTACAAAAGCGACGATCTAAATCTGCCCAAACACAAAGAAACCCACCAAGGCAATTAGATACCGCAATTCCCAAGAGTGCCAAATCTACGAAAGGTCCAAAACCTAGTATCCGTAAGGCCGTAAGGAAAAGAAAACAGTGACAGTACCTTCGGAGAAAATATCGAAGCAAGGAAATTCAGAAACATATGTCTTAATAGCGACAAAAAATATACCCGTAAATAACGACACTAAAACAGACCCGGTTTCGAAAGTCTTTTCAATAATTTTGTCAAAACTTGAAGAACAATGTGAAACAAATAAACTTATCTTTGATAGGTTAAGTAAGCTCGAAAATTGTTTTCGACCCAAACCTCTTTCAGAAAATATATGATGGAAAAGCTTAAAATTCTAAAGTGGAATGCCAACGGATTATGGCAAAAACTTGGAGAATTGGATATGCGGGAAAATGATATCGACATATTTTTGATATCAGAAACGCATGCTAAAAATGAATCAAATCTTAAAATCCAAGGGTTTCATGACTACCACGCTATTCGTCCGTCAAACAAAGCAAGAGGTAGACCATCATTGCATATAAGAGAATGCATTGAACACTCGATAGGCCTCAAAATAGAAGCGGAATGAATGCAATTCAGTAGTGTACAGGTTTAAATTTAAAATATTCCTCTCAATGTCTCTTCCATATATTGCCCTCCGAGGGTTTCATGACTACCACGCTATTCGTCCGTCAAACAAAGCAAGAGGTAGACCATCATTGCATATAAGAGAATGCATTGAACACTCGATAGGCCTCAAAATAGAAGCGGAATGAATGCAATTCAGTAGTGTACAGGTTTAAATTTAAAATATTCCTCTCAATGTCTCTTCCATATATTGCCCTCCGCGTTGCAAAATTGATAAGAGTGAATTTACGACATTGATAAAGTCACAACGCCCAAATTTAATTGTTGGTGGTAACTTTAATGCAAACCACACCTTCTGGGCCTCACGATGCATATCTCAAAAGGGTTGCATGCTATATGAAGCAGGAATGGAAAATAATTGTGACTTTCATTCGACCGGCAAACCAACTTACTGGCCAACTGATCCGTCGAAAATACCTGACCTAATCGATTTTTTCATGGTAAAAGGAATACCCTCTAAAGTATAGAAATTTCAGAGGGCTATAACCTATTCTTAGATCATTCTGCCGTCGTACTCACTATGAGTGAAAGCCTTGTTAAAATTGAAACACCACCCAGGTTTACAAATAGTAAAACCATCTGGGATGGATTTAAAAAAGATATCGAGGACAACGTTGAGTTAAGGGTATCATTACAAACGCCTCTTGAGCTTGAAGACGTAGTAGATACCTTTATTCATATAATACAAAAAGCAGCTTGGGATAACACACCTTATCAAAGGCTAATGCCTCACCATAAAGACATAAAATACCCGCAGGAAATAAAAGATTTAGTGAAAGAGAAGCGAAAAGCACGTAAAAAATGGCAGCAAACCCGTGCTCCTCAACACAAATCTTATTTGAATCGCTTGAGTAATATGTGAAATATTTATTTGAATCGATAGTTTGAACCTTGCAATTTAATGTTTAAAGATAATTTCATGCAAATGTTGACCGCGGCTGCGTCTCAGGTAGCCCATCCGCTGAGTCCAATTTTGGCATACTCTTTCACACATATCGGCCGGTATCTCACGAATGAATGCATGGATGTTGGCTTCCAGTGCGTCAATCGAAGCGGGCTTGTCCCTATAGACATTAGCCTTGACATACCCCCACAAAAAAATAATCTAATGGTGTCAAATCGCACGATCTAGGCGGCCAATTGACCGGCCCGAAACGTGAAATTAACTGTTCACCAAACTCGCCTCGCAATTGCGCCATTGTTTCGCGTGCTGTGTGGCATGTGGCACCGTCTTGTTGAAACCACATATCATGCAAGTCAAGAACTTCCATTTCGGTCAAAAAAAAGTTTGTTATTATCGCTCGGTAGCGTTCACCATTGACAGTAACGCTGCGATTCGCATCATCTTTGAAGAAATATGGCCCAATAATGCCGCCGGCCTATAAACCGCACCAAACAGTGGCTTTTTCGGGATGCATTGGTAGCTGTTGCAATGCTTCTGGCTGATCTTCACTCCAAATGCGGCAATTATGCTTATTTACGTACCCATTCAATCAAAAATGAGCCTCATCGCTGAACACAACTTTTCGATAAAAAAGCGGATCCTCGGCCAGCTTTCTAAGAGCCCATTCACCAAAAATTCGGCGTTGTGGTAGGTCGGCTGGCTTTAGTTCTTGCACCAGCTGTATCTTAAAAGGCTTTACGCCCAAATCCTTCCGCAAAATTTTCCACGTAGTGCTGTAACAAAGGCCTAACTGCTGGGAACGGCGCCGAATCGACATTTCGCGGTCTTCTGTCACACTAGCTGATACGGCCGCAATATTTTCTTCACTACGCACAGTACGTAAACGTGTTGGTGGTTTAATGTCCAACAAAGTAAATTTGGTGCAAAATTTGGTCACAATCTTCCGAATAGACTGCTCAGAAGGTCGAGAATGCCGACCATAAAATGGAAGCAGCGCGCGATGAACATTTCGAACCGAGCACGAATTTTGATAGTAAAATTCAATAATTTGCAAGCGTTGTTCATTTGTAAGAATCCATGGTTTAATTGCAAACCAAACTGAAGCTGTTTGACAGTGACACAAGGTACTAAACACACGTCAGCTGTCAAAACCAGTATTGCCAAAACCAAACCAGCTAAAAAATCACCCGTTACAAGTATCTGATATGCGACGATTTCAGATTTCAAAAACCTTGAAGTTGAAAACTACCTTGATTGCTTGACAGCAGGGAAAGAATCCTTCTACTCACTTTGGAAAGCTATAAAAACAACGAATAAACAAAAGCTTCCAGTGCCCCCGATTAAGAAAAGCCAAAATGAAAACAAAGAAAAAGCGATGGTATTCGCCGATTACTTAGAGGAAACTTTTAAGCCGTTCGATGGGCAAGAACTCAACGAAAATATTAATATGAATCTTACCTCTAATGAAAGCTACATAACGAGAAATGCTACACTTGCCGAATTAAAAACAGAAATAAAGAAGTTTAAGTCCAACAAAGCTCCAGGATATGACTTAATAACGGCAGAAATTTTAAAAATGCTCCCTCGTAAAGGGTTTATTAACCTCCTTTACATAATAAATGCCGCTCTAAGATTAGAATATGTTCCGAGCCAATGGAAAGTTGCGGAAGTCATAATGGTATTGAAACCTGTCAAACCATCTCACGAAAAGAAGTCTTACAGGCCGATTTCGCTTCTTCCTATTATATCAAAAGTTTTTGAAACAATACTACTCCTGCACCTGCAACCGATAATAGAAGAGAAACAATTAATATCTGAACATCAGTTCGGATTTAGAAGCAATTAATTAGACAATTGATCAAGTGCATAGAATTACTGACGTAATTGAGAGAGTACTTGAAGAAAAGAAAATCTGTTCGACTGTCTTTTTGGACGTGTCGCAGGCGTTTGATAAGGTGTGGCACGAAGGCCTCAAATTCAAATTAAGACAAGTTCTACCTGAAGGACTTTACAACATTATAAATGGATATCTAGAGGAAAGACTTTTTCGTGTAAGACACAGAAATGACTATTCTGATTTCAAAGAAATAGTGGCTGGGGTACCACGAGGAAGTGTATTAGGCCCAGTTCTGTACCTTTTATTTACACGCGATATACCTCAAACAGATGACACTATTGTAGCCACGTTTGCTGATGATACTGCAATACTAGCAGAAGGCAAAACGATTAGCGAAGCCACAGTTAAATTATAAAATGCTCTTAGTAATGTTAATGCTCAATGAACAAAAGCCAGTCCACGTTGACTTTACGTATACAAAAATAAATAGATTACCCGTCTTTCTTAATACCGCTCGTGTTCCATTTGCAAATGAGGCAAAGTATCTGGGAATGACTCTAGACGCGAAATTAAAATGGAAACCGCACGTAAAAAAGAAATGCGAAGAACTAAAAAGTAAATCAAGAGATATGAACTGGTTACTCGGTAAATATTCAAAGCTTAGTATTGAAAATAAAATGATTTTATACCGACAGTTTCTTAAACCTCTTTGGAAACAAAGATCTTCACAGGGATCTTGGGATTCCTACGGTCCGGGACGAAATAAAAAGTTTCGCGCGAAAATATAGAAATCGACTATTAGAACACGCTAATTCAACGATTATTGACATTCTTGACGAGTCGAAACAAAACCTTCCGACTTGGTCCGGTGAACAGAAAACCGCTTTAAAAGCGCGGATTAAGTAGGAAATTTCACTGGAAAGTAATCTGCAACACGTTACTTAACTTCGCCAAAAACAAATTGCTAGATAAGTTTCAATTTAGTTGCAATCGGGAAGTGGAGGTGGTTTTAATCTAGTAAGAATCTCATACTTCTATGAGCACGCGTTTTTTGGTTCTCATAGAGCCTGATATGCAGGTTTTGCACCTACCCACGGAAAAATAAATAGAAAAAAAAAAAAAAAAAATAAAAGTCGTTCTAAGACCTTGCACGCTCATTTGAGCTTTAAACGATAAAATAGACTTTCAGTGTTCTTGGTCTATTTAATTTGATGCTGAATCAGTGAGATTAAAAAAAAAAATAATTGATTCAATGTCATTGTACTCGAACAGTTCTCATAGTTCATCAATGAAAGCCTAAAACAGAATCATTTTCAAACACATCCTCTGGAAGGTATACTTTTATTTTCTTACAATAATGTTTGTATCTGCCTTCGCATTTTAATACATAGAAATTGTTGACATAGTTTTTTTTTTCAATCCTCACCAAAACCTTGACATCTTTTTCCATTGAAAAAAAAAAAAAACACCTACAGCTTAAATCATTATTATTCCACTTACTTGACGACATGAGCAGTTTTTGTTCAGAAAAACAAAAAATTAAAAAAAAAAAACATAAAAACTCACAATCAAAGACATGCCACGGATGATGTTCATAAATGTATGCATTGTTTCTGAAGGGTAGGGTTAAAGGAACAACTTATGGATATGTTAACATGAATATGACATTCAGTGGACTTGAACTCACTCTTTATTCTTCACTTGACCCAAAAATAAAGGATGCATCAGCAATATGAGAAAATTTGAGGATAAGGCTTAAACTCAATTCGGTTAATGTTTTTAAGTCTTTAATAGAAAATGGAAGGTTAAGGCGCAGTAAATACCTACACTCTGCTTCCATTGAATGAGGTTCAAATATTTTTATTAGAATGATTATGCTAGAAGTGTAGGTTTGTGACCTTGATTAATACCTAAGTATATGTTTCTATTTTAAATAAAATGTAAATCAAAATTTAATGCATGTTTAGGTTGCATAAACTTACTCATATTGTTCAAAGGAAAGGTATGAAAAAATTCGAAAATACATAGTACTTAATATCAAAAATGATTTCTTCTTTAATTTAAGTTTTCAAAAAAGTATTTTAAGAAATTGAAAATGATCAATTATTTAAGGTGAAATTTACAGTGCGCGTCTACAAAATTAAGGTAGAATTAATGGAGTTATCGATAAAATCTATGGAAATAACTCGAAAATAGAAATCGTTTCTGCACAAGAGCCAGAAGCAGTAGCGGATCTAGGATTTGGCTGTGGGGGGGCTTGAGGCTCCTATTTTAGACACTTCGTTTAAAAAAGGGCTCAATCAGATACTCGCAATTTCTTTCAATTCCAATTTTCTTTTCTCAGAATGTAGACTGGTCGCCTGAGTCAAACAAATTTTTTATAATACAAAAATATACCTACTAAATAAAGAATTTTATGATTCAAAAAAGAGCAGCATAACCTGATTGATGTGCTTCAGGGACCATTTTGGAAAATGCAATTCAACCTATATTCATAAACAGCGTCACACTGTATAAAAAAGTGTTAATAATATTTTTCAATGAAATTCAAATATTTTTGTCTTTTTTTTCGGAGGGTTTTGTTGTTGGGTTTATACATTAAAGCAGTACACAGATCGTGCCTAATTTTAGTTGATAAATTTCTGTTCAATCACCAGCTGAAATGCTCAGTGTATTTTAACAGCTGTTTTCTGAACTCAATGATTTACATTTTGTTTTCAATATTTTAAGGCTTGAAAAAATACAACTTAAAAACATGTAAATCGTTAAGCCCCAACATATTTTTTTTTCAATTTTTTTAAAGCTTAGGAAAACAACAGCATTTAAATTATGAAGATTGTCAAACCCCAACCTCGTTATTTTTGTAAAACTCCCTTATGGCTTGGGAAAAAACCTAGCCAACATGCAAATTTGTTAGCTCTATGCTCATTTTGTTTCCCAATTCCCGTAGGACTTGAAAACACATTTTGGGCTTACATTTCCTAGCCCCGAACTTTGATTGTTTGTCCTTCTTTTAAGGCTTGGAATAAATAGAGCCTACGTACATTTAAATAGCTCACACTCATCTTTGTTTTTTTTATCTAATTCCCTTGGGACTTGGGAAACACGAAGCAAATTTGTCAGCCCCAACCTTGCATTGAAAAACACAACTTACTTACACATTTTTAGCCCCAACCATTTTTGTTCCATTTTCTTCCAACTTAAAAAAAATACATATTATATTTATATCTGGAATTAGTGGTTTAAAAATCATTGCGTGTTTCATCAAGTCTTTTAAAATATTAAAAAATATGAAAATGAGTACAAAATTGATTCATCGTAATGTAATGCATACATTAATCAAAGGAATCGGTTTTGAAGTGGAGGGGACTGCAGCCCCTGTAGCCTCCCCCCTGTATGCGCAACTGTCCAGAAGTGTAGAAGGGTGGCACATTCGAAAAAAAGCGGTAGTTGATGAATTAAATTTTTCCAGTTCTAGTAATGTCGAAGAAAGTGGTGATTACCTACCGTAAGTTGCTGTAAGAATACTAAGTGCTGACTTAAGTAAGGGATTTTCAGTACTACCCAGGGTTCTGAGAAAGAGATCGTGGATCTCATAAACCTTTAATTGGTCAGCAGCAGCTTAAATACTTTTCAGTGCTTAAGCTCCTGAAAGCAGCATATCCACTCTTAAAAGACTATTTTAGCTCATAAAGCTATATTTTGCAACGAAGCGTAACAACTCGTAGAGTACCCTACTAGATCACATACTCATATCGTTTCGTGCATACATTAAAAATTAAAATTATGGAAACGCACATAAATTTGAATTTCATTCTTATGATTCAAATTGGTTTATTCCAGCAAATGTAATAAGGTGAAATAAGAAAGAAAAAAAAGAGGGATTTTCATTAAAACTTCCCCCGTTTCTTTTCTCTGAGCTCCTTCTCAAGAAGCTCATTGGATAAGGTTCTCCTTTGAGAGTTCCGACCGTTTCTTTCCCTGGGTTCTGTGGCAGGGACAATCGTTTTGTTCCTTTGGGCTACTCTTCTAGATCGCTTTATTCCTCATTTCCCATGTTTTGTTCCTTCGAGTTTCTCTTCAAGAATCTGGCTGCACAAGTTTCTCCTTTGTGGGTCCTGACAGTTTTATTCCCTAAGTTTCTTCCTAGAGACATATTATATGAAATATCATGCTTGTTATTTTTAAGACCAGAAAACATTGAACAAAATACGAAATACCATGCAACTTATCCTAAGAAATTAAAATTATAATTTATATGAAATAACTTAATAGTTAATAAATAAATAAAGAAATTAAAGCGATTTTTTCTCGTCAAAATTAAAAGCAGTAACGCATTTTCAGGAAAATGGACAATAATCAATATAAAAACAATTTTGAACATGTCATATGGAGATTGTTCAAAGGCCTCTGAACTAACTAGGAGGAAAGGAAATTTTCTTTTTTTAACCAAAAAACCTCCAATTTGTATGTTTCTATGCAGATATGTTTGTTTCTACGCTTGTGATCCATATAGAAGTGTAAAATACTTTAAAAGTTTCGTTAATGACACAGGTTTACAAATATGCATTAACATGAAAACACAATAGAGTGTTTTTAAGTATACTCGTATATTTGGGCACTGAACTCAAATCCACTAACCGTTTTCTGATGTAACTGATTTCAAAACGATCTCAATACGGTTTCAAACCGATCTAAAAGCAATCTCAAACCGATCCCATTCTGATTTCAAACCAATCTCAAGCTGATCTGAAACTGATCTCAAACCGATCTCAAGCCAATTTCAAGCCGATATCAAACCAACGAAAAACCGATCTCAAAACGATCTGTAACCGATCACAAACCGGTCTAAGCCAATCTCAAACCAATCTCAAATCAATCTTAAACGATTTCAAAACAGATCTCAAACTTATCTCAAACCGATTTCAAACCGATCTCAAACCAATTTCTAACCAATTTCAAACCGATCTAAAACCGTTCAAGCCGATCTCAAACCGATGTCAAACCAATCTCAAACCGATAAAAAACTGTTCTCAAACCGATCTCAAATTGATTTCAAACCGATCTCAAACCGATCTCGAACCGATCTCAAAACGATTTCAAACCGATATCAAACCAATTTCAAACAGAATTCAAACCGATTTCAAACCGATCATAAATCAATCTCAAGCCTCTTTCAAACCGCTCTCAAACCGATCTCAAACTGATCCCAAACCAGTCTCAAATCGATCTAAGCAAGCTTACAAACCGTTTTCGAACCAATCTCAAACCGATCTTGAACCGATCTCAAAACGTTTTCAAACCGATCTCAACCAATCTTGAACCGATCTCAAACCGATCTAAATCTGATTTCAAACCGATCTCAAATCAATCTCAAACCGATTTAAAACCGATCTCAAATTAATTTTAAACCAATCTCAAACCGATTTCAAACCGATCTCAAACCGATCTCAAACCGTTGATTGGTGTGAAATCGGTTTGGAATCAAACCAATCTCAAACCGATCTCAAACCGATTTCAAACCGATCTAAAACCGATCTCAAACCGATCTCAAACCAATGTCCAACCGATCTCAAACCGATCTCAAACCAATCTCAAACCGATATCAAACCGATCTCAAACCGATTTCAAACCGATCTCAAACTGATTTCAAACCGATTTTAAACCGATCTCAAACCGATCTCAAACCGATCTCAAACCGATCTCAAACCGATCTCAAACCGATCTCAAACCGATGTCAAACCGATCTCAAACCGATTTCAAAACGACCTCAAACCGATCTCAAACCGATTTCAAACCGATCTTAAACCGATCTCAAACCGATCTCAAACCGATCTCAAACCGATCTCAAACCGATCTCAAACCGATTTCAAACCGATCACAAACCGACCTCAAACCAATTTCAAACCGATCTCAAACCGATCCCAAACCTATCTCAAACCGATCTCAAACCGATCTCAAACCGATCTCAAACCGATCTCAAACCGATCTCAAACCGATCTCAAACCGATCTCAAACCGATCTCAAACCGATTTCAAACCGATCTGAAACCGATCTCAAACCGATTTCAAACCGATCTCAAACCGATTTCAAACCGAATTCAAACCGATCTCAAACCGATCTTAAACCGATTTCAAACCAATCTCAAACCGATCTCAAACCGATCTCAAGCCGATCTCAAACCGATTTCAGACCGATTTCAAAACGATCTCAAACCGATCTCAAACCGATCTCAAACCGATTTCAAACCGATGTCAAACCGATCTCAAACCGATCTCAAACCGATTTTAAACCGATCTCAAACCGATTTGAAACCGATCTCAATCCGATCTCAAACCGATCTCAAACCGATCTCAAACCGATTTCAAACCGATCTCAAACTGATCTCAAACCGATCTCAAACCGATCTCAAACCGATCTCAAACCGATCTCAAACCAATCTCAAACCGATTTCAAAACGATCTCAAAACGATCTCAAACTGATCTCAAACCAATCTCAAACCGATTTCAAAACGATCTCAAACCGATCTCAAACCGATCTCAAACCGATCTCAAACCGATCTCAAACCAATCTCAAACCGATTTCAAAACGATCTCAAACCGATCTCAAACCGATGTCAAACCGTTCTCAAACCGATTTCAAAACGATCTCAAACCGATCTCAAACCGATCTCAAACCGATTTCAAACCGATGTCAAACCGATTTCAAACTGATCTCAAACCGATTTTAAACCGATCTCAAACCGATTTGAAACCGATCTCAATCCGATTTCAAACCGATCTCAAACCGATCTAAAACCGATCTCAAACCGATTTCAAACCGATCTCAAACCGATCTCAAACCGATCTCAAACCGATCTCAAACCGATTTTAAACCGATCTCAAACCGATTTCGAACCGATCTCAATCCGATCTCAAACCGATGTCAAACCGATTTCAAACCGATCTCAAACCGATCTCAAACCGATCTCAAACTGATCTCAAACCGATTCCAAACCGATCTCAAACCGATCTCAAACCGATTTCAAACCGATCTCAAACCGATCTCAAACCGATCTCAAACCGATCTCAAACCGATTTCAAACCGATCTCAAACCGATCTCAAACCGATCTCAAACCGATCTAAACCGATCTCAAACCGATCTCTAACCGATCTCAAACCGATCTCAAACCGATCTCAAACCGATTTCAAACCGATTTCAAACCGATCTCAAACCGATCTCAAACCGATCTCAAACCGATCTCGAACCGATCTCTAACCGATGTCAAACCGATCTCAAACCGATCTCAAACCGATCTCAAACCGATCTCAAACCGATTTCAAACCGATTTCAAACCGATCTCAAACCGATTTCAAACCGATCTCAAACCGATCTCAAACCGATCTCAAACCGATCTCAAACCGATCTCAAACCGATCTCAAACCGATCTCAAACCGATCTCAAACCGATCTCAAACCGATTTCAAACCAATCTCAAACCGATCTCAAACCGATCTCAAACCGATCTAAGACCGATCTCAAACCGATCTCAAACCGATCTCAAACCGATCTCAAACCGATCTCAAACCGATCTCAAACCGATCTCAAACCGATATCAAACCGATCTCAAACCGATCTCAAACCGATCTTAAACCGATTTCAAACCGATCTCAAACCGATCTCAAACCGATCTCAAACCGATCTCAAACCGATCTCTAACCGATCTCAAACCGATCTCAAACCAATCTCAAACCGATTTCAAAACGATCTCAAACCGATCTCAAACTGATCTCAAACCAATCTCAAACCGATTTCAAACCGATGTCAAACCGATCTTAAACCGATTTTAAACCGATCTCAAACTGATTTCAAACAGATCTCAATACGATCTCAATCCGATCTCAAACCGATCTCAAACCGATCTCAAACCGATCTCAAACCGATCTCAAACCGATCTCAAACCGATCTCAAACCGATTCCAAACCGATCTCAAACCGATCTCAAACCGATTTCAAACCGATCTCAAACCGATCTCAAACCGATTTCAAACCGATCTCAAACCGATCTCAAACCGATCTCAAACCGATCTCAAACCGATCTCAAACCGATCTCAAACCGATCTCAAACCGATCTCAAACCGATCTCAAACCGATCTCAAACCGATTTCAAACCGATTTCAAACCGATCTCAATCCGATCTCAAACCGATCTCAAACCGATCTCAACCCGATTCCAAACCGATCTCAAACCGATTTCAAACCGATCTCAAACCGATCTCAAACCAATCTCAAACCGATCTCAAACCGATCTCAAACCGATCTCAAACCGATGTCAAACAAATCTCAAACCGATCTCAAACCGATCTCAAACCCATCTCAAACCGATTTCAAACCGATCTCAAACCGATTTCAAACCGATCTTAAACCGATCTCAAACCGATCTCAAACCGATCTCAAACCGATCTCAAACCGATCTCAAACCGGTCTCAGACCGATCTCAAACCGATTTCAAACCGATCTCAAACCGATTTCAAACCGATTCAAACCGATCTCAAACCGATCTCAAACCGATATCAAACCGATCTCAAACCGATCTCAAACCGATCTCAAACCAATGTCAAACCGATCTCAAACCGATCTCAAACCGATCTCAAACCGATCTCAAACCGATCTCAAACCGATCTCAAACCGATCTCAAACCGATCTCAAACCGATCTCAAACCGATTTCAAACCGATTTCAAACCGATCTCAAACCGATCTCAAACCGATTTCAAACCGATCTCAAACCGATCTCAAACCGATCTCAAACCGATTTCAAACCGATCTCAAACCGATCTCAAACCGATCTCAAACCGATCTCAAACCGATCTCAAACCGATCTCAAACCGATCTCAAACCGATCTCAAACCGATCTCAAACCGATTTCAAACCGATCTCAAACCGATCTCAAACTGATTTGGTTGATTGGTTTGAGATCGGTTTGAGATCGGTTTGAAATCGGTTTGAAATCGATTTGAGATCGGTTTGAGATCGGTTTGAGATCGGTTTGAGATCGGTTTGAGATCGGTTTGAGATCGGTTTGAGATCGGTTTGAGATCGGTTTGAGATCGGTTTGAAATCGGTTAGAGATCGGTTTGAAATCGGTTTGAAATCGGTTTGATATCGGTTTGAGATCGGTTTGAAATCGGTTTGAGATCGGTTTGAGATCGGTTTGACATCGGTTTGAGATTCGTTTGAGATCGGTTTGAGATCGGTTTGAGATCGGTTTGAGATCGGTTTGAAATCGGTTTGACATCGGTTTGAAATCGGTTTGAGATCGGTTTGAGATCGGTTTGAGATCGGTTTGAGATCGGTTTGAGATCGGTTTGAGATCGGTTTGAGATCGGTTTGATATCGGTTTGAGATCGGTTTGAGATCGGTTTGAGATCGGTTTGAAATCGGTTTGAGATCGGTTTGAGATCGGTTTGAGATCGGTTTGAGATCGGTTTGAAATCGGTTTGAGATCGGTTTGAAATCGGTTTGAGATCGGTTTGAGATCGGTTTGAGATCGGTTTGAGATCGGTTTGAAATCGGTTTGAGATCGGTTTGAGATAGGTTTGAGATCGGTTTGAGATCGGTTTGAAATCGGTTTGAGATCAGTTTGAGATCGGTTTGAAATCGGTTTGAGATTGGTTTGAAATCGGTTTGAAATCGGTTTGAGATCGGTTTGAGATCGGTTTGAGATTGATTTGAAATCAGTTTGAGATCGGTTTGAAATCGGTTTGAGATCGGTTTGAGATCGGTTTGAAATCGGTTTGAGATCGGTTTGAGATCGGTCTTAGATCGGTTTGAGATCGGTTTGAGATCGGTTTGAGATCGGTTTGAGATCGGTTTGAGATCGGTTTGAGATCGGTTTGAGATCGGTTTGAGATCGGTTTGAGATCGGTTTGAGATCGGTTTGAGATCGGTTTGAAATCGGTTTGAGATCGGTTTGAGATCGGTTTGAGATCGGTTTGAGATCGGTTTGAGATCGGTTTGAGATCGGTTTGACATCGGTTTGAGATCGGTTTGAGATCGGTTTGAGATCGGTTTGAGATCGGTTTGAGATCGGTTTAACATCGGTTTGAGATTGGTTTGAGATCGGTTTGAGATCGGTTTGAGATCGGTTTGAAATCGGTTTGACATCGGTTTGAGATCCGTTTGAGATCGGTTTGAGATCGGTTTGAGATCGGTTTGAGATCGGTTTGAGATCGGTCTGAGATCGGTCTGAGATCGGTTTGAAATCGGTTTGAGATTAATTTGAAATCGGTTTGAAATCGGTTTGAGATCGGTTTGAGATCGGTTTGAGATCGGTTTAGGTCGGTTTAGATCGGTTTGACATCGGTTTGAGATCGGTTTGAGATCGGTTTGAGATCGGTTTGAGATCGGTTTGAGATCGGTTTGAGATCGGTTTGACATCGGTTTGAGATTGGTTTGAGATCGGTTTGAGATCGGTTTGAGATCGGTTTGAGATCGGTTTGAAATCGGTTTGAGATCGGTTTGAGATCGGTTTGAGATCGGTTTGAGATCGGTTTGAGATCGGTCTTAGATCGGTTTGAGATCGGTTTGAGATCGGTTTGAGATCGGTTTGAGATCGGTTTGATATCGGTTTGAGATCGGTTTGAGATCGGTTTGAAATTGGTTTGAGATCGGTTTGAGTTCGGTTTGAGATCGGTTTGAGATCGGTTTGAGATCGGTTTGAGATCGGTTTGAGATCGGTCTTAGATCGGTTTGAGATCGGTTTGAAATCGGTTTGAGATCGGTTTGAGATCGGTTTGAGATCGGTTTGAGATCGGTTTGAGATCGGTTTGAGATCGGTTTGAGATCGGTTTGAAATCGGTTTGAGATCGGTTTGAGATCGGTTTGAGATCGGTTTGACATCGGTTTGAGATCGGTTTGAGATAGGTTTGAGATCGGTTTGAGATCGGTTTGAGATCGGTTTGACATCGGTTTGAGATCGGTTTGAGATCGGTTTGAGATCGGTTTGAGATCGGTTTGAAATCGGTTTGACATCGGTTTGAGATCGGTTTGAGATCGGTTTGAAATCGGTTTGAGATCGGTTTGAGATCGGTTTGAGATCGGTTTGGGATCGGTTTGAGATCGATTTGACATCGGTTTGAGATTGGTTTGAGATCGGTTTGAGATCGGTTTGAGATCGGTTTGAAATCGGTTTGACATCGGTTTGAGATCGGTTTGAGATCGGTTTAAAATCGGTTTGAGATCGGTTTGAAATTGGTTTGATATCGGTTTGAGATCGGTTTGATATCGGTTTGATATCGGTTGGAGATCGGTTTGAGATCGGTTGGAAATCGATTTGAGATCGGTTTGAGATCGGTTTGAGATCGGTTTGAGATCGGTTTGAAATCGGTTTGAGACCGGTTTGAAATTGGTTTGAGATCGGTTTGAGATCGGTTTGAGATCGGTTTGAGATCGGTTTGAGATCGGTTTGAGATCGGTTTGAAATCGGTTTGAGATCGGTTTGATATCGGTTTGAAATCGGTTTGAGATCGGTTTGAGATCGGTTTGAAATCGGTTTGAAATCGGTTTGAGATCGGTTTGAGATCGGTTTGAAATCGGTTTGAGATTGGTTTGAAATCGGTTTGAAATCGGTTTGAGATCGGTTTGAGATCGGTTTGAGATCGGTTTGAGATCGGTTTGAGATCGGTTTGAGATCGGTTTGAAATCGGTTTGAAATCGGTTTGAGGTCGGTTTGAGATCGGTTTGAGATCGGTTTGAGATCGGTTTGAGATCGGTTTAAAATCGGTTTGAGATCGGTTTGAGATCGGTTTGAAATCGGTTTGAGATCGGTTTGAGATCGGTTTGAGATCGGTTTGAGATCGGTTTGAGATCGGTTTGAGATCGGTTTGAGATCGGTTTGAGATCGTTTTGAGATCGTTTTGAGATCGTTTTGAGATCGGATTTAGATTGGTTTGAAATCGGTTTGAGATCGGTTTGAGATTGGCTTGAGATCGGTTTGAGATCGGTTCGAGATCGGTTTGAAATTGGTTTTAGATCGGATTGAGATTGCTTTGAGATCGGTTTGAGATCGATTTCAGATCGGTTTGAGATCGGTTTTGAAATCGGTTTGAGATCGGTTTGAGATCGGTTTGAGATCCGTTTAAGATCGGTTTGAGATCGGTTTGAAATCGGTTTGAGATTGTTTTAAGATTGGTCTGAGATCGGTTTGAGATCGGTTTGAAATCGGTTTGAGATCGGTTTGAGATCGGTTTGAGATCGGTTTGAGATCGGTTTGAGATCGGTTTGAGATCGGTTTGAGATCGTTTTGAGATCGGTTTGAGATCGGTTTAAGATCGGTTTGAGATCGGTTTGAGATCGGTTTGAAATCGGTTTGAGATCGGTTCGAGATCGGTTTGAAATTGGTTTGAGATCGGATTGAGATTGCTTTGAGATCGGTTTGAGATCGGTTTGAGATCAGTTTGAAATCGGTTTGATATCGGATTTAGATTGGTTTGAAATAACATCGAACATCAAGCATCAAACATCAAACATCGAACATCGATGACCGAAAATCCTACATCCAACATTGAACATCGAACAAAAAACATTGAACATCAAACATCGAACTTCGATAATCGAACATCCGACATTAAACATTGAATTTCGAACACTGATAATTGAACATAAAACATGGAACTTCCATCATCGAACATCGAACATCAATGATCGATTATCCTACACCCAACATTGAACATCGAATATCGAACATCAAACATTGAACATCAAACATCGAACTTCAGACATCGAACATCGTATATGGAACATCGATAATCGAACAACCAACATCGAACATTGAACAGCGAGCATCGAACATCGAACATCGAACATTGAACATTGAATTTACATTATCGAACATTTTACATCGAACATCGAACTTTGAATATCGAACATCAAACATCGAATATCGAGCATCGAACATTGAACATCGAACATGGAATATCGAGAATCGATAATTGAAAATCCGACATCCAACATTGAACATCGAACATTGAACATTGAACATAAAAGATGGAAATTCGAACATCGAATATCGAACGCCCAACTTCTAACATTGAACATCGAACATCAAGCTCCGAACTTCGAACATCAAACATATAACATCGAATATTGAACATTGAATATCAAACATCGAACCTGGAACATCGAACATCGAACACTGAATATGAAACATTGAACAATGAACATTCAACAGTGAGTTTTCAACATTAAGCATCAAACATCGAACATAGAATATCGACTCGACCTTACTACACTCGGTATTGGATCAGTTTGACATAGTGATGTCAGCTCGAGTTGACTCGGTTTAAATGTTTTTAAATTACAGTTAGATCGTACAGTAGTTAAATCTTGGATCTTTAATTATTGTATATTGAACTGGTTCATTCAAGTAAACAAGTGAACTTAGTTCACACACTTAGTTCACTAGTTCATTTAGTTCGCAAAATTTTTTTCAAAGAAAAGGAAAAGCTCATTCATTTATTTTTCTTTATATTTTCTTTTGATTTTTTATTTTTCCTCTAATAGAGCATACAACTTCATTTGAAGTGAGTTTAAACAACGATTCGACTCTTTATGAACTATTATTGGGTTCATGTTCCGAACAGCTATATATCTCTGTCCTGTTTATTCACAAACGTCAAAATCATTCACTTCATGATGTTAAACCTGACATTTGGCAATCTTATTTTGAGAGCAAAACATCTGGCATAATTTTCATATAACATCAAAATTTGGTATGGTCCGAGTGAAGAAAACATTTTTGAAAATATGTCAAAGTTTAAATTTAAATGGAATGGAAACGTTTTAATAACACACTTCTGACTGTCGCAATCGAGACACAACCAGACAGACGTTTGGAGGTAAGAAATTAAAGTGTGGTTCAAACAAGTAATTTTTTTTTTTGTCAAATGGACTATTGAACAAAAATAAACGAACTAGTTCAGTAGCTTGTTTTGAACTAAATTGATCGCTCACTCAAATGAACTAAACTGCCTAACTCTATATTGAACACCTGGAGCCTATAACACAAATCTACAAGTTCTTGTAACACAAGTGAATCCCCACAATTGTAACAAATTTTTGTAACACAAAGCTACTAGTCAGCTGGCTCTTCTACAAGAAGTGTAAAGGCTCATCATTGCAAGTGGAAAATTCTGTAACTTTTTTTTGTTTAACACAAAGATGAAGAAAAAAAAATGTGTGAGTACCGGGACTCGCATTGAAGATGTTTGAAGATGTGTAAACATCCGTTTTCACCTAAGGGATGGGATCTTTACTAAGTGTGGAAAAAAATTGGAATCTGTAATACTTTTGGTCAAACTCAATGGTCACACTACACAAACGTGAATGCACACTGAACGAAAACAAAATTATGATCAATCCATTGCTGGCGGTCCCACACCATTATTTTTTATCAAAAAAAAAAAAAAAACGTTCCGAAAGAACTCCTCCGCAAAAACTCCATTACAAATACATTTTAGATGCGTTTTTATTTCCGGTACCTTCCAATCTACCTACTGAATGTTTGTTTTTTGGAATTTAACTTCTGGATGACATAATACCCCGACTCTACAGGTGGACCTAAGTGATCTGTTTCTCCAACTAAATGCTGATATCTATATCAGAATATTTCCTTCTATATGCACTGAAGTGCGTTCTTTTTCTAACCAAAGCTAACTATAATAATCACTTATAGTATTGTATCGTTCCTTTTACTTGAAAAAGCTACTTCAACTGACTTTATGTTGTCAGAAAGTTTTTCCTAAATTCAAAGTTAAAGTGTCAAAAAGTAACTTGAGTAACCTTTTCCCACTCATCTCTCTGATATAAGTTGAGATGGTTAATCCGTCAAAAGCAGCTGAAATCACGATGTTTTCATATTGAGTTATCTTTTGTTTGCTGCTCAATCGTTCGGTTTGGAATTGTTCTTATTTTTTTTAAATAGGTATACTTTTAATTTATTTAATTTTATCGTCGATAGGGAGTATAGAAATTGTTTTCTACGTTTTGTGACATTTTTATCCGATCTGTTTGATTTGTAGTAAAGAAATTTGTGTTAGTACTGCACAGTACACATGTTAATATTATTATATCATATTAATACTAATATTATACTATTTATCTGTGAACTGTGCTTTGAATATAATTTTTCCTTTTAAATTCTGTCTAAGCTATCAACTGTGTCAATTTAATTAAAATCGCTCAAGGAACAACGAAGTTGACATTTTTTTTGGAACACGCATTGAAAATATTTTTTCCTTCATATGTAGCTACTCCTGTCTCAGTTACAACCGATGTCAATTTCAATGAAATCGCTAAAGGATAAACGAAGTTACCATATAGTGGCATATTTTTGGAAAACCCTGCTTTGCAAATAATTTTTTCTTTTTAATTCTGGCTCAGCTGTCATCTGTGTCAGTTTCATTTAAATAGCTTAAAGTACAACGAACTTGAAGTTTTGTCTGGAACACCCTATTGAAAATTATTGGAAATTCTGTCTCAGGTATACCACCGATGTCAATTTCAATGAAGTCGCCCAAGGTGCAACGTTTTCCTGTGGAGTCGGGGTGTAAGGAATTTACTCCACTTAGCAAATACCATTTAGTATCAAAAAACTTCCTTACCTATTCGAATTTACAGAATTCTACCTTACCTACAACAAACCAAATTGTTCAGAACGGAACCTGAAAGCCATATCCATCCAATCCCACTTTCAATTTTCCCCATACCGGGAGCTAAGATTTTTTTTCTTAATACCGAGCGCTAAGATGTTTACACATCAAAAAACTAAATCTTACTTGTAGAGTAATCGATGAAATCTTTCAGGTGATTCAAGACTTGTAAATAGCATGCAGAAGATGTATTGAAAAAATCAAAAATACAATATAATCAATCAATCATCATTTCAATAATATTGTATCGTGATTTTTGAATTTTTTTTACCGAAAAAACCTCCAATTTTTATGTATCTATGCTTGGGCTGGTCACGATACCAAACCAAACAATGCTTTTGTAAGTATCGTCTCGGTATAGTCAAAATCGAAAAATTTCAGTATCGTCTCGGTATCTCTTATAATTCAGTCTCGATTGGTCTCGTATATCAAAGTCTTGGTATCGGTATCGGTCTCGTCTAGTTGAATCTAGTCTGAGTCGCAAACCAGAATAAAGTGCACGACTTGGTTTCATGTTCTTGATCTAGTAGTTGAACTCGCTTAGTATTTCTAAGATTTAAGACAAAAATCATTATTATAGAAGACAATTTTTTTAACTGAAGTTTATTATGTTGACTTAACATTTTTTTAAACGCTTGTTTCACAATGTTTTAGTAAAGTTCCTATTAGGAATTCGACACAAAAATTTTGACGTGGGGTCAACACTAAAGAGAACCAAGCCTGAAAAATTCATCCAAATTGTGGGCCTCAGCATAACTTAGATGGGCGTGGCAGTGAGCAGTTTAAATTAAAATTATAGCTTAAACCTTCTCCCTGCTAAGAAAAGTAGAAGTCTATGACCATCACACTGAGGCAATTTGAACAGCAAATTTCAAGTCCAGCTATGAAACATCTCATTGAAAAATACAAGGTACCATGTGTAACTATGGAAATAGCTCTTTCGAACTATAACGAACATACTTGGGGTTTTGGTTTGAAAATGCGCAGGGCACTCGTTTACATTGAAGGCACTATTTTAAACAAAGCTTTCCAACTACTATAGTATAGACATATTGCATACGGACGATGAATTACTTTCATCGACCATTCCGAAAGTTTAGGTAATTAAAACTTCCAAGACGATAGAAGAACAAATAAAACTTGTTGGTCTTGAAATAAACTAAGGGAAGACTAAGAACAAACTTACTACTGAAAAATAAACGTTCTTTCTACAGGCTAGCAAAAATCATATCTTTTGAGAGCAATTTTTTTAAAGCAGTTAAAGAGTCCATCTACTTCAGAGAAATTATTAACTGCACGAACGACAACTTAAGGTTTTCGTATTCACTGCTTTGCTTATTCAGTTTGGGGCAACAAATGCGGTAAAAACTCCTCACGTGTAAGACAAATTGCACAAAATTCTTACTGCCTGACCAGAATAGAGTGTTGCAACTGAAGCTGCAGCTGCAACAAGAATAGATGTTGGAAAATGCTGTACGTGCTTTTTTACTCGCCCACAATGTGCGTTGCAGCTTTTCGACATTTTTGGCATTACAAGTCAGCTGTGCGAACTTAATTCAACACAAAAATTAAAATTAAAACAAAAAAAAACAAGGATAGTGACTAATTCGAAACCAAAATTACTTAACGTCATTATCAGAGATTAAAAAAAGTTTGAAACTCTCTTCAACCCCCATGTTAACACGTGGTTGCACTCACAATTTTAAAACGTCAAAAAAGCTGCATGCAAAAGGTAAAAGGTGGCCAATTTGTCCAGCTGCGTTTGTATCATTGGATTTGCGTATATTCGACATTTTGACAGCTATGCCAGTTGCAGCTCCATCTCAATTCTGTTCAGGCAGTTAGACTGGAGTATTTCATTTCGCTCAGAGTGGGAAGGAAGAGCTGATACTGATGGTCTCTTAAATGAATGAAATATTTTTTAGATGGATATTTTTTGATCATATGTGCAGGGCCCGGACCACCTTTTCCACCGCCTTCGACAAAAATAATATAATTCTCCTTTTGAAATGACACCTTATACGCCATATATTGCTGCAGAGATGGTGCGATTTTTAACCAATTTTAAGAAAAAGGAAGTTATCACTTCGATCGATATGAATGCCATATTGTTGGAATTGTGTAATACTCACATCCATATGTTATGGATCGCCCCTATTAGTAGTAGGGGCGATTGTGCAAGATATTAGAGGATACCTGCCATTTTGACCTGACTGGTTGAGCTATAGTGGACTATTAGTTTATGTCCTTTTTTTACTTTTAAGAAGTTGCCAAGGTGGCATCACTGTCAAAAGGGCGAGATATGGGTTGCCACTTATTTAGTGAAAATGTTTTATCATTCATCAAAAAAAAAAAAGAATCAAAAGAGATTATGAAAATATCCACGCGGTCTAATGGTGTTTTTCGAGGGGAACAAAAATTTGAGTTTTTGGCAGCATTCCTTCATGAATCGAGATCCATATAAGTAGTAAGTAAATAAAAGAGTAACAAAGCAGATTGATGAATAAATTAGTCACTTTATTATTCTGATACATCAAAAATGTTCTTCTGTCAAAATTGAAATAAACGGTGATTTTGTTCCCCTAGTGAAAATTGACAAATTTTGATATGTACAATGTACATAGGTAAGATATTGCGAAAATCAATGTGACTAAAATAAAAATTAATAAATTCCAATCCAATCAAGTGCCATGGAGTGTTTAATATACTAGACACTATTTATTTTGCATACATGTATGTGAACGAAACAAGAATTCTCAACAATTTGTACAATCCGTAAAAATATAGTACAAAAGGAAGTAGCGTAGGGAAAACTATAAACATTACCTATACCTTTTAAGGAATTTCTAATTAAATAGTCCCTATCCCTACCTTTGGAAAGTGTTATTCGCTATTCTGATGAAACATCAACAAAGTTCAAAGTGTAGGAGGATGACGATGAGAAAAACATGATGATGATAGTTCTGAGTGTATTTATATGACCTTTGTCATTTAATCAGCAAATTTGGGTTTGCCTATCCAATAAATTGGCAGTCAATTAATGAAATTTCAAAAATATTTATGTGAGAAAATGTTGCTATGGCTGTGACTGAGGGTTTTTCCTCGATAGACCTTATATTTATTTACACATGGTTGAGTGGATTCCGATTACTTCGTTCCTTGATCCGAGAAATGGTCTTAGTTTTGTGATGTGTGTTGATTTAGGAACTATAAATTAAAAGAGAATGACGATGACGTTTTTATTTTATTTAGTAGAATAAATAAAAATTCATTAATATAACTTTATTTTCCAATATTAAACAAATTAATTAGGACATACATTCATGTATAGGTTACTATGACGATATGTGTTGGAATTTTTTGCATGCATAGTAAGGGCTGGCCACGATACCAAATTAATTGATACTTATGAATGTATTGTCTGGGTATCGTCTAAGTCGAAAAATTTCAGTATCGTCTCGGTATCGGTCTCAGTCTCGTTGAGTGTCGCATACAAAAGTTTCGTCTCGGTATGGGTATCGGTTTCGTCTGCTTTTGGTTTGGTCTTACTCACAAACATAAATAGAATGCATGATTTGGTCACATGTTCTTGATCTTGTAAATAGTTAAGCTCGCTTTTTATTTTAAGGATTTAATAACAAATCATTACATAAATTATGAATACTGAATGAACGACAATCTTTTTAATTAAAATTGTTTTTACTTTCTTAACAATTTAAAAGAGCTTGTTTCACAATGTCTAAGTAAAGTTGCGATTAGTTATCCGAAACATAAATTCTGCGTCAAAATATCATAGCAGGAAAACAATGCTGTTACAAAATCGCGCCGTTTCTAAGAAACCAAGATATAAGAAAAAATATGAGAGGAAATTGGTGGATTTTACTTAAGTCACCTCCTCTAGCAAAAAAGAACCAAGTTTTAAAATGTCTTCCTAATGGTTTCAGAGAAACAAAACAAAAGAAGTGGGTGTCAGACAGCAAACATTAATTTTTGTGGTATAATTTACGAGGCCTAAAAAAGCCGAAGACATACTCGTATAAGTTATATATCGTTGGAGAAGTTTTTTTCACAGAAGTGCAGAGTGCAAAAATAAATAAATTTTTAAATAATGGCCCCAGGAAACCAAAATAAAACAATAACAGAAAATTGCATAATAAGTACGAGTGAGAGCCAGAGCGAGAACGAGTATATATTTCTTTGCATCTGTCGTAACTTAAATGTGACGTTTCGATTGTTTCAACCCACCAATCAACCAATTTTCCATTAGCACTGACTGGAAAGATTATTGGAGTTTCGGATGGCAGCGTTCAGTGCCCCATAAAATAATAAAAAGTAGCTCATATAATAATAATTAGATCAGTTTTTCTCCACGCTAAAGACTGCTTGCACCTAACAAGTATTAATTTCTTAAATTTTTTGATGAATAAATACGCGATAAAGGGCGTATGCACAAAAATGTGTAATCAGCGTGAATAATTTGTTATAGAAAATTTGTATTGAAGGAATTTATGACATGGTTATTCTCTTGTTATACCGAAAAATAAAGTTTTCTATAGTCTTATGTTAATTACAATATATTTTCTTGAAGGCAATAATGTTATTAGCACTCGAGTCTTGGGGGATGGACATACTAGTATAAATTATTGCTTAAACCATATCTCTCTAGTAATGAGAATAAATTGAAGATTTTATTCAGCCGTTTCCGAGAAACCAATTACAAGACTTCTTACCTGCAATATAAGTACTATAACACAAGTTTTGGACTCAAGCAACAAAAAAAATTTGAGATAACAATCAAACATGACACTTGGTACAGAGTGGTTTTTGGTGATTATGGCCACAAGTTTTTTTTTTAGAACCAAAAATAACGGTATCTGCCATACAATTTTTGTTTAGCAATTTTACAAAAAATACGAACAAAATTACTTTAAGTAATTATAATAATCCCAATACCATACCCTTATTTGTATTTTCATATTGCTTTCGATGGGAACAACAAGCCAAGTTGTTTCCCACCGATAGCACTATTTATAAAATAAGCATTTTATGAAATATGAACTAATAAAATTAAAATAAGCATTATTTGAAATAAGAACTAATAAACGCGCAATCCAGCGCATATTCTTAAGTATGTAACATAAATCTACTGAAATGTAAAACAAAACGCGCACTAGCGCATACAATTATTTTCTGTGACAATAAAGATCAGTTTTTAACATTAACTCAACAAACACGGTTGTTTTCAATCATTACTGGCGCAGTCGGTTTTAACACGAATTGTTTTTTTTCGACGAAGAATAAAGCAAATATACGTTCCTGAATAAATTTCAGTGTTGTGAATAAAAAAATTAACACGATTTGTTTTTATTCGATGAAGAATGAAACATACATACCAGAATAAGTTTATGTGTTGCGAAAAAAAAAAAACTTAATAGAAGCAAAAACCTAGTGAATTAAAGTGAAATCCAACAATCTTACATACCCACCTACCTAATTTCTTTGTTAAAATAAAAGAATCAGAAACAAAAATCTAAACCTCCAAAACAAAAAAAATAAATATTTCTCTTTTTGGACACTAATTGCGGAATAAATAATAACAAACTATAAAAAGAATACTGAATACTAAAGGAATTGACCAAATACGAAGAAAGAAGACACCAGCTTGCAGTACATTACATCTTGAAGAAGAATAGAGGGAAATCAGAAAACTGCAGAGTATCCACTTCATCCACCTACAAGACGGTATCTATAATTGAAGATTTTTTTTTGTGTATTGCGAATTATTTTTACATCTTTTTTTTATGTGAATGAATTTCGTGTCAATAACTTTTCTTTTTTTAAATCAATAAATTATTAAATGCTATAAGTAAGCAGAAATCGATTTTAGTATTACATGTAAGTGAATAGAAATTCTTAAATAAAGCTTATCAAAATGGAAAACTTAAACGAGATTGAAAAATTCAACTTTATTCTAAAAAACGTCTCAATTATTCAACCTTTCAATGGCAACAAATCGGATTTGTTTAATTTTATAAACCGTATTGAAACACTTATTCCGATAATAAACACACTAAACGTGGAATTTAAAAAAATTATATTAGGCCATATTCAAGATAAAATTATTAACAAAGCGCGTGAAACAGTATTGGCTCAAGGTCATATAGAAACATGGCCGGATTTAAAAAATATTTTAATTCGTACTCATGGTGAGTCAGAACGAATTGAGTCAATTCTAGACGCAATATCCCTTTGTCGTTGTGACACAATTATAGAAGAA
The DNA here is from genome assembly GCA_946251815.1 of Dasysyrphus albostriatus. Classification (NCBI taxonomy): domain Eukaryota; kingdom Metazoa; phylum Arthropoda; class Insecta; order Diptera; family Syrphidae; genus Dasysyrphus; species Dasysyrphus albostriatus. Next base: position 14,105,904 of record OX276336.1, read on the forward strand.
TTTTACAATAAACTTAATAATTTGTTAGTGAAATTAAATAACGTTTATTTATTAGAAGGTACTATGACCGCAGAGCAAGCCATAACAAACAACAGAATAATCTTAGATGTTTTCAAAAATAACTTACCTGAACCAATTAGAGGTATAATTATTAACAGAAATCCTGAAACAATGCAGGCCGCGTATACTATTATAGATTCTAATAATTATCTTAAATTTAGTGGATTGACAAATAAATTTTTTAATAATGCCCAATATCAACCAAATTTTTACAGAAATAACAACTATAGTAGGAATTACGTTCCTAGAAATGCATCTTACAATAACGGAAAAAATTTTAGCAATTACAGAAATATAAATAATAGATTTAATAATACTAACTCCCAAAACGGAATTTTAAATTTGACTCGGCATTCACAGAACCCCTTTCGAAATCAGATTGAGCACACTCAAAGTGGCCAAACTAGACAAACCAATAGATCGCGTAACGATTCAAGCATGCAATCACGACAAACCAATCCACGTTACAATAATAATTACAATGCGGATCCAAGTATGCAAGCAAATCGAAATAATTATAATAACTATAATTATAATAACAATAATAGAAGCATGCAACGGCAACAAAATAATACTCCACGTTATAATGCGTCAGAATCAATGGATATAGCTACAATCACAAATTCTGAACAAAATTCTAATGAAGACCCTGAGTTTTTTCAAAATTTTCGGATCAACCCCGAAAACAATTACCTTATATAGTAATACAAAATAAATATCGTAATTTAAAATTTATAATCGATAGCGGCGCGGAAAGAAGTATAATAAACCCCATGTTGTGTAATCCAAAATGGAAGCTAGCTCCTTCAAATAATTTCCTAAGAGTTCTAGGCCGTCAAATACAAGTTGGAACCGAATATAGCTTTCCCTTATTTCAAGAATTTAATGAAAAAGACTATTATGTTAACTTTTTAGAATATAAGTTCCACGAAAATTATGATGGGATCATTGGAAACAATATTTTACTAGGGCTGGAGGCGATAATCGATTACAAGAATCGATTACTACGCACACGTTCTTCTAAAATACCATTCTATCTCAACGAAGAAGAAGAATTGTATGAAAATATTGCGTGTTCAAACTCAAATACAGAAAACGTTATCGATGTTTTTAGCAATGAATTTCATACAAATATACCAAAAGTAAGCTTTGCAAAACATTTACGCAAAAACGACATTGATAAATTAAAATCACTTTTACTATCATTTAAAGACGTATTTTTTAAAGAAGGTGATACCCTCTCATTAACCAATGAAATACAACATGTAATCGAAACCAAAAATAATATTCCCATTTATAGTAAATTATACCGCTACCCACAAGTGCATAGATCAGAAGTCGAAAGACAAATTCAAGATATGTTGAGGCAAAATATAATAAAACATAGCAACAGCCCATATAATTCTCCAATATGGGTTGTACCCAAAAAAATTGACAACTCTCAACAGCAGAAATGGCGAATTGTAGTAGACTATCGTAAACTCAATGAGCAAACAGTCGATGATCGATTCCCCATGCCAAACATTGATGACCTATTTGATAAACTTGGAAAGTGCACTTATTTTTCAAGTATAGACCTAGCCAAGGGATTCCACCAAATAGAAGTATTACCAAGAGATCGCCCTAAGACAGCATTCTCTACCTCAAATGGCCACTACGAATTTATTCGCATGCCATTTGGCCTGAAAAACGCGCCAGCGACTTTTCAGCGCCTCATGAATAACGTTCTTAAAGATTTTATTAATAAAATCTGCGTCGTCTATTTGGACGACATACTCATTTTTTCTACTAGTTTTGATGAGCATTTGCTCTCAATAAGAAAAATAATGGAACGATTACGAGAGGTTAACCTAAAAATCCAAATTGATAAATGTCATTTCGCTGAAGAATACACTAATTTCCTTGGACACACAATAACAAACGGTGGAATAAAACCTAATAAAGACAAAATAGAGGCTATTCAAAAAATGAAAATTCCCACAACAGTCAAAGAAATCAAACAATTTCTTGGCATTAGTGGTTACTATCGTAAGTTCATTAAGGACTATGCGAAAGTAGCCTATCCCTTAATAAAGTACTTGAAAAAAGACACGAAAATTAATAAATCTGATCAAGAATACATAGACGCTTTTGATAAATTAAAAATACTTCTAACTTCCGATCCAATACTTAAAAGCCCAAACTTTGAAAAACCATTCACCATAACGACCGATGCTTCTAATCATGCGATCGGTGCAGTACTCAGTCAAAATAATCATCCTATAAGTTACGCTTCACGTACTTTAAATAAGCACGAAACAAGATATTCGACAATTGAGAAAGAACTTCTCGCAATTGTCTATGCAGTTAAGTACTTTAGAACATACATTTACGGTCGGAGATTTACTATACGTACAGATCACAAACCTCTTGTCTGGCTCAATAACCTAAAAGAACCTAATATGAAGCTCCAAAGATGGAAAATTCAATTAAACGAATACAATTTCACAATAGAGTACATAAAGGGAAAAGAAAATCATGTCGCCGATGGTTTAAGTAGGTACCCAAACAATGAATTAGAGGAACAACCTTTAGTGTCTAACATTTTTAATAATGATACGATCAATAGTAGGTTGGAAAATGACGAAGACATTAAGTCTACTGACGCCACTATTCACAGCGGAATAGAGGACGAAACCCAGTACATTTATGTCACTGAAAAAGCCGTCAACCTCTACAAAAATCAAATTTATTTAGAAATAGGAAATAAAGAAAGGGTTTTCAAAAAAATTGTTAATAAAAAAATTCAAAACTATGTTTTCATTGATGACAATAGTAAATTGCTTGAAATTATGAAGGGCTTATTGGTAGACAAAGGAATAATGTGCGTTTATTGTGAAAACAATCAGTTATATCTTAAATTTCAGGATATTTATGTAAAATTTTTTGCAAATAATAAAAATTTAAAAGTTCTCAAATCTAGTATTAAACTTTCAGACGTAACAGATAAAGAACAAATTCTCACCATTATAAAAAATGAACATTTAAGAAACAATCATCGAGGCATTCAAGAAATCTTCAATGAACTGAAGCAAACGTACTATCACCCAAATCTGTTAAAAATGATTACACAATACATAAACAATTGTGAAATATGCATACTAGCTAAACATGATCGACACCCGGTCAAGGTTCCTTTCAGGTTAACAGAATCTGCAAAAAATTTGAATGCAATAGCGCATATAGACATATGGTTTCCATACAGAAACGTCATGTTCTTAACGACAATTGACAAATTTAGCAAATATGCTACTATACATAAATTGACAGATAGAACATGGGTCTCAATTCTAAAAGCACTCAAAGAACGAATTCAGTTCCTAGGAAAAATGAAAAAACTTATATACGATAACGAAAGATGTATTCTTCATAACTCAGTAGAATTATTTTTAAAAGAAAATGAAATAGAATCTCATGTTACCACGCCAGGAAACAAAACTGGTAACGCTGATATTGAAAGATTGCATGGTACCTTGAATAAACATTTACGCATAATGAGCTTAGATAGTAATAATGATGATGATATCGACACAAAAATTTTTAAGGCAATTACATTTTATAACAATACAATCCATACCACAACAAAATTACGCCCAATAGATTTTATAAACAAAAATTATGATAGAAACGAAATCGAAACTCTAGCGACAAAGTTAGAAAGGGAAAAAGTAGACAAAATAAATAAATTAAACAAAAATCGTACATTTGAATACAAACTAAATGAAAACGTAGTAGCAAATAGAAATATTGCAAAAAATAGTCCAAAATATAAAAGGCTAGCTAATTACCAAAAGCAAGGCAACTACATTTTTGATACCAGCAATAAACGTAAAATTAAATACAACACATCTCAACAAAAGAGAAAATTTAAATACCAGAAACAAGAAAATAAACACAAAAATCTCTTTTGCAGATGTTTTCAATAATATTACTACTTCAATTCGCGAACATTCTGGGACAGTCAATAGAAGTTTCAAATATAAATAGCGAAAATGGTTTTGTTCTATTCAAAATGGAACCAAAATTAATTGTGGATAATTACACAAAAATTCTCCACATAGTAAACCTACATGATTACGAAGAGGCAATAAACACTATAGAACAAAATTTAAATAAGCTCAATCTAGAGCCAAATAGCGATGAATATCAAAGACTGGATAAAGAATTTAATTTAGCAAAAAATGACCTTAGTGTTTTAATACCAAACATCTACAAAAATAATAAACGACAGAAACGCGGATTGATCAACTTGCTAGGTTCCGGCCTTAAACTAATTGCAGGAACCATGGATAGTGAAGATGCCAAAGAAATTGACGATCATTTGAAAAACCTTGATAATAATACTGAGCAAATAACCAAACAAATAAACAAACAGGTAATAATTAATAAAAACTTAATTCAAAACTATAAAAAAATCGTAGAACATGTAAATACACAGCAAATTAAACTAAATACATTTTTAACCGAACTAAATAAAAAATCCAATTCTACATTGTTAACATTTGAAAAGTTAAATTCAGTTCTCAAAATCTACGCAGATATAGGAATCCTGGTAAGACAGATAGAAAAAATTTCAGATAGTATACTAATGAGCAGATTGAACATATTAGCCCATAATATTTTTTCTAATGAAGAAATCTCAGAGTACAAAATTTCCGCAAAAATGCTGCCTTATATTCAAAATACCGTTTTTTATAGAGACGATTCACTTATTTTTTGCATAAGTCTTCCTAACTTTTCAAAAGATGAATTTTTCAACGCTCTAATAATTCCGTTTCCAAATAATAAGTTCGAAGAACTAGATTCCGAAATAGAAAGAATAATTATACATAAAGATAATGTTTTTGAAAATGAAAATGAAATTGTAATTAAAAGAAAACTAATAACTCATAGAAACAAATGTATTCAAACAATTTTAAAAGAAAATACTGTATGTAACTTAAGAATCAATAACTCAACCTATATTGACAAAATTTTTGATGATTTAGTTATAACAAAAAATTTTCTTACAACAGAAATAAAACAGAATTGTATCAACCAGAAAACTAAAATAAATGGAAATAACTTAATAAAATTTAGTAATTGTAAAATTGAAATTGGAAATGTAACTTTCGTAAACTCTTTTAAAAACTACACTGATAAATTTATAATTCCAAATCTGAACACTAACTTTAAAAAAATCATAAATACCTTAACTTTAGATAAAATACATGCAAATAACATTGAAAATAGAGAACAAATTGAATATTTACAATCTAAACATCAAACTATTACAACAATTCATTCTAGCATAACTTTAATAAGTTTTATAATAATTGTAACCTTCATAATTATAGCTTTAAAGAAAATTAATAAAATAAAACAGAAAGAGATAAATATTAAGAACAATAAAAATACAAGTATTATTGCAAGTAACACTGATCCTTTTACAGAGGCTGCAAAATCTTAAAGGGGGGAGGAATTATAATAATCCCAATACCATACCCTTATTTGTATTTTCATATTGCTTTCGATGGGAACAACAAGCCAAGTTGTTTCCCACCGATAGCACTATTTATAAAATAAGCATTTTATGAAATATGAACTAATAAAATTAAAATAAGCATTATTTGAAATAAGAACTAATAAACGCGCAATCCAGCGCATATTCTTAAGTATGTAACATAAATCTACTGAAATGTAAAACAAAACGCGCACTAGCGCATACAATTATTTTCTGTGACAATAAAGATCAGTTTTTAACATTAACTCAACAAACACGGTTGTTTTCAATCATTACTAAGTAAAGAGTCCTTTAGGTGGAAAATCAATTTTCAAAAAATGGTTATTAATGGTACCTCCAAAAGATAATTTTTTTAATTTTCGATTTTTTTCAAAACGGTATGACTGATTTCAATAAATTTCTATGCAAAGGCTTCCAAAAGTTATTAATATTTTTGTTTACTTAAATTAAAAAGAAAAAAAAAATTTTGGATTTTTAAAAAATGTTTCAATTTTTTTTTCAATTTCTTACCAAAAGTTTCCCTTTAAAATGTTTTTAGATTCTTATATATTAAAAAAATAATTTTTAAGAAAACCGTTTTGAACAATTTAAAATTTTTTGTCCTTACAATCATATTCAGTAAAGAAATGAGGCGGCGTTTTTTATTCATCTCAAAGTCTCAACGAAGTTTTTTTTAGCTAATTTAAATATCGCATCTCATGCTTTTAAACATTTTTGTCTCATAATATCCATGTCTAAACATATAATTTTCTTAAAAAATCAGCACCTTGAACATAAGAGCAAGTACGTAAGACCCAGTCGTGCATTTTATTTTATTTGTAATTGAATAATTATAATAACCAAAACTGTGTTTCAGTGCATTTTGGTGTGAAAAAACTAGCATTAACTAGCGAATAACTTTTTTCCCAAGGTGATATGAAATGAGCTCCCACATCAACTATTTTAGCTCATAAAATACCTTTCCAATGATATATGATTCGTCATTATTGGTCTTGAAAATTGGTGTGTCCAATTTTCCTTTGTGTGGAAAAAGAAATGACCTACGAGATACTAATTTTTTTATCAAACACTTATGGTCAAAAACTGTTAATTTTAGGGGTTTCTTCACTTAAGTATCTTAAAATACGAGTATTTAAAATATTTTTTATTCAATCCATATAGAGCAACCAAAAACTAATTTTTTTTTTCAAAAATACTCGTTTTTTAAACTTTAAGTGCCTGTAACTGATTAAATTTAAATCCAACTTACACAAGCAGTACAAGTGGTAGGACAATTCAGAAAATATTCATTTTATGAAAGTAAGCTAAGCCATTAGCCATTAGCTATGGCAGTATCTGAAAAGGTAGCTGAGAAAATGATTTTTGCGCATATTTATATATTCATATATGAATGAAATGATTAACATCTTCAAAAAAAGCAGTTAGTTACTCCATACACACTCTTATGGCTGGTTTGCTTAGAGTGGGTAGAGCCCTTAACATGAATTTCACAGCCTCTGATGATTAAGTGGAGCTAATCAGCCAAAGTTTGCTGATTAATATTTTCGATAAATAACTAGGTACCCAAACTTTAGATACCTCCAATATTTAGAAATTTGATAAGCGAATATATACTTTTACTTACCAGTAGGGCTGGCAACGATGCCAGAAAAGTCTCGGTATAGTTTGGTATCGGTATCGGAAACCGAAACTATACCGAGACGATACCAAACGATACCGTATTTCTTGGACCGAAATTTACCGATACTCTCGGTAGTAGCGTTTGGTATCGGTAGAAAATATAGTTTTTTTAATATTATTTATTATCAATTTATTACAAACAAACAATTTTTGTAATTGTTTTCTCGGACAATGCTCTAATGACATTTTCAGAGCTTTTCTCTTTAGCAAGGAGAAGTTTCAGGCAATAATTTTAATTACAACTGCCCACAGCCACTCCCATTTGAATTATGCTGGTTCTCTCTGAAACCAATGATTTGGATGAAATTTTCGGACTTGGTTCTCTTAAGTGAGGAAGTGACTTTAGTGAAATCCCTAAATTATTTGTGTGCATTATTTTCCTGTGAATTTATGACCACGTCAAAATTTTATGTTAGTGCAGTCATGCATGTACGAGTATCTTTTCTGTGCATCACTTTCAGGTTTCTAACACGTCTGCACCCTATGAACTCAAAGTACAAGACCTTATTGCCAGCTTCGGGGTACTTCGTTTGTCTTTAAAGCTGCATGTGCATGTCTCTGCGTAAGAATTATTTGACGTTTTGAAGTTTTACTGTTCAATTTTGCCTGGAATATTTTATTTAAAACAATTTACTTATCAGAAACGTTTTTTTATAAATTGAATATGTAATTTCCCTTGCATCTTTTTCTTAAAATTTGACCAGAGTGACATCTATCACTTTAATAATAAATATATTTTTGATTAACATTTATGCATTTGATGGTTTGAAAATAAATTTTTTTCTTAATATCTAGGTACAGTAAGAATTCTCAGATTCTAGTCGTTTCCGTTTTTCAATAAAACGTGATGATATTTTTTGCCTTGGAAACAATGCTATGAAGAACATATAATAATCCTTTCTGCATTTGCTCTACTTATGGATGAAATAGATTCTCAAATAATAAGAGTTTCATGTCTTAAAAAAATATCCCTTCTTATTTTCCCATTTCTTCGAACTAGCTATATATCTTAAACCCACAGACGCTATTATTGCACGCGTTTTATAGCTGTTTAACTGCCAATAAAGTTTTATCATAGATATTTAAAAATATTTTATTTGGTCTACTTTTCGGAATACAAAACAAATTACGCTTTCACTCATCGTTGTTTTTATTTGTACTTGTTTTTGTTTTTTTTTTTTTATTATTTTAACTTTTCAAACAATTGAACTTGTTGGCTTGTGATGTTTAGTTGAACGTTAGAACTAGGTCAAAGGGATTTTGGCTGCTGTTTCATGGTTCTTGTTTAGAAAGCAATAAAAGTCGGATTTGGTGGTCTAATATAAACGCCAACGTCATTCAAATAAATAGAAGGGAGATTGTCTGCTTAGGGTCAAGACAAAACAAAAATATAAAATATATATATTTAAAGACTACTTTTATATTAAGAAAAAACTTTGTATGAATAAAATTTACTTATTATTATTACAAAAGTAATTAATCTAACTTTATTCAACGGCCAGTGGGCATATGAAAATATTCTTTATGTGGTGTATCTAGGTGGTAGACATTAAATAAGAAATAGTAAATCTTCCAGTAGTCGAGGTTTATTGTTCTTTATTATTAGGTTAGAACAAAGAGGTGGAAATGGTGATGGTGACAAAAATATTAAAAGTTAAGATGCTTGTCTTAATCAAAACACCCGCTTGGTAGACTCTTTGTATAATATAAAATTATATACTAATGTACCCCTATTGCAGAAAATGAGGGGATAAAGGAACAATTACTTTCAAGGATTTTTATTTTTTTATTTCCATTCCATTTCATTCCTGCCAACAACACGCACACAAAAATGGTTGAGAGTTGTTAGTCACTAGGGCCTGGTTCTCCATGAGCTGTTGCGCCACTAAATTTATTTATTTTTTTAATTTAATTTTTTTTCTAAAATTTTTTTTTTTAAACATCTATTTTGATAGGAAATATAATTTCTATAAAAAGTTTCATAAGTAAAATTGTGTAAAACAGCGTAGTGACCAAGCTTTGCTAATCATACTAAGATGTGAATTTTAGTAGAATTTCGGTTTAAATCATGCTTTTGACTCAGGCAATCATAACAAAGTCCTTGAATGAATAACTAACTGCTCCTTATTAAAGGCCAAATAAATAAATACTTCACTTAGTAGGCTATTGAAAACACCCGAAAAAACAGAGGCTACTAAGGAACTATAACGTTCAGGTTTTTTTTTTTATAAAAAACGATTAAATGGGTCATTGAAAATAAGAAAATCGAGGAGTGCTATCAATTTTGCGAGGAAGGGCAAGCACCCTTCTATTTTTTGCATAAAAATCGAAAACGAAGATAATGCTGGAATTTGTTTTGTAGAAAATAAAGTAACGTAGAAAATAAAGTAAGTAAATAATATAAAAATGCATTATTCAAAAAATTTAAAAAAATGTTCGTTAGTGAAATTTTAATAGAGTAAGTTCCAAAACAATGTGAAAAATTTAACAAAAAATGTTGTTAATCAAATTAAAATAAGTTGCATGACTGGGTTGTACGTACTTGCTCTTACGTTCAAGGTGCTGAGGGTTTAAGAAAATATATGTAATATATGACATGAAAATTATGAGAGAAAAATGTTTAAAAGCATGAAATACGATAGGTATTTAAATTGGGTTGGGGTCGAAATTCTGAGCATTAGAAGACAAGACATTGCTGAGATAAGACGGTGCCTATTCCACTTTGGCCAAATAATTTGAAGGAGAGTACAAATAGGATAAGGTTTGTTAAAAAACTTAGCAAGAAATTATTACTATGAATGTAATTTAAATTTATTTTTCAGATTGGCGGAGAAATATGGAAATAATGAAGACCCCTCCCTTCAGGTTCAAATGATAATGAGCTTGGCTTTTGTTCCTGCCAATGAGATCATTCAATACTACGCTTTTTTGCGTAGTACATTTAAAGATGAGGATGTATTGAAACTAGCATCCTAGTTTGAAAAAATCTATATTCAGGAAGACATCAACCAGAGTATTGGTCTGTCTTTGAAAATTCAAAGAGAAGAACGGAAGTATTTCCAAGGACAGGTTTCTATATATATAAAAGTGGCCCTTTTTTTTATTTTCAAAAGAATTTTTCTTTTATCATTTACAGCATTTGGGAGCACAGAAATTGTTTTGATAGTTAAAAAAAGTGCTTTCTTTTCCCAGTATTTAGACACAATGCTAACAATACTAATAAATACTTTATTTATCAAAATAAAAATTTATCGACTTTGACTCGCTCTACAGGGAAAATTATGCATCCAAATGAAATAATTTCTTCGATTTCTAGAGTTCAAAACATTTTTTAATTCAGTTTTGCATAAACAAGCCACTGGTCGAAGGACATGGGCATCTTAGAATTTTTTTCAGCGTTCTTTTATTCGAGAAATTGAGAGATCCTTCAAGAGCCATGAAAAGCACCTTTGCCTTTAGAACTCAGCACAAAATTGTTAGTCACTTTGATTCCTGCCATGCACCCAATAATGGTTGAAAGCATAGTTAGTCACTTAACCCTTCCTCGTTCTGTCAAGCCACCAAATTTATTTTATTAATCAAATAAGTATTTAAAAAAAAGAGGAAACGAGCCCATTACAACACATTTCAAAACTAGTTGATAAATAAGATACATACATGAATATCCAGCAAAATTATAAAAAGAAGTAAAGCTGTTTAATATTCAACGATTATGTTGATTTACCCACAATTAGCTTACTAAGTACAAATATTTAATCCATGGTTAAGGAATTTTAACTCACCGACTTTGGCAAATTAACTGAGGTTCAACGATTGATGGTTCAGGCATTAAATTGGTTACTAAAACATACTTGATACTTGAACCATCGTTGAACCTCAGTTATTCCTCGAAAATCAGACAATAAAAATTTCTGAACCACGGATCAAAAATTGAACCACGTTTGTACAACTGGAACTAAGTAACATTTTTAGGAAGGGAAGTCCAAATTAGCATTGAAGAAATATTAGAATTGTAAGGAAAGAAAAGAATTAAAAGGTGCAAAATTGTATAATTTTTGTGTATGGAAAAAGTTTAATCAAGATCGTAGGAGTTGTTTTTGAGAAAAAAATATTTTCCTTTACAATTTTTTAATTTTTGTATGGAATGTGCCACTATTTTTTCAGATATCACTTTGCAAAATTTTTTCGCAAAATATTTTAGAAATATTTGATTTTCAAAAAACAACTTTAAACATTTTTTTTTTAAATCCAAGTACACAAAATCATGCACAGTTTTTGGAAGCCTCTGTATAAAAAAATGATTGAAATCAGTCATACCATTTTCAAGAAAATTAAAAAAACGGTTCTGTTCGGTTCCATTAATAACCATTTTTTTGAAAAACGGTTTTCCTTCCAAAGAAAGCCTTTACTAGCAATTTATTGATTTTTTTTTTAATAAAAGTTGTGAAGCTTTTTCTGAGAAAAATACGATTATGTAAATTTGCTAAAAATAATTGTATGGCAAGTACTGTTATTTTGGGTTTTTAAAAGACAACTGAAATAAACTTGTGGGCATAATTACTTAAAACCATTATGTTGGGGGTTCCCTATCATCGTAATGTCATGTTTGATTGTTATCTCAATTTTTTCTTGCACGAATCCAAAACTTGCCTTATAGTACCTACCTACATATGAATATCACAAGTAAAAATAACTGAAGAATCACATTTTCCGTTTGTTTTTCTTTCTTACTTATAACTTTTTTGGAGCAGAGATAAATTTTTAAATAAATAAAATAAGTTCCATTCACAACTTATTATTATAAAAATTAACAATTTTCAACTTTTGATTGTACCTACCACCAATAGAACAGTTTTTACTATTAATTTTCTCATTATCGACTGAACGGATTTAAATTATTTTTTTCACATACAAATTTCAAATAAATTAAAAAAAATATTGCGTACTTAAATTTTCAAACAATTATTTTTTATTTATTAAAAATTTCAATTTGTTTTTTTTTTTTTTTTTTTGAAAAATTGGTAAATCTTAAAAAAAGATTTAACAAAAAAACTGTAACCCGTATTTTTTTGTTGAAATTTTATTTTTATATGAACATTAATTAATACTAATTGAATATGAAATTAATTTGAAAAGAAACAAAATGGAGTTGCGCTCATTTGAACTTTTAACTTGAATTATTAATTAATACTTTATCTTTGTATACCATAATTTTTGCTTAAAAATCTTTTAAGAATTTTATATAAGCAAAATTATTTAAAAAAAATTATTCAAGGGTTCTTTTTCTCTTATTAATTCTATGTCCTTATACCGATTTTCAAACTCCATCCAGTCGTGAACATATTTTGTTTATTATCTTTCAGAAACTTGAGTAAGGAATGTGAAGAATACAAATAAACGACGTTTTCCCTGTTCATCCGTGAAATATACCTTAACTGTTCTATTTTATTATAAGGGAATCTCTTAGTAATAAAAAAGTAAAACCCAGAAAAAAAATCAACAAACAAAAATAAATCAATAATTTCGTCGCGAAATTTTATGAGTAAATATTTTTCAAATAAATATCAATGATACAACAGACGCAGACTTGTTAAAGTGCCTCAAGCTATAGGTATCAAATAAATTTAACAATAAAAAACGTCTGGCATTTAAAGTTGCTGGCTGGGGTCCATATAATTTATGACACCAAATCCAAAGCCATATCGTTATAAGACAGGAAACAAACCATTTTCATTTGGAGACCTTGTGGCTTATTAGCAGATTATAAAAGGATGTGGTTATGTGCTCATAAAACTATTCATCCACACTGCCCACACCATATAGAGATACCTATACCATAATATACCTTTTGTGGAGACCGAAGGAAAGAGAAGACCTACCAACAAACCAAAAGTTATTACAATTACCATTATGTCATACTGTTGTCATAAATATTTTACAGCACGTTTCGCACCAGCAAAACTAGGTCATAGCCAGAGTATCCAAGCATGATTCTAAGATGGGACAATATCGTATTATTTATTCTTAGGTATCCTTTTTATGAATTGCGGAAGGAAAAAGTATATGGACACGCGGTTATTTTTATACTTCCTTTTTCTTATTTTGTATTATTTTTTTTTTGCTGCAGGGTTTTAAGGACTCTTCCGTAGGAAACGAGATAAACATGAAACAATATCTTTACAAACTGTGAAATGGGATGACATGAAGAAGAAGAATGATGCTTGAAGGCGGAATGATATTCACAAGAGATATCAGGAATTGTAATGGTTGAATAGGAGATGACTTCTATCTCATTAAGTGCGAGCAAAAAAAAAAAGGAAAAAACACAAAAATGTGGATGGTTTTAATGAAGTATTGAAAGTTGATTAATTAGGTTAAGGACTATTTTTTGTTTGTGCTGATTTACTATTTCTGTTGAGGAAACATATGTAAGCATACAGGAAACTAACATATTTCATACCTTAGGAAAAAGTTTCTAATTTCTCTTTTTTTGCTTGATATATACTTTAATAATAAAGCAGGAATCTGTTGCGGGTAAGAAAAAGTTCGAAGTTAAGCACTAAAATGGTTGGTAACTAATTTTATCGTTTTTTTTTTAACGCCTGATTATGCTTAACTATACAACGCTTATATACCTGTATTTGACTCACTTTATTAAGGACATCCTTGTCCCGTTTGTGTGTATTGGCTATCGTGTAAACAAATGTTGGAGGTTTTATTAGACTCAACTCCGAAAAATTGATTATAGCTTTAATTTTTATGACCATCGTCTTAATCCGTCACGCAAATTTTGAATTATAGCCTATAGAATTTGATTCAAAAAGAATTTGCTGTTTGTTTGGTACAGAGAATTTTTCAATGATTCGAAATACAAGTCTAAAACCACTTTCAACAACAATTGTTCGTAAAAGTGATGATGAAACCAAAATAATTTTGAAACGAGTTGGCCACGCACCAGTGGCTAATGAAACAACAGCAGGAGAAAGTGGAGGCTGTGGGGGCTGCTTTCCAGCAAGTGTACAAGGTGAATGCGTGCATTCGCCCGAATCACGACCTGGAAAACAGAGCCTTGCTCCATCACTTCTACCTTCGGAATGACATCACGCAATGGCGATCAGAGAACCTTGGTTTCACCGGGTTCAATGAAGATCATTTGGCAAACGCCATAATCGCCGAGCGAAATGGGCCCAGTTCCCTGTTAATTACGAAGGTGGAGCTCCAGCTCATCTTCGATTCATTAAAGAAGAAGAAGTCAGCAGGAGTCGATGGTATATCCAACGTTGTACTTCGACATTTACCTCAAGAAGCAGTAGACATTTATACTACTCTGTTTAACAACGCTCTGAATAATGCATATTATCCAGTGCGGTGGAAGACAGCTGTGGTCCATCCTCTCCCGAAAAAGGGAAAGGACAACTCCAATCCGGCGAATCTCCGGTCGATAAGTCTTCTTCCGAGTATCAGCAAGGTATTCGAAAAAGTTATCAATAGAGCTCTGTCTAAGTGGGCAGAGGACAATAATATCATACCGGACAATCAGTTCGGTTTTAAGGCGGGACATGACACCATTCATGCCGCGTCTAAGCTCGTTTCTGATGTCCAATGGAACAAATCTAAGAAGCAGTGTACGGGTGCCTGTCTGGTTGATTTGGAGAAGGCTTTCGACACCGTATTGTTAGAGGGTCTTTATTTAAAGCTGACCAGACTTGGCATTAGTAAACCACTATTATATATGCTTTATGATAGGCTCAATGGCAGAAAGTTTGTTGTCAAGAGTGGCAATGTAACTTCTGCCACAACCTTTAATATTAAAAATGGTCTTCAGCAGGGAGCGGTCAACTCGCCGATTCTATTCAGCATTTACACCAGCGATCTGATAAGTAGTCTAACTCAGGCAATTGCGTATGCCGACGATCTAATTGCGTACAGAACAGCTCCGAAAGTCGAGGTCATCAGGATTCTTTTGCAGCGTGACTTCGAGAAGATTCAGCGATATTGCGATGACTGGAAGTTGAAAATCAACTTTCAGAAATCAGAAACTATCTTGTTTAGGACTCCGTTGCGTGGAGCCACAAGGGATACGAGAAAGAACTGGCGCAAGCTGGTGATCGTAGGGCCAAATGGACATCCACTGGCGAGTAAAAGTGTAGTAAAGTACCTTGGCATCTGGATGGATCAGTATTTGTAATTCGACAGACATATAAATGCTGCTCTGGCCAGGGCTAGGGGAGCTTTTGCCCTGACGAAACGGTTGTTTTATAGCAGCTGGCTTGACAGCAGGGTGAAGGTGATTTGCTACATGGCCCTTATCCGGCCGATGATTGCTGCCCGGTTTGGTTCAACGTTGCCCCATTTCAAATTTCCTCCACCTAGACAGCCGAGGGCTGATCCAGGATAGAGCGGCGGTTCCGCTAATCTACCACGTCAGCCGTAGAACTGTAGATCGGCGGCTCCTTTACAGTCGAGACGTCCTCGCACAAGACGGAGCTGAGCACCTTCGGTTCAGTAGGACTGTGTCCGAACGGGACCGAAAAGATAGGGTAAAACAGGAGAATCAGTTCTGGTGGCTGAAAAACGAAGATGAAGTTCCTTCAGACATTTAATAGTTGACCTTGCTATTTTCTTATGTATGGCCGACTTACATAGGTTTAGGTAGTTAGTTTTAAGTAGGGACAGTCAGGGTGGCACCAAAAAAAAAAAAAAAAAAAAAAAAAAAAAAAAAAAAATACAAAAAATTATAAAACCGGAAAATGCTTGCTGTGGCTGTTCTAGTTTGTAAGTAGTCTGTTAGTAGCTTATAAGTAGGTTGTAAATAGTTTTAAGTAGCTTTAAGTAGTTTTAATTAGTTTTAATTAGTTTTAATTAGCTTTAATTTAGTTTTATGTAGCTTGTAAGTTTTATATAAAACCAAAAAAAAAATAAAGACAATGATACCGAGTTTTTTTTGTAAATTCTTCTCGGTAAAAAATAAAACTGACCTGGATTTAGTATTAAGATAGTTCTTAGGCCGAAAGGCATTAGCATTAAGTTATTATAGTTTAACGTAGAGCGCCCGACTGGGGCCAGTAAGTTAGTTTTAAGATATCGATAAGTAGGCTAGTTTTTATGAATTTTTGTCTAGCTTTAAGATAGTTTTAAGAAAATGGAAAATAAAAATGAATTAAAAAAAAAAAAAAAAAAAAAAAAAATGAAACAACAGCTAATCTTGAAGTTTTGCACGTGGGTAGTCTAAGCAAAAAAGATTTTATTCAGTAAAATGTGTCTTTGTGGAAAAATGACGTCCAAAAAATTCAAACAAGTGTACAAAGCTTTAAGACACACTTATATTTTCAGTCATTCAGTCAGGACTTATGTATTTTTAAAATGAGTATATTACAAAATTATATAATTAAAAAAAAAAATAGATACAAAAATTTCAAAATTTCGTCCCTCTTAAAAAAAATTTGCTACCGGAATGGATATAGTCGTAATTGTTAACCGAATGAAAGTGTAATGAAAGTTGACTAGTTGTAGATGCTTTTAAATACTTTCAGTGACTTTTCTAGCCTGTACAAGTAAAGTCTTTCAAGTAACATAAAGTAACGTAACATAACGTATAGTATCGTTACGTAGCGTAAAGTAACGTCATATTATGAAACGTAACGTAAAAATACTAAGAAAATGTGCAATAAGAAGAAAAAAAAACATAACTGATCAACAATGAAAGAAACGAAAATGACCATACTTTGGTTCAACTTCTCCTCGTTAAGAAATAACTAATTGAATCCTGGGAAAAGAGCAGAGCTACTTTTACTTTTTCAAATAGGATTTTGCCAAAAACTAGTAATTTGTGTATTCCATTTTTACTGCATTTCTATTTCCGATTTTACAGTTCACCAAATAAGGTTCAATCAAGTTACCTCAGGAACAAAGTATGCTTAGAACATACAAGTAACATGACCCCAAATTTCCATTTCAAGAACTGGCTAGATTCAAATTTTGAAGTCCTTAATTTGAAAATTTGAAAAAAATAAGAATCATAACAACCTGCTAATTTCACAATAAAGTTAAGCTGGTCACGTATATCAGGAACCAAGTATGCTAGAAGCTTGCAGCAAAGCTTCAGCTTGCATTTCGACGATAGGCTAGGGTCAAATTTTGATATCCTTAATTGAAAAAAATTAAAAAAAAACTATTTGTGAAGTTAGCAGGTAAATATATGAATTTTTTTTCCAGCCAATGACTTCAAAATTCAGATTCAGCCTATCTTAGAAAAAAAAATTGTAAATTTTGAACCTTAATACAAAGTTCTTAGTATGCTAGATCTCTGAGATACACGATGTGACTTGCTTATTTTACTTCGAAGTCACAAGGTCACTCTATTGCACCCTGATTTGGTTAACTGCAAAGTTTGAAAGAGCAAACAAATTGAAAAAAATTCTAATTCTGGTCAAATTCTAATATTTGCTTAGATGAAAGCTACCCTGCTTACTCCTCAGACGTGACTAGTATTGAGGCTTTTTCATGCTTTTAAGGCATTATTCTATTGACTTAGGCTTTAAAAATTGTTTTTTTTTTCAAAAAAGGCATCTCTTTTTTATTTCAAATATTTTTTGTTTTTAAATTCAACATACTGACTTTATATTTGAGTAGATGAGAACCAAAACTTTTCATATCCACTTTTATCAAAAATTGAGATTTTCATGCAGATTTGCTAAACTTGGCAAATTGAATAGTTTTTATGGAAAATTTGACAGCCTTACCCCTCCAATCCCTTCTTATATTGATGTCAAATATTATAATTGTTTTCAAAACTCTCCATATCCACAGTGTGATTTGCATCAGAACTTTCCATATCCATTGTTTGCAGAAGGTTTGCTATCAAAACTCTTCTTATCCATCATTGGTTATCAATTTTGCCATAAAAGAAGGATCTAAAACGTTCATGAGTTTTTATTGTAAGCATCTTTGAAAAGGTAATTAAAGATGGAAAAGTAGTTATAAAAGTAGTGCTATTATATTAGAGGTTAAACTGGAAAAAAGGGGGGATGGTGCGGAAACTGACCATATACAATCATTTGTAGCAAAACTCTTCATATCCAAATTTAATTGTTAAATACATTTTAAACGGAACTTTCAATAAATTTTTGGTCTTAATCATAACCTATAGATTTAAAAATCTTTTATTAAACAAAATAAAATCTTTGCTAGGAGCCATCATTAAGCCTTATTTAGTTTTCTTCTTTTTGCACAAAATTAAAATTTTGAATATAACGAGTTTTGGTTCTCATCTACTTATTTATAAAAAAAAATCATAAAAATTTAGACCAAAAAGTGTAATTAGATAAAAACTGCTATGATCTACAAACACAAATATCCCTGTTTCAAAAATCAAATTATGATTTCAACGACCAAGATCAGACCTGTAAACTTTCAAGTACAAACCAATACAAACCAGTACCCTGTACCTTGTTCTTGTACTTGCACTTGAAAAAAAAAGAAAAATGTGTTTGGTACTTGAAAAACACCAAGTGCAAGCATTTTTTCAAGTACTTTGTTTCAAGTACATTTACCTTAAAATGTCCTGGGTAGTATTACAGTACCAAGTACACGTACTTGAAACGAAGTACTTGAAAAAGTACTTGTACTTAATGTTTTCCATTTACCAAATACATTGTATTTGTTTTTTTTTTAAGTATAAGGTTCAGGGTACTTGCAAAGTACTTAAGTACGACAGACATAAGTACTTTACAATTCTTACCAAGACGATCTGATGGAATAAACCTACTTATAAAACTAACATGTCATGAATTTTGTTCCTTTTAAAAATTTTGTATGTGATTTGATAAAACATTTTTTTTTTGGAAATACATTTGTTTGTTTTTCGTTTATTTTTATATTTATGTTTAATTTTTGAAAAAGGCATCTTTTTACTGTAAAAGGCATTTTTTTTAAAGTGAGGCATTTTTAATTTAAAGTGGTTGGCAACGCTGCAACTTGATATATGTAGTTTTTGTTGCAGTTAAATTAGTGTTTCAAAAAATAAGCATCGGTACTCTGTTGTTAAAAATTACATAGACGTAAAGTTGGCTTATTTCCTTTAACATTAAAGATTTTAATTTAGAATGTTAAAAAATTTTCGATTGTAATTCAAGCAAAAACCTTGCAATGCAAAAGTCCTAAGGACTTTCAAATAAAAACAGGATTGAGACAAGCAAGAGAAGTAGGGAATCGAATTGGAGTTTTAAACTTACATCTTTAAGTAGGCAGTGAAGCTATTCTATTTACTGTATGTATATGTAGGAACTATTACCAGGCAAACTTAATTAAATAAATATTTTATTTTTTTTTTTGTCAGTATTAAAAATTCTACTATCCAAAGAAATCAGAAATCATAATCATAAATCCTATTCAAAGAAAATTTATATTCTCTTAAGCTTTGTTAAACTAAATTTTTCGTTTGATCTTTCAATCCTTAGGTATTTCATTACCAACTCTCGTCTCAATTTAAAAGACTAATTTAATTAGAAGAAACTTTTTGAAAACACATAATTTTTTTTTTCATTTTTGTCATACCTAATTGTTCAGTAGATTAAGGAATTGAAGGCCGTTTTATTCTGTGATTCAAAGTTAAATCCCTTGTCCCTATTACCTATATATAGCCAGGTGCTATTAAGGACGTCTTTATTACGATTAGCTAAAACGCTTTGAAGGTATATACTTGTTAGCTTTAATTTCGTGACCTAGTTTTCGTTTAGTTTACTTTTTTTTTTGCTAGTCAATCGTTATGGCATGTTTTGACTGCGTGCCTAAATAAAAGTTATATAAACACAAAGGAGGAAAAACAAGTAATAAGAAATGGTACGTGCTAAGAATAAGGATATTGGTTACAAAGGCATAATAATCTTAAACAAATAGGTGTGGTGTATTCCTTTTTGTTGGAATGCTTTTATTTTTAATGAAAGTTCGTTTTTATTATATAATAAAAAAAAAAATACAAATCCACAAAATTACATTCTAATTGAATTATGATGTAATCTAATTTGGATGTAAGCTAATACTGGTTTTTGGAGAAACAAAAATTGAATCGCTTGGGTTAAAAAGTGTGGCCTTAGTCACAAGTTAAGAAATATTATTTAAAAAAAGAAAAGAAATACAAAACCAATTATGCTTAAAGTTAGTGTTTCAATATAAAACAGCAGAAATAATGACATTTTACTTGCGGTTTTGGTAGAAGGTACTTTTAAACAAGTAATGGATTCTTAAAAAAAAAATAATATCTCGAGATTCTTATCACACTTGAACTGACTACAATAGAGAATCCTGTTACTTCTTCATAAACCACTAAAAGTGTTTTTTTTTTTTTTTTTTTATTTTGAGATCAAAGTTTTTTTTTAATTTTTTTTGTTCGAGAGAAAGTTGAAATTATTTGTAGATAAACGTCTATTCATTTAAAATAAATAAAAAACTATACGATTTTAATCAGCTCTTATGTTCAAGTTGCTTGAAATTATGAATTTTTGAATTATGGAAATTATGGAAAAAAATATATAAAAATATAAAAAAAAAAACATTTTAATCGTTGTTTTAATTTTTATAAGCAACTAGTAACATAGCTTGGAGCTTAAAAACAAGTTAGGCATTCGATTACTTAAAAAATATGAAAATATGCAAACAAAATTTAAATCGTTGGAGCGATTTTCCTAAAAATTAATTAAAATTGAATTTAGGCACCGTTTAAAAAAAAAAATTAGTATGCTTATTTTGAGAATATATTTGAATAAACACTTAAATATCCAATTTCAGAAAATTTATCAACCAGTTTAAAAAAAAAAAATTCCTCAAAAAAATTAAAAATTTTTTTCAAAATTCAAAATTAATTTAAATTAATGAAAACTAAATTTTGGCACTATTTAAAAAAAATTGATATACCAATTTTGAGTACATATATAAATAAATCTATAAACCTACTATCAAAAAATTCATTAACCAATTTTTGAAATAGAAAATAAAGTTTTGATATGCAATATTATTGACATTTATAAGGCAAATGCTTCTTATAAATATCAATCAAATTGGGTAAAATTAAAAAAATTGGTATGCTAGTTTTGAGTATATATTAAAATACATTCATTAACCTAATTAAAAAAAAATAATCAGCTACTTCTTGAAATATTGAATATGTATTTTAATATTTTTTAAAAATCCAAAATTTATTTTACTGAAATCGGTTGAGCCGTTAGGGAGAAAATCAAAAATAAAAAGTTAGCGTTGATAACAGTTTTTGGTGAATTTTTTTCTTATCAAAAAGTACATTTTATCTACAAACATTAATCAAAAGATTTTTTATCTAAATTGGTGTAGCCATTTTTGAGATAACTAAGCTTTTTCTTGACGATTGTATGGCAAGTAACCAGAGGTACTGTCATTTTTGAAGCTAAGCTAAAATCAGTTTTCCCACTGGAGAATTACAAAATAACCTTAAGTTCAAAATCACTTCAGACAGACAGACAGAATAGTGCCACTCACTTTTCTTGAGACTCTATCATCGTTATGCCATGTTTGATTATTATTTCGAAATTTGTTAATACACAATCCAAAACATACCCTATAGTACCTATATAACGCAAGTAAAAATCAGTGAATTACTGTAGGTATGATTTCCCCCAGTACCTCGTGGCATGATGGTTAGTGGGTTGGACTGTCATACCGAATAAGGTCTGAGTTCGCTTCCCAGCTGCTGCCACGTAAAAACAGAAATGTTTTTCCCAAGGTACTTCTTCTTGCGAGGAACTGACTAATCCTCCAAGAGTATACTTGTCATTGAAAAGTTCTTCTCATGTAGCAATTTGGACTCGGCAAAAAATTGTAGATCCCCTCCATTCCTGCCAACAACACGCACATAGGAACGGTTGAGAGTTGTAAGTCACTAGGCCCTAGTTCTCCACGAGCTGTTGCGCTACCAAATGTTTCCTTTTTTTTTTATATATTTTCCCTTCATTTATTATTTACAGCATCCATTCAAAAACAAAATGGTGGCTGCTATAACAGAGGCGGCCAAGAATTTTAACTTTAAGCTTTTTTCTTAGAAAAAGTACGATGAAAATCCAAGCGCAAGGAACCCAGTTTTCTTAAAAGTTTAATCAAGATCATTGCAACTGCGTTATAGATGCGACTATTTAAGAAAGAGAATTCGAACTGTTTTACAAAAGGTTAACTCTTTAAATAAATTTAAATCAAATATACTAAAAAAAATTCAATTCATCGCATAGCCTGTAGCTGTGCCGATTAAATTATTCACCCACTTCTTGAAAAATAAGGAAAGCATTTAAAAGAACATAAACTATTCAATTTATATGAGATTTAAATTGTAAGGAAACAAGCACCACCATTTAGCCTACATAGCATCACTTTATTTCCAACTACAGCTCATTAACATATATTCCAATTTAATTCAAGGAATCATCTTCATTTCAAGGATAATAAACCAATTTGCACGCAAATGAGCAATGTCTAATTGTCTGTATCCCTTCACTTTAAAACATTATTCGACTGCCCATTTTCAGTCTTGCTGCAAACCTACAAGTAGAGATATTGAGAGCCAAAAGAGGTTAAACACAAAGACCAAAATGACGTGTCTACCTCTGCCATCACCTTTATTCCTGCATCGAGAGGTGTACTATAACATCAGTGGGTGGTGGTGGTGGTGGTGATAGTGACCTTGCATTTAACGCGTCGTTATCCACACACTCTCTCTCTCTCTCAATGTGTTGCTTTCTCTCTGTTCGAACTGAATTCATAACCTGTATCCTCAGCCCTCACCAATGCATTATGCCTATAAAGTACTGCTCTAGAGGAGCACCTTTCCACTTTTCTTTAACCAGAGTCCAAACAAGTCTGAAGGACAACTTCTTCATCATTTGAAATGCTGAATGAAAACTTATCCTTTAACGTATTCAGCAGTGAATGAATATTTTTTGGCGGTCTATCAAAACCACACATGCGCCATTGCTATTCAGCAAATCTACTGAAACCCTTAATTTTCCCCTTTTTTACAGCTGAGGGCGAGTTTTGCCTGCTTGCTGATAACATCACCAGCTTCTAATCAGTTAGAGTTCTCATTCGAACCGAAACGGACGTGAATGCCTCTTCCGATAGTCCTTATCCTTGCAATTTTACACAAAGTGTGACAAGTGCTTGAAAGTACCTTTATACAACATCAAAGATAAATAGAAGAACCTTCTTCTTACTCAAGGTTTCCTCCTTTCGTTTCTCGAGATTAATTTCTAAGTGTGAAACAACAACCCCTTCGGGAATTTATTCATCTCTGCGTAAAGTGTTTTGTGATTAAAACGAGCAAATGGATATAATCTTAATTCTGTGCGTAGAGTGATTGCGAGCGTCCTTGGCGGAAAGGATGAGGCGATTGGGAATTAAATTTTGTTACAAGTTCTTTAAGTGACTTAACGCGTGTGTACTTACGTTATAACCCAGTGGGGGTGGTGAATTGTATCTTTAATTTTTTGTTGTTTGCAAAACTTTTACCGTCAGGATATATCTACCACAAAACAATTGTTGGATTAAAACGAATAAAGGATATCCTGTGAAATTGGGTCAAAGATGGATTAAAAACACACGAGCATTTCCGGGGAAGTCGCATCCTTCACACACATTTGGTACGTAGCTTGATGTCTGTTAGCGCGTCTTTTTTTTTTTTTGTTCCTCCAAATATAGAGATGTGACAAGAACTTTGATTACTTCTGTATTTAATTTCAAGTTTTGGCGTCTATGGAATTGTTAGGTAGTTTGGGATGAGGGTTTGAAAGACTTCACTCAGAGGGTGGTATATGAGCAGAAATAATTAATTGCATCCTTGAATCAAAAAGGCTAGAG
The DNA here is from genome assembly GCA_946251815.1 of Dasysyrphus albostriatus. Classification (NCBI taxonomy): domain Eukaryota; kingdom Metazoa; phylum Arthropoda; class Insecta; order Diptera; family Syrphidae; genus Dasysyrphus; species Dasysyrphus albostriatus. Next base: position 14,130,058 of record OX276336.1, read on the forward strand.
TTATATTGTTTGTTCAGCTGTTTTGTATTTTAAGTAGGTGTATCCTTTCGATATTTAAAAAAAAAAAAAACATGACATGAATTTGAAATAAAGGAAGAATAAATGTTTCGTTTACCATATGGAAGTTACAAGGACTCGCTTTGACAGTAATAAACGACTGGCATCCTTTATTACAACATGATATGTTAATATCACCAAAAAAAAGGCTTCTTATATATTTACTTGTTGAAAAGTTATTGGCAATAAGTTTCGCTGTGTGTAAACGCGTGGTATTTTGGTTTTGTTGTGTTCTTTTTAATAAAATAAGCCGCAGCTATATTTATCATGATAATTGAGTGGACGGATATGGATAGCCCTTGAGATGATTAATGGAAATTATTATTATCTATAGGAAGTTATTTATTTAATCATAAACTTTATTATGCTGTGTATAATATAGATAGTAAAATTATTGGAACTGTTTATGATGTTGAGTGGTTTTGGAAGCAAACAGCGAAAGGGATCACTTAATTAATGCTTTGTGATAAACAAGGACATTATTGTAATTAATGGGTGGTGTAGGTGTAGGGATATAAAAGATAATGAATTCGAGGAAACATTTTTTGCTAACACTTAATAATTGGTATAGTTTGTTGACAGTTTAGGGCTTGAAAGGGATTAAAGAGAAAACTGTTCCGCAAAACTTATGGATGATGGTCTTGAATAAATTATGACAAAAGTTTTTTTTTGTCCAAAGATAAGATTTGATTTGTTTCTAATTTTTTTTCCTTTGATATTGGAAATTAGTCTTTCCATTTGTTATACTTATCACTTGCTGGTTCTTTAATTTTTGTTTATTGGTTAATATTGACATTTTGCTTAAACAGTAGTTTAAATCCATATACCATTATATTTTTATTTAAATAAAATTTCAACCATGAGATCTAGATATTCAATGGAAATAAAAGTAGTTTTGGCATTGAGTATATATTTTCGAATACTTACTTAAAGGGATTTTCAAGAAACTTTTTGTCTTCAGTACAGATCTTTTAGCCAAGTAAGTTAAGCAGCAAGAGAAAGATTGCACAGAAAAATTAATTAATTAATTATATGATTTAAGCTACTAAGTAATAAAAATCGACACTGCAGTTTAGGCTGTAGCCGATTAGGCAGACATTCTATCATCGTTAAGATTAGTCTAAGTGCGGAGCCACCAGGTAGGATTCTATTAATGGACAGTGAGTGACGTGGTTTTCGGATGCAAGAAATGCGCGTGCTACATGGGTTTTATTTGGGTTGGGGTCGAAATTCTGGCAGAGTCAAAATTCTTGTTACAAAATTCTATTTTCAAAATTCGGCTTTCTAAAATTCTGTTTTCAAAATTCAGTTTAGCAAAAAGCTCGCGCTTTTAAACATTTTCTAAACTTTTTTATTTTTAACAGAATTTCGTAAATTAATGTTCTTAAGCAAAAATTTCATTTAGTTGGTCAAAAAGTGGTGTAAGTGTTTTTTTTTACATTCTCCTGTGTTTTATTAACATTAATTTGTCAAAATCCTATTTGAGTTTTTCAAAAATATGACCTACTTCAATTTCAAATTAAGTAGTATTATGCTCTGTTCCCACCAAAACGAAATTCGATTTTTGATAGTTTTAATTGATAGAAAAGATTTCATGAAAATTTCATCGAAGTCTCAATGAAAACTCCAGTTTTCAACGAAATTTTAATGAAATCCTGGTCCACAAATTTAAAATCTCAAAACAAATTTGCTGGGAAATCTGATTTTGGTTAAGTGTAAATACAGTTTTTGTACTTTTTTTTGTTTATTTTCGTTAATATTACAAGTTATTTGAAAAAAAGCAGAATAGGCAGAATTTTATTTTTAGAAATGTTATACGACAGAATTTCAAAACAAAATTTTGAAGAGCAGAATTTTGACAAACAGAACTGGAAAAAAAATTTTGAAAAGCAGAATTTTGAAATCAGAACATCGACCCGCTCCCGTTTTGTTTTAAAGTTGGAATCAAAATCCATAACAACAATAAATCAATGCTTTTGTTGTTTCTTCAAAATGGAAAAAATCTGGCATTTTTAAGTTTCTCACGGGTTTTATTTTCGTCGTTCTTATGGTACTGCCCAGTATTTTTCATTATGAATTTTCACCGTTAACACTTACGTTTGATTTGCTTAGGAGCTTAATATTATTTCTACCTCTTTATATACCAAATTTTGTAAAGTCGAATATTCTGAAACACCCTGTTAGATTAAAATAGTACTAAAAATAACGGTAACTGCCATAAAATCTTTTTTTAGCAATTTTATAAAATCTTATCTTATCTCAAAAACGGCTCCATAACTTTTCTTGAAAAAAATCAATACATTTCGTTTGGTCAAAGCTACCTTTGAATGGAAAACCATTTTTCAAGTTGTTTATGGTACGTCCATTTTTTTATTTTTGTTTTTTTCAAAGCATAGTTGATTTGATTTCAGTAATTTTTCTATACAGAAACTTATAAGCAATGCAAATAGTTTTGCTTGCTTAAATTTTCAAAAAACTATTTTTTTTTTGGAATTTTAAGAAAATTTTCAAACTATTTTTTTTTAAATCCAATATTATGAAAACTAAACGGTCGATTTGTATAAAACTCGGTACTTAAGGTTTTTTTAAAAAATAACAGTACTTTCAATACAAATGTTAGAAAACTATAACGAATTTTTTTGTTCCTTAAGTCCACTCCTAGGATTTTTATTAAACTCTTTCTGTATGCTAAAATTTGTGGGACATTCTACCAAAAATTATAAAAATTTACAAATATTAATAGCACTTCTCATTTTTTTTTTTTAATTTTGAATTTTCTCATTATCGGCTAAACAGATTTAGAAGATATATTTACAGGGTGTCCTGTAAATAATGGATAACTTTTCAATTGGTTAAAGCAGGCCTTACGACCTTCCAGAAAATATATTAAAAAAATATTTTCTTAGATGTTATACTATGTTAAGATGTTTTTTTTCGAAAATTGTTAATAATTGTTAATAATAAATAATTTTTTCGTTTGTAAAAAAGGGTCAAATTTATTTTTGGAAAATTCGATATCTCAGAAACAAGCTGACAATTTTAAATAAATCATAAATAAATTTGTTCGATTTGCAAATATCATATTCAGTTAAGAATGAAAATGGCGTTCTTTTTTTTTAAACACACAAATAAGTTATTTTATCTAATCATTTCATGCTTTGACATTTTTCTCACAAAATTTCCATTTCTCTACATTAAGAGTATTCATGCAACGTCGTAAGTTTGCAAATTGTGTGAATTGATAAGCTTACACATTTATAGTTTGCATGAACGACCTTTTTGAAGCACAAAGATGTTTGGATGAGTTTAACCAGTTTGGTTAATTTTACGCACCAAATCCTTTGATAAGTTCAACCAAATTGTGTAAATCATTTCCCATACAAAATTTTATAGTTCATAAACCAAGAGATAAACTTACCCAATTTTTGAACTTATCTAGGATTAACGAAGTTGCTGGAATACCCTTATCATAATGTTGTTGAACACTCAGTGTCTTGACCATAAGGGCAATTAAGTGTGACTCAGTCATGCATTTGATTTAGTTTAATTTTATCAAATTTATTGCAAAGAAGTTTTTGAAAGCCGTACTTATAATTTCATGCGAAAACATTTGTTTCAATTTTGTATTTTGGGCATGCTCTCCATACATCCCAGTGTGCTCTGTGTATTAGTTTGAAAAAAAAAACAAAACTCAACAATTGACATTTTTGGAGTAAACACCAAAGCTTAAAGAATACAAAACCATATGGCTGCTGAAAAACGCAAAATCATGAATATTTTTGGGTTGTATCGTTTTTCTTCTAAACTGTCGCCAATGGCAACACAACGGAATGTTTATTTTATTTTAATAGATAAATTAAGTCAAATAAGGAAGCTAGCTTGGCTACCAGTACCTACTTTAATGCATCTAAATTAAAAAAAAAAGATAAAACAGATATATTGATCTCAAAAAATATATGGAAAGTAAATTTTAAACTATTAATCTCATGAGAAGAAGAGCTTTAAATATTCTGTTAGCTAGAAATAAACCTTACTTTCATCCAATTGATATTTTTAATAATATGTATTTTTCTCGCTATTTAATTCCGAAAGCACTACTCTACTGTAATCAAGTTTCGTTATTGATTTATAAGAACTCACTTTTGAGTTTTTGACTTGTATTTGATTAAAAACTGATAAAAAATATGTGTATACTCTTCTCAAAGCCAAGTATTTTAGATTTAAAATTAATTTGGCACAATAACTTTGTTATAAAAACTGTGAAATAATAATACATTAAATGAAATAATCTTAAAAAAAGAAAAAAAAAACAAATGCATTGTCTATTTAACATCGAAAGCATCTTTTTCTTCAAGACAGTTGATTTTTCTTTATCTCCACCACCCCAATAACTTGATTTTATAATAAAAAGTAGTAGAAGTAGGTATAATACCCAAACACATTCCATACAAACCAAATTTGATCGAAAAATGCGATTTCATCACGTTTTTCCACTAAATTTACTGTATTATTTATGAATGACCCTTTTTAAGAAAAAAATTCGCCCACTAAATGGATTTAAGTAGACCTTGAATTACTTTCCTATAGAAGAATTTTATTATTTTCTATAATGAACGATCTTAAATGATTTTATCTCTTGCCATAAAATATCCTTATTTCTCATTGTGGCTTAATTAAATATACTTAAATACTTTGTGTTGCATGAATATAATCTAAGAAAAATATTTATCTAACTCTGAATAACATTAATACCCCCTAAACAAAAAAAACTACATTAAAAAAAAATTATTTGTTTTATTTGGCACGTGGGAAAAATTTACTGATGACATTTCCTTGCTGAGCACCATATAATCTGCAATAAATTTGTCAAATAAACAAACTAGTCCATTGAAGCCTTACGTATTTCATTAGCATATCAATTCAAACAATCTTTCGAAAAAAAAGGAACAGTAATAATTAAATTTTACTAAGCTAATTTGCTCATATAAATTAGAGGTCAACATTTTCCTGTACATTTGGATACACATGAATTGGGGGCGTTTTGTTTGTATAAATTAGTGAATGTAATAATTTACCCAGGTCATTCCACCCTCCCATGTCTAGACAGATACCCCTAGGTAGGTTTTTTTTTTATATATCTTCTATTTTTTATCAGTATACAGATACATTTGTGTGACAGTCAAAGAATTGCTTTAGGGAGTTGGTACTTTGTTGACGGATCAACCTGTCGACAATTTATGGGGGTAAGGTTATTTTTAAACACCGCCAAAGGATACATTAGGAAAAACATGGTACCAGCATTTTCAGTAAGTCGATTCTCATTTTTTTTAATTCATTTTGTTGTTTTTAACATTTCCCGTAGAAAAGTGTTTTATATTATAACAACAGAATTATTTTAGCACTTTCAGACAACACTGTTCAAATAGATAGAAAGTGTGATTAAGTAAGTAAATGATTTACCAAAATGACAAAAATGATCTTTTTAAACACATGCAATAGCTATTTGTATTCCTCTGACAGTGAGGTCGGATATAGAGTTGACATATAAAATCTCACTTATAAATAAAATTTGCAGAATAAATTTGTTTTAACGTTGGCCTCTTTTTCTCAACCTCCAACCAACCAATAGAAAAAATATTAAACAAATGTTCTACATGGCGTATACTTACTATTTTTTCGATAAAATTAAGGTTTATCTAACAAAACAATGATGAAAAAGTCCAAATTGAGAGCTTTTTTCATCATGTTTGCTGTCTGTGCTTCCATCTTTATATCGAACCATAGAGTCTTAACGAATAATCGAATTCGTTTGTATTGAAAATGCTTTAAATTAAGATCGAGTAGATAATATGGCACCAGGAGAGATACAACAACTCTTTCAATTTATCTCAATCAGAACTTCTTAAGAAAATAGAAAAACAAAGTATTAAACTTAAGTAGGTATATAAATAGATAAGTTAGAATTTGCTACTTGGGTGGGATGTCCGTTTGAACAAAAAAAAGGTGGGTGAAGCTATTATGCTATGTACAGTGACTCACTTGCTTTATCTGAGGCAGAAATTGATTTTCTTGCTTGTCATTCCATTTGTTGATATTTGGAGACAGGCTGTTGTATACTAATCTTTATTTTAGTACCTTATTTATGAACAACATTACAATAAAATAAATTTATGTTAAGGGTGTTTTTTTTTTTCAAAGAAGATTTTTTTATATTGACTTTATTCGAAAGATAATCTTCTGGCATTATAATTTAAGTACAATTCCTAGCATATGACTGCCAAAGCTGATTCGGTCGTAGTCTAATCTGAAGGTCCAATTTTCGATGACTTTTTCCAACATTTGTGGCTGTATACCGGAAACAACGTGGCGAGAAGTGTAGTCCTCTAAGTGGTCAATTGTTTCGGGCTAATTGATAGAGATTAGCGACTCCACATATCCTAACAGAAAAAAGTCAAGTGGCGTTAAATTGCACTATCTTGAAGGCCAGTCCGTAACGTGAAACTATGCGGTTATCAAACTTTTGCTGTCTGTCATATTGTGCTTTTGTTGAAACCACAGCTTCTGCATATCATGGTAATTCAATTGATTAACAAAAAGTCAGTAATCATGGCACTGTAGCAATCTCCTTTGACTGTAAAGTTTGTTTTTTTAAGAAGTACGGACCAATTATATCACCAACCCATAAAGAACACCAACCAGTCAATTTTTGTGGATGAAACGGTATCTCAACATACACTTGAGTAGAGTTGGCCACGATATCAAACCAAACGACATTTTGGTATGTATCGTCTCGGTTTCGTTAAAACTGAAACATTTCAGTATCGTCTCGGTATCGGTATCGTTATCGCTATCGCTATCGGTCTCGTATTACTCTGTCTCGTTTGGTCTCGTATTGTAAAGTCTTGTTTCGGTATCGGTATCGGTATCGTCTGGTTTCGGTCTCATTCCAGTCACAAACAAAAATAAAATGCACGATTTCGTTACATGTTCTTGATCTTGTAGTTGAACCAATTTCAAGAATTGTTTATTTGTATAACTTAATTATATTGTTCAAACATCTATTACTACTGAAAGTATCGGTAAATATCGGTCCCAAAAGAACGGTTTCTTATAACTCGGTCTCGCATAACTCAGTCTCGTTTAGTCTCGTATAACAAAGTCTCAGTTTGGTATCGTTTCGAATGCCTTGGAGCTGGTATCGTCTCAGTATCGGTTGGGTTCCTGATACCGATATCAACCGATACTGAGACTTTTCTGATATCGGGGCCAGCCATACACTTGAGGATTATCATCACTCAAAATACTACAGTTTTGTTTAGTGACGTATCCATTCAACTAAAAGAGAGCTTCATCGCTAAGAAAATTCGTGTGGTACGTATTTCGAAAAAAGCCATATTTTCAAAATAAATTTGCACAATTTGGAAGCGGTGTTCAGGTGCCTGTCTATTCATGTTGAAATGCTAAACCAAACTAAAAATAAATCACTAGACAGCTGACAAAACGGCCGCCAGCTCAAATAGTGTTGCCAATTTTAAGTTCTATACTAAAAACATCACCCTTAAGTAAGAAGTCTTCGAAGAATTTACTAAGAAAACCATTTTTTTTATTATTTTGTTGAATGTTGTCGATCACCTTATTTACGAGAAATACAGCAAGATTAAATCCTTTAAGAAGGATCCTAGCTGAGCATTACAAGTTCTTCTAAGTAAAATTGTGTGCTTATAGTGAAGTATAGAAAATTCAAAATTTTAATGAGATTTCTACTAATTTTCCACTATTTTTTATATTTAGCACTATTATAATTAAGTTTTAACTTTTTTCATGCTTTAATTTTTTTCTGTATTCTAAAACAACTTTTTGCTAAAGTTAATTATTAAACTGCTTAAACGTTTCCTTAAAAAGCAGGTAACCCTATTTTGTGTTGTCAAAATTGATTGACATTTTGAAATGAAGTGTCAAATTAAGTTGAACTCTTCGTCAATTAAAGTTAATTGAGTGAAACATTTGAAGGGATGCAGGGAATAACGATCAATCAGGTTTTTCCGGTTTTCCGGAATTCAATTTCATTAATTTCTTTAGGTTTTTGTTGTGCTGAACTCGTTTATAAAACTTGAAATATTCCATCACATCAGGCTTTTGAAATACTCCTGTTAGAAAATCAAAAAATCCGTAGCAATTATAATCTTTTCTTTTGTATTTTGACCCTAATCATTATCATTCTTTTCTAAATCGTTTCATGTTTCAATTTGTTTTTAAGAGACCTAGAAGATGATACTATAATATCATTTTCGACAGAAATGGACTTTGATCGCTCTTTCCCATGGTCCTTTCTTTCTTTTGCTGAGGGTACGGTAACCATCCATCCTGGGTTTTCAGTGAAAGTTTTGCAAAACATGCCATACTTTCAAGAATTTGGCCGGTATCTTCTATTTCGACAAAAGATCTAATGCTTGAATAATAATGAAGCCTCAAAAAGAATAACTTTTATATTTTTGATCAAAATTTATTTCAATTTCTTACCACAACATACATAAATCATTTTTTGCTAGCAAATCATTTGTAAGCAGTTTTTGAACTTGGAAGCGGCCCTTTATGTAATTTTCCAAGATGTCGGAATTTTAAATAAAGCAATTCCTCATTCCTCATTATAAATCTTATTGGCAAGATTGGTAAGCTGAGATTTTTTCAAAAGAAAGCGAAATTAAAATTGATTACTCTCATTTGGGTAAAATATTTGTTGCTTCATCTCGGAAAAAAGATTTTTTTTCGCAGACTTTTATAAATTATAGAGTTTAGCTTGAGCTTGTGTGTTATGAGGGTGGAGTAAACAACAACTAAATTACATCTGCTTACTCCCTCTTTGTTAAGAAAAGTCTGTTCTAAAATAAGGGTAAAAACTTCTTCGAGTACATATAAGTTTGAAATGGGTACCATCATCGAGGAAAGTAGTTCCAACTAAATTACGTAAGGCCATTTGCTGATAGGAATCTTAACTATTTAATTTCATTATTAGAGCTAACGAGTATATGACAGTTCACGGTGCGGAAAAAGTAGAACAGTAGCTCTAAAGACGCTGATACGACGTTCTCTTTTTTTCTAAGTGCACGTAAGTGCTTATGTTATACTTAAATATTTAAGTTCAACTTCAGAAAATGGGCCCATGGCCGAATTGAATCTCAATGGATTGAAGACGGTAAACAAAGAGATAGCGGAATTGAAAACGTCAAAAAATGGCAGATTATCGATCCATTCGTTTTGCAGAACATCTAATTCATAGACGTTCGGAAAAACGAACGAAATGACGTTTTCAATTGGAATTTCTTTTGTTTTTCTGTTCTCAATTCATACGGATTCAAATTTATCGAATATCAGAATAGCCGTGTGTAGTCCATTTTTTCAGTGTGAAATTATCCAGGTCTTGGGCTTATTTCCAAAAACATGATTTTCAGTCAAATATTATAGAACCTGAGCTTATCTCTTATCAAATGTAGTGAGTTTACTTGAGAATAAATGAACTGATATTTCTGAGAGGGCCTAGAGATACAAAAAATTATTTTAACAGAGGTATAATCTTGATTTTGTACGAAGGATATTTTCATATTTTCACATCACAGTTTCTATAGATTTTTGACAATAGTATAGATAGATAGTTTTGGGATTTATTTGTGCAATTCAGGGTGAGCAAGTGAAATGAGTTTCAACCACGATTTAAATATGTGTGCAATTGGTTTTAATTATACGTGTCTACTACTTAATCATAATCAACGACAATTTGGTTACCACACACACACCTGTGTGTCTAGTTGTTCGGCGTCAGCCTAAACGGCTGTATTGATTTTCTTCAAACTTTGGTACATAGTGGTTGTTGGCAATCCCAGCACAACCTCCTGAACCACCAAGAACCAGTTTTTATTTTCAAAATTTTTGAAAACAGTGGAACCGATTTTATTATGCAGAATATCCACAGAGATCAAATAGTGCCTATTTATGTGGCAATTCATGCCAAATCATTAAGTTCTTGACCCAACCTTTTTCGATTTCACTCATTTTTGATATGTTGTGGTATGTATTGAAAATATCTTGAACACCAACTTTCAGCCATAAACATAATATTCCCAATCGGTTTTGAGTAATCACATTTTTTTAATTTTTGATAAAATTTCTTTCAATTATCAATAGACAAGTAATTAATATCGACACCTTAAAATGTTGGATATTAATCTTTTCTTCTCTAAATGTATGAACATAAAAAAATGATTTGAAGTAATTATAATCCAGTTATTAAAGCTTGAAAATTTAAATCGTCATTATCAAAAAGTCTTTTAAGCTAAAAATTAATTTGTGACTAAAATTTTTTCTATTTTTTTTTTTAATTTTTGGAAAAAAAATCCTTTTTTTAATTATGTATCTATAATTTCACTTCTTTAATACGGTATTTCGTCAATAATATTTTAAAGCATGGTTCTTGGATATATTCTAAAAAAATCGTATAGGGAGGAAACTCAATCTTTCCTCCCTGAGGCAGAGGGGCAATTTCTGAAAAGTTAACTTTAAATGTTTTTTTGCTATTCCTCAAAATATAAGAAAAGATTTTTACGTTTGGTTTTCGGTATTTGATTTAAAATTAATAACGGTATTGAATATCGAACACAGAAATAGCACTTAAAAATGCTAAATTTTGAAAAATATCAACTTCAAGAAAAAGTTTTGACTTCGAAAATCGATGGCCCAAAAAGTTTTCACTAAAGCAACTTGATTTAAAAACAAACAACAAATAGAGTAGGTATAAGCTTTCAAAAAATTGTAGCATATTGTGCTTTCGTTGATTTTTAGGGATTTGTTTTTGCATTCAAAGTTATGTTTTTAGAAATTGCCCTTCTGCCTTAGGAGATAGAGTTTCCCCCATACGATTTTTTTTAGATTATATCCAAAAATCTTGACCTTAAATAATATTGACGAGATGCCGTATTCAAAAAAGTGATGAAGATAAATCCAAAAAATGTTTTTTTTTTTCAAAAATAAAAAAAGAAAATTAAAAATATTGTGATCTCAAATTGATTTTCAGCTTAAACTTTGTGTAATAAAGAGTAGAATTTTTGGAACTTTATGTTTTTTTTTTTTTAATTGAAGAGTCTCACTTTTTTGAAAATGAAAATTTAAATTTTGGATTATAATTGTTTCGAATAATTTGTTCGGTGTACATTTTTTTTTTTGAAAGAAAATGAATGGAGTAAAATTGAAAAGGTATGGGCGAAAAACTCAGTGGTTTGACATGGAATATGCCTCACATACAGAAGTTCCATAATTTTTGAAAAAGGGCTTTTTTTTTGATTTTTAGAAAAATTTAAAATTAAAATTTAATGTCATAACTTTTTGAAAACTCAATCCATATTTCGAAAACAACTTAAACGATTTTTTGAAAACTTGTAGCTGGAACGGTTTTTAATACAAAATACATATTGCAAAAAATTATGCTATACTAAGGGTACGTTCGATACAAAATTAAAAAAAAATTTTTTTTAATTGTTTTTTGTTTTTAATTGTCAACTTAAAATTTGCATAGAAAAATTATTTCTTAAAAATATTTCGAAAATGTTTTGAATAAAAAATATTTTTTTTTTAACTGCTCCAACGATTTTCAATTTTTTTCGCATGGATTTTTATATTCAAGAATTAATTTGCCATATCTTTCAATCTACTCAAATTATGAAAAAAGTTGTTTTAGCACATAATGAATGCCAAAATATTTTTCTTTGATGTTTCTTCACACACAAAAATAAAATATTAAGATATTTAAACACAAAGGCAAGTATGTACGACCCAGTTGTGTATTTGATTTTAAAACAAATTGACTTTTTTTTTAAGTTGATATTTCAAATAACTTTATTCTGTCACCAATATGCCAGCAAAATATTTTTCAGCGTTTTCACTATAAATTTCAAGAAAATAGTTAAAAATCGAGATTTCTTGTGCCAATTATACGTATGCAGGTAGCCCTTTCAAAATCCGTTACTTACAGTACAACCCACTGAAGTAGTTTTTTAACTAAAAATTTAAATGTGTAGATAATTCTTTAGATAGTTGCAGGAAATCATTTATTTTAGAATACTGCTTCGTTTTATTTTTGTCGACCAAATTTTTAATTTTTTTTTTTAAGTTTTAAAGAAATTTTTTCAGAGATTTTGTTTTAGAAGTACATATGCAGCATCTTTTGAAAAAATTAAAACAAAATTGAATCCATACGTTCTTAAAAATGCTTTAAACGAAGAAGTCTAAGCCGAAGAGTTTCAAAAACATGACACGGTTGGTCACGCTAATTTGAGTTTGGAATTTTATGATGCCTAGTTCCTTCAGACGAATTTAAAAAAAAAATATATTTGAAATTTTTGGACCAAACGTAGAAGAGCCCTTAAAGGGAATTTAAGAGAGCTTTCAATATATCTCCGGGAACCATTTTAAGTGAACAAAATGAAAAAGAAAGCATTAGAATTTAAAATTGACCTTAAAGGGCAAATATACGTAACACGTGTGAGCACCTAACGATGTACGTATGCAATCATACATATGAGTAGTTATCTCTATCTTAAAATAAATTATATTTGGAAAATATTCTAAAAATTAAGCGAAGTATCTTTACAAGAAATATGCGTATACTGTACCTATAAGTACTAATAGGTAAAGGTAACGAAAAAAAAAACATATTGTAAATATCTTGTCAGTGTGAATTTGTATGTGGTTTGAGATAGCAGATTTTACCCACAGTACCTACTTAAGGCTTTTCCTTACCCTTCTTCATTGCATGAATTCTTATCTATAAAGAATTCAAAAGGGTAAAAAAGGATACAAAATCTTTCTTAAATCCTTCAGCTTCATATATTTTCTGTGAAGGTCATTGAACTACCAAAACATTGACAAAAAAAAATCAAATAAAGCCAAGAATGAACATAAATATCATACCTAGGCCCACGTTCAATCGTATACTCCGGCTACCTTTTATAAATAGTAATATACTGTAACAATGGATTACGAAGTCAACCACTTAGTCCCTACTATAAAACCACACTTTAGCTCAATTTTCCCTGACCAAATACATATCTTAGTTTTATTCTTGTCGTCCCGAAACCATTTCAACGTACTAATAAAAACAAAAAAAAAAAACTTACCGACAAAAGTAATAAATTTAATATTACGCTCATGACCTAGAAGTTTTTTTTTACTATCACAATATCACTTTAGTCACTCTTATACAGAATATACCAAACGTTAATAATTTTCTTAAGTGATTCAAATGGTCTCCTAGCGTAACGTTCCTTCTAAAAAATCTTATTTATGCTTCCATTAATTTTTGTGTGCTCTTTTTTTTTTGTGAAAAATTCAATATCATCACTGAAAACGATTTGGGAAAAGGCTTTCATTGAGTTACCCCAAACATTTATTCAGTTTTAAAGGACTTTCAATTTAAATTCTCAATGTCATAGACATGAACTTTAAGATTCCCTTGTCAATCCTTAATGGAATGTTTGTAGGTAGGCAAGCATCCGGAAGTATATTCGGAAAAAGAAAATTCGGAAGTATTTCAGAAGTTTTATTTTGTTTTATTTTTCTAGAAAAATAAATTAACTTACAACAAGAATAATCTTAAGTCCCCCTTGAATCTGAATCCTACCATGTCTTAAGATAAGAATAATTTGTTATGTTCTTGCTTATAATTTGCAAAACAAAAGTTCCTATGAGGAGGCACTTCATTAATCCCAACCATCAGGGGACAATTAATAAAGTGGGGGAAAGTTTTCCTTTTTCTAACATTGTTGTTGTAGGTGGTGCTTTGTTTCCGGAATGTGTTTTGTGGGTGTATGTGAATCATTCACACAAAGGACAGAAATATCGATTTGTTTATCGAAAATCAAAAGCGAAATATAAGCCTCAACAGATGTTGAAAGCAAAATAAATAAGCCTATAACCGTTTATTATGAGATTAAAAGGTGATTATTTTTATCTCTGTATTTTTTGTTTTGCTGTTGTTGTGTGGGTGGAATGTTTAAGTGATATTATGTCAATTAATAAATCAAGTGCTGGATCGTTGAAGTGGTTAACTAATTTATAATGTTAAAAAGACTTTCGAAACTAAATATTTCGCAATATTACAAGAATCGAAAAACTAATCGTAGAAATATTTGGTTGGTGGTAATTTATAGAAAAGAAAATATTGTGGGTTTCAAGAGTGACTAATATTCTTCTGAGATTAATTTTGTTATAAAAACAAATTAACATTTATTATTTTTCTTATCTTTAGTTATTCAAGATAGATACCTATTAAGAAGTTCAGCACTCAAAACTCGAGTGCTTGCTAATAACATTATTGCCTAACTGACAAACTTCAAGAAAATAAATTGTTAATAACCTAAAAATGTAGAAACTTTATTTTTCGATTTAATATTGGAATAACCATGTTATAAATTGATTAAAAATTAACGTTTCTATACAAATTATTGATAGTAGTTTTGTGCACACGCCCTTGATTTTGATTGCGTATTTACACTAATCACAAAATTAAAGAAATTAATACTGACTACTGACTACTGACTACTGATATATACCCATACACTCCAACATTGAAGAAAAATATGGCAAGAATAAATCCATAATTTAAAAGCAGTCTTTAGTGTGGAGATAAACTGAGCTACTTATTATTATATGAGCAACTTATTATTATTTTCTGCAGCATTGAACGCTGCCGTCAGACATTCCAGTAATCTTTCCAGTCAGTGCTGTAAAATTGGTTGGTTGGTGGATGGATAATATCGAAACGTCACATTTAGGTTAAGACAAATAAAAACAAATATATACTCGGTCTTATACTCTCACTCTCTCTCGCACTTACTACGCAATTTTTGTGTGGTGCAACTATTTAATAATTTTTTTTTTTCATTTTGCACAGAAGTGTATATAATTTATATGCCTTCGGCTTTTGTATATCGCGTAAATCTTATCACAAAATTCATGTTTGCCGTTTTATTCAAGGTATGAGTGGAGTTATTAGTTTCTCATACTTAACGTCTTGGATTGATTTTTATGCTTCCTTCCTTAAACTGAAAAGAGTTTTTTTTTATTATTAAGCTCAGTCATCTTAACTTGTCCTAAGACTTTTTGGCTACGCAATCGGTGTTTCTTTTGATGGGTGACATTGAATAATCTGAAACCTTGAAGTTTTATAGACGGCTTGCGGTCAGTATATAAAAAAAAGATAAAAAGGTACAGGTTTTATTTCTTGAAGTTAAAATTGCTATATTTTTTTTTTGGTAGAATTTTTAAAGCTCGTGAATAAAATTATAATTTTTTTTAATTATAATAAGAAAGATTTAATTTTTGTCTCAATATTTGATAAGATTTCCATTGTTAGCTTGATATGCGAGATTTAAGTATTGCACTCCTGTTATGCAAAGTTCACTTGAAATTTTCTAATTTGAAATACAAAATGGACTTGGTTAGAATGCGTTTACCATTCGTTAAAAATATTTTTTTCACGTTGATTTTGAGGCTGTAGACCTTATCTTATTTAAGCTTCTCATATGTGGGTTATTTTCAGAAAATGGTTTTTCCAAAGATGATCGATTGGTCTAAAAGGTCCAAAATTTAATAAACTAAATCTGTTTCATAACAGATTTAAACCAAGGGTATACTACTTTGTTTGTTTATAATTTTTGATTAAATGAAAGGGGAAAATGTTTTATTTAATGTCAGCAATTATGTATGAAATACAATACCAGGTAAATATCCGCCTCTGTTAGTCTGACAAATATGAGCCCTTTTGAGCACGTTTTTCATTACATTCTCACATAGTTCACACGGTATTTTATTAATTTCATCACGAATATTTTGTTAGAGTTGCTCAAACATTTCTGGTTTGTTTGCATAAACCTTGCTTTTCAGATATCCCGACAAAAAAAATCCGGGCCAGTCAAATCAGGTGACCGTGGAGGCCAATCAACATCAACATTTCTTGAAATAACTTGATGTGCAAAAAGGTATCGCAGTAATTCCATTGTAATCCTGGCTGTATGCGATGTGGCACCGTCTTGTTGATACCACATGTTAATAAAGCCCAAAGCATGCATTTGTGGCGTTAAAAAATTTTCAAAGTTGTTCTTTGAAGACCAAACTCTTGAGCACGGCGTCGAATTAAGGTTGATGGATTGTTTTGAACACTTCCTTGAGCAGCAGTAATGTTTTCAGTCGATCTTGCAGTACGTTGTGGTCCATGCTTGTACCTATCACCTACAGACCCTCTTTCTTCGAAATCATTTTCTACACGATAAAAAATGCGTTTTGTTGGCACGTTGTTTCTCCCAAAAATTTTTAACGTAACTTTCTCATCGTCACAGAAATCGATGATTGATCTTAATAAAATGTTTTAACAGTTAAAAGATTTTCCACAATAAATTTGCCACGAGTTTACTTCACGACTGCCAAATATGAACTATCAAGACTAATGTTTACCAAAATGGCGGCAGAACAAAGTAGTATACCTTCGCGGTGAACACCCTGTATATGTGATATATATTAGCAAACGAAAATATCTAAAAAGCCACGAAATCATCATTAAAGGTTTACAAGTTAAGGTGATTTCTCAGAATTTTTTAATTTGTAGGTATATAATTTTTATTAAAATTTGATTCGAAGTCACAATGAAGATTGTTAGCAATTTATGTTGTGGCCTTGAAAGCCAGCTTTAAGAATTCATGAAAAACAAAAAGAATTTAAATAAAAGACTATTACTAGACCAGTAATTGAAAATAAGCTACTTTTTACGACCAACTAGTGACATTTATAAATCATTTTCTTGTAGAGACAATGTATGCATGCAGCATATAAATGTATGTAAAGGGTTTTTCAACAGGGACGCTACAAAAGTAGAGTGACAAGGACAGCAAACGACGCCATATTTCTTGCCGCTCTTTTGACATTTCTCTTCAGTAAGGTTTGCCATTTCATCATGGAAAAATATACGAGCCAACAACGAGTCGAAATTATTAAAGTTTACTACCGAAATTTGGAGTCAGTGGCCTCAACGTTAAGAGTGCTACGTCCAATTTATGGTCGTCATAATCGTCTTAGCAGATCAACAATTAAGCGTCTAGTGGAAACATTTTAATCCACAGGCACAGTACAAAATGTTCCCGTGCCAGTGAGACAAAGAAGTGCCCGTAGTGTCGAGAATATTGCTGCCGCTGAGGCTTCAGTTGCAGAAAACCCAAATGTGTCTCTCACACGTCATTCTCAAGCGTTCGGCATCTCTGTGATCTAGTTGTGGCGAATTTTGTGAAAAGATCTTGGCCTACATCCTTATAAGTTTAAATTGACGCAAGAACTGAAGCCGCTTGACCGCCAGAAGCGTCGTATGTTCGTGAATTGGGCTGAGCAACAACTTGAAAATGATTACGATTTTCATCGAAAAATCATCTTCAGCGATGAGGCTCATTTCTGGCTGAATGGCTTCTCAATAAACAAAAAATGCGGTATTGGTCAGGCAGTAATCCACACGTACTCCATGAGTCATCATTGCATCCCGAAAAAAATACGGTTTGGTGTGGTTTATGGGCTGGTGGGGTCATTGGGCCGTACTTCTTCCGTGATGATCAAGACCGGCACGTTACTGCGAATGGGGATCGATACCGTTCAAAGATAACCGAATATTTTTGGCCTCAATTGGATGATATAGACTTGGAGGACATGTGGTTCCAACAGGACGGCGCCACAAGCCACACAGCGAATGTCACAATCAATTTATTGGATACCAAGTTTGGAGAACGTGTTATCACACGAAATGGTCCAGTCGCTTGGCCGCCTCGGTCGCGCGATTTGACGCCGTTAGACTATTTCCTGTGGGGGCTACGTGAAGTCTATGGTCTATGCCAACAAGCCAGGAACGATTGATGAACTTCGTATGAATATCGAACGTGAAATTGCAGCAGTATCGGCCGATTTATGCTTGAAAACCGTCGCAAATTGGGTTCAGCGTCTGAACTTCTGCAAGCGTGCCCGTGGTGGCCATGCAAAAGAAATCAAGTTCCATACATAATGGCATCAAACGTACTCGTACTTTCACAAAAATATAGAATTTCATTGATGTCCAAACCCGTTTTTGTTTTTATTTAAAAAAAATTTTTGTAGCGCTCTTATTGAACAACCCGATATAAACTTACCAAAGAATTGTCATAATAAACCTTTGTTATGTACAACATATACGAAGTGAAGAAGTACAAAGGTATACAATGCGTTGGTATGCGATCCAAAAGTCTAAATTAATGAAAAAAACATGAATTTCCGAGAAATTGTGAATTTTTTCCAGAAAATAAATTGATTAATATTCCATTAAAGGAAAATCTCACATGTCAACAATTGTGATATCTCTCTTGAAAAATCGTTATCAAATCGCAAAGTGGATTTCCACGGAAACAAAACAATTTCATGTATTTAAGGGTTTCCCCAACAAAAATGTAAGACAATATTCATTTAATACCTAGTTACTCGAAATATAAAACTCAAATAAAAAAAAAATCTTAAACAAACTGTTTCAAATGTTATCTTTGCCATTAAACTACTTTATTTTAAATCTAATTAACCAAAAATCCATTTGTATTTATTTTTAGATTCCTTTGGGCGGTGGTGGTCCGAAAAACCAGAAAGTCACATCAATTAAAATGACAGACAACCCCTCAGCTCAAGTTCTTCCGCCATCAGTTCCTCAGTTATCAACTCAATGGAATACCAAAGAGATTCCAATTAATGAAGTCACATCGTTCAACTATGACGATGAATATCAAGTATTCGTTCTCAAACAATATAATAGCAATTCCAGCAGCAGCAGCAGCAGCATTGATGCCATCAACCAAAACGAAATTGACAAAAACATTATTATGACAGCAAATATCAAAGAAAACAAGAGCCGCGGTACAATCTCCACAGAAGCACAACATCTCTATGAAGGCATTGAAAATTAAATAATTGAAATTTACACCTCCCTGCAAATATAAAAGCAACCCCAAAGTACTCCTCCATTTGTCTTAATTTTCCAAAAACTACCCTCCTTCCATTAACCATTACAATTCCCCCCAAAACCACAATAACAGAGTGCAGAAGAAGCAAACGAAATCATCCCCCTAAAAAATACTGTACATAACGAGATTATCATAACGAATTCTCTAATTAGCAAGCCCCCAAATCCTGGCTATAAATCACGTTAAATCTAGGATATTCATTTTTATTGTTTTTTGTTTGTTTGTTATATACATTTACATATATATTTTCATTCGCTTCTTCGAGCTTCGTTCCACTCCCCTCTACCTAGAATAGGAAACTATGATAACACGGCTCTACACAACCGAAGAAGACCCCAATTTGTGTTCAATTATTTGGGGTGCAAACTTGTCGCGCGACGATGAGATTGATGTCAGCAGCATTAGCGAGGATGCGCCCACAGCAAATGGGGTGAGTTGAAAAATAAAATAAAAATATTTCACTTCCAGGATCAAGAAGAGAATTCCAGTTGATACTGTGTCTTATCTTGATTATTATAAAATTTAACTTCTCGAGCATAAGAATTTATTTTACAGATTCAATGCCCCAGGGAGATTTTATTTCCTCTTTGAAATTGTTTCTCTACATAATGTCCTGATGGGAAATTATTGCAAAACCATTCTAATTTTTCGTTTCTTTGAATTCTTATGTTTTTTTCTGTTTTTTTTTTGCTTGTAGTTGCAAATCCAAGAGGATCCTAGAACTGACGCCTTACGAGAATTATCATATGGAATCGTTTTACCCATCATTTGTGCTCTGGGGATTATTGGTAATGTCCTTAATCTTATCGTCCTGACAAGAAGAAATATGCGTGGAACAGCGTACATCTATATGCGAGGTGAGTCGATTTTGTTTTTATAAATTAGGGGTAATTTTATAAATTCTGATATGGGGCGCGTTTCTGTCTGTGAATATTAACAGGTCAATTTAGGTTATTGAGATCTCTACAGCCTCATCAATATAGGAACTGGAAATTCCTTGAAATTGTTTGATTTACTTTATTAATTATTATTCGTCAGAATCTTGTTCTTTTTTTTTTCTTTTTGAATAGAGCTGATTATACGGAAATTCCTGAGGCTAGCTAATTAATCCAATTTTGAATTTTTCCTCACAATATTTCTTTGCTCCTCTTTAATCAGGGTATTTTATTCGTATAGCTAGTACATATTTCGTTTTACTATAGTATTTAGGTTTATGGGGCCAAATTTGTATATTTTATTTTTAATGAATAGGATATAGCCATTAAATTACATTATTATTTTTTTATGGAACAGAAAGTACTTACTAAAAGTAATGTGTTCATTATTTTTTTATATAAACACACCTTTTTCAGTTTTTTTTTTGTTCTTTAATAGAAAAATTATAAACACGCGAAATTTTTATTTAAGAAATACACGCAAAGATAAAGTAATATAAATTCAAAGCTTACACCCAAAAATGAGATTAAACATCATTTAACATACTTACTTTCTTAGCCTTTTTTTATTTGGAACCTTTTTTTGGAATATTTTCGTTAATTTCACATATTATCTTTGCCACAAGTATTCTAATTGTCATTAGGTAGGTACGCTCAAAATTGTATATCAAACTTCACTTAAGGATGATTATAGGCTAAAACCTAAACCATTGGATATTTATATATTTTTTTTTAAGCCTGGTACCTGCGAATTTTGGTTAACTATCGCACCAACAGTTTATTTAATTTTTTTTTTTGAATTTTTAAATATATATTCTTTCTCAAATAAAGGGACCTCTCCACAGATTGTTCTTGAATAAATTTAATAAAGAACATTCGACAGAAATGTAAGGAAGGTGGTCAAGGAACTAGGGCTGGTGACGATATCAAACCAAACGAAACTTTTGTGTGTATCAACTCGGTATTGTCCAAATCGAAAAACTTCAGGTATTGGTCTCATATAACTCAATATCGTTTGGGCTCGTATAACAGTATCAGTATCTCAGTATCGTCACCGGTCTCGTTGGGTTTCGGTTTGGTCTCAGTCACAAACGAAAATTATATGCAAGACTTGAATAGAGTTTCGACTCACAGTCTTAAATAAGCCTAAAAATCGACCCTGAAAAGCCTTTAAATAAGGGAGTAACGGGCATATGCGAGATAAAAGTTTCTAGCAAAGATATTTCAAAATATGTAATAAAAGAGTACTATAACCAAAAATTACTAAAAATAACATACTCAAATCATGCTATACAGGCCCATGCACACTGTTTTCTTATATTTCATTTACTCTCTTAAACTAGAAAAATATTCCGACAAAGTAGATTTTTGGTGTGAACCCTTATTTATATGTCTCGTGCTGGTCCAGCAAAAACTTCTCAGTAAGAAGGGGTAAATGGGGTTTTACTGACGTCTTTTTTGAATTTTTCGAAAACTTTAAACTAAACAAGGAAAAAAGAGAGTTAAAAAAAAAATATTGTGAAACACCTCTTGAAACTGGTACAGAGGTGAAAGTTAGTGGACATATTTTATGGATGAATAATCAAACATTTCCATCAGCTTTTATTACTGTACCCATTTCGAAAGGGTGATTTCAAAATTTCCCCATTCGTTGAAAAAAACACCCTTTATGTACAAATATTTTTTAGAAGGCTATTTAACTCTTGTTTAATATGACAAACAGAACTTGTTGACCAAGTTAAATCATTGTGCCATTTTAATTTCGTATTATTTTACTTGTTTCGCTGATAACAATTTAGTTATCATTTTTATAAAACGGACTGTAAATTATTTAAAAGAAGCCGTATCAGTTTTAATTTAATTACATAAGATTGGGTATTGAAAAACACCCTTAAAACATGAGCCATATGTTTAACTAAAACCAAGATAAATATTTTTTAGTTAGCTAAACTTTCATATTCTTCCAACTCAAAAATGACTTTTTCAAAAACCATAGTAAGTTTTCCAATTATCTTTGGATACTATTGATCTGTGTAGACTCCTATCTTCAAATTTTATTGTCATGAATATTTTTGAAACTTTTCTTGGTTTTGAAAATGTCCTTTTCCATCCCTCTTATGGCTTGGGTTGAGAGGGGTGTAAATCAACAATGTGGTCTTATGGTTTTAAGTGCGTTGAATCCAACGAGAGTTTTCCCGTCATCATCTGACATCTGGTTCTCGATTTATAGTCAAATGTTCACAAAGTTTCGAAGTTTTAACCATAAAAGTGGCAACCCTCTTCTCTTCCTTCGAATAGTGTTGCCACCATGGCAGCACTTTTTAAAAGTAAAGTTAGGGTATTTAATATTTTAATATTTAATATCAACCCTTTAGGTTGCCCTCATATCATGCTCTAACACGCCCCTATTATAAGAAATAAGGAAATGTGAAGGTCAAATTTTTAAATTATATCTCCAAAATGATTACTTCTAAAAAAAAAATTGTCATTATCGTTTTTGAGTGCAATTTCATAAGCTCTAATTTTTTGATTGGCTTTTTTCCTTGCTTAGTTTAAGGTTTTCGAGACATTTAAAAACGACGTAAGTAAAACCCCACTTACTCCTTCTTACCCACCTCATAGGAAACTTCTTCGGTGAAACTAAAAAGTTTTTGTAGGACATGCACGAGACTTAAAAAAAAGAGTTCACACCATAAATCAGTTTTAGAGTTTTAGAGAATAAATTATGAAATATAAGAAAACAGTGTGTATGGACCTTTAAAGCACGATTCGAGTATGTTCCGCAACAGTAATTCAAAGTTATTTTTGGCTAAGTGCTCTTTTATTACATATTTTCGAAAAATCTTTGCTAGAAACTTTTATTTCACATGTGCCAGTTAGGTTTTAAAAATAATATCGAGTTGCTGGCTTATAACCACTGAAGCGATTTTCTTCAAATTTTGAACTTGAGATGTTTTTTTTTGTAATTCTCAAGAGGAGAAATTGAACTCTTGCTTTAGTTCCGAAAATAATGGTAGGTGCCTACTTTCCACACAACCGTTAAAGAAAAGCTTTAGTATTTATCTCACAATGGCTCTTACGATTTTGATAAAAAATAATAAGTGAAAATTGAAAAAAAACCGTTATTAATGCTACGTCTCATAAAACGTGTTTTTTTTTTTAAATTTTCTCACTAAGCACATTTGTACATGGATAATTTACAATTTCCATGGGGAAAAAATAAAAATGTTCAAAACAATTTTTTCTCCTATTCTGTGCATATAGGTTGAAAATTGATTGCCTTGGCCTAAGCAATCCATTGAACCATTAATTTACCCTTTATTAATTAACTGTAGGCATAAAAATGGAAAATAAGTTTTGCTAAGCAAAAACTATTTGCATGAAAAATAATGCTGTTTTTTTTTTTAAGTTTGAACTGGCCATTCAAACAAATATTTTTATTCACGACGCTATTTTTTCGCAAGTAAAACAATTACGTTTTAATTATTTCTTGCATGACATTTCATGACAGCAATTTTGTATTTCATTTTTTATTTTTTTTGCATGCTAAGCTACATGAATATATTTTTATATTATATTAAAAGTGTCCCATGTCTCTAAAGCCATACTTTTAATTTAATACTTTTTACGTTACATTTTTGTTGCCTCGAACTACAATTGCTATTTTTAAAAAAATATTCTTTTTAAAAGACCTCATTAAGAAAATTAAGGACAAAAATTTTTTATTAAATATTTCAATTTTTAAAATGACTGGTTTTTACATGCAAGATCTTTGATAATTTTTCGGACCTAAAAATTTTCAATTTATTTTTTTAAATTAGTTTTTAAATAGGATGATAAATGGATATAAATGGATGATAAATATTTTGTTTTACTGTTCAATTACTAAAGAAAAACAATATTGGATTCGCTTGCTCACTTTTTGACCAAACAAAATTAGTCGAGGGATCAGTGATCTTATTTTTCTTGTTCTTTTTCTTTCTTGTATGCGGTGGTATGATCGCTTTCAGAAAATATTTTTTCTTTTGAAATAATATTCAAAAATGATTTCATGATTTTTTTCCTACATTTTCATTTACAAAAAAAAAACAATACTTCCAGCCCTCGAAACTCGAGTCAATAACATTATTTTCTAATTGACAAACTTTAACATAAAACTTTAGAAAACTTAATTTTTCGATATAACGTTGGATTAGGTGTTATATGTTATAAATTTTAATTATAATATTGATGTTTCCATACAAATTATCGATAGAAAGTTATTCACGCTAGTTACACAGTTTGCTGCATATGACCTTGATTGCCTACTTACTCATCAACAAATTTAAGAAATTAAGCGCACCACGCAAAAATAAACCAGCAGTCTTTAGCGTGGAGAAAAGCTGAGCTACATGTTATTATTATCTGTATCACTGAACGGTGCCATCGGACATTCCAATAATCATTCTAGTCAGTTCTGGAAAATTAGTTGGTTGGTGAGTGGAAAAAAACGAAACGTCACATTTAGGTTAAGACAAATAAAAACAAATAAATACTCGGTCGCGCTCGCAGTTAGTTTACAATTTTCCTTTATTGTTTTTTATTTTTGTGCCTAATTTATTTAATAATTTTTTACATTCTGCACTTCTGTGCAATACATAACTTATGTATATGCCTTCGGCTTTTGTAGATTGTAGACCGCGCTTATGGTACCACAAAATTCGTGTTTGCCGTTTTACTATACGATGATGATGATGCCTTGCTGAAGATTTTTCTCAACTAAGATAGAACCTGTTCAGCTTCCAACTTTGTCCATGCCCAGCAAAGACAGTACAAAATTTCTTCCTGCTACAAAATTTCTTTCTGGCACAGTGACACGAAAAAAGTCAATTTGGAACGGTTTTCTTATTTATATTACCTATTACTTAAACTATAGCAAATTAAAGCGATTTTTAATTAAAATTGGGCCTAAAAGAATATCCTTCACTCTGTTTATTTTGGATAGTAACGGAATAGAGCAAGTAATATTTTAATATTTTAATAAAATAGAAGAGCTTCTGTTTTCAATGTGGCACAGAAAAGAAATGTAACATTATTTTAGAAAACGTGGTACATTAATTTTTTTTGGATGGCAACGATGCCTTCAATCCTTAAGTTGCGTCAATCTTTCCAGATTTCTTAAGAGGAAAGAAAGCCCTGTGAGCTGCCATCCAGGCTGATTTTTCTGAACAAAATGCTATGCTTCTCGTCGAACATAGGAGTATAAGTTCGTGTGACTCAGTCGTGCATTTATTTTATTGGTTTCCCTTTGCTATTAAAAGTTAATTAAGAATTAGCAGTTTGAGAAAATCTCGAAAAATTAAAAATATTTGATTGGACATTTTCTTGATTAAAAAAAAAAAGAAAAAAATCCCAAAGAAACTATTCGGAATTTGAGATATTAAAAAAAACTTGAATATAAAATATAAGCCTCCCTAACCATAAAATTATTTTCCCTGTCACCAAAATAAACGAAGCAATAAATCTACAACAAGGATGTTGTGAAAATCACAACCAAAAACTAATCTGTATCTTCTGGCAAACCAACCCAAATTGCGGTCCCCATCAATAAAACCGCTTGTCACCAAACATTTTATGTAAAAAAGATTTCTCAAACAAGCTTATGAATTATATGACCTTAACCTAAAGTTTGGAAAAACTATTAATTTTCAGAATAAACCTCTATCCTCTCTGTTTAAAAAACGATATAAGTCCCAAGGCAAGCGTAAATTAAGATTTTTATGAAACTTATCGTCCTTTTCTGGGATAATATTTCATTTTCATTATGTTTCCCAAAAATCAAGCTATAAAACTATGTCCCTAAACACAAATTCACCCATTAGCTATTATATCATTATCCCACTTTAACGCACAATGTAATACGTGCCATTTATTGCTCTTTTATTACAAGCAAAATTGCCTCGAATATGAGGCGTTCCCTTTTGTTTTCATTTAGAACACCATTATACACATGTAGGATCTAGAAACAAAAGACCAAAAACACCCTACATGGAAACAAAAATTTATTAACATGTGTCACAACCAAAATTTTCTAAGATACTCTGCTCTCATCAATCTTGCAAAGCAAACAAGAAAAACTATAACAAAAACAGAAAAATCGATAAAACTGTCAGCATAAGTTTGAGGTCAATTTTACCCTAACCTACCATTACTTACTAGGCCTCAAGAGGGATACCTTTTTATTTTCACATTAGAAATAATACAAAATCTCTTCCTTTTTTCTCATCATGGGGTAGGTCAAAATCATGGCAACGAGTCCTGAGTAATAAATCTTCTGCAGGGAATCAAGATCTACATCATTTCTGATTATGGCAACAAATCCCTTAGCGTTCTGTGTTTAATAGTTAAAAAATTCAAAGCTTGTGTAGGACGAAATAGATTGAAATTATATTAACAAAAACGAGGAGATTTGGAAGGGCTTTAAACTCAGGAGAGTTAATTTTTTTTTTGGAAACGAAATTGCTTTTTTTGTATTTTATTCCAAAACCAATTTTTAAGGCGTGGAAATGTTGAGAAAACTATGCAAATAAATGTGGTTTTCTATAAATAAGAAAATACTTAGGGAGCAAGAGTCCTATGCCCCTTAGCCCTGAAGAAGTCCGGAAAATTCGACACAAGGAATTATGAATTAATTTTTAATATGGAAAAAATATGAAGAAAATAAAGAAGCAGTGATGCCAAATAATAAACAAAATTTAAATTATTCAAAAACCAGATGTGCTCTTCTGCTCATATCGATAAAGTTTTATTAACCAATTTATGTGGAAAGGAGATAGACTACAAGCAACACCAAGGCTTCATTACACTTAGGATAATAGAAACTACGATCCATTAACGTTAATGGTGTTGACTTTCCATTTTTGATGGGTTAACATCTATAGCGGGACTCTGAAGAATTTTTTAGGTAGGAGTAAAAAGTGATTCGGCAACACATTGGATGTAACACTTCAAGCGTTAGCAATTTGTTTTAAATGCTTTGTTAGCCGCGTATCAATAGTCCCCTATCTCACCAGAAAACGGATTTTTAGGAAACTTTAAGTTTTAAGGGAAGGACGATGCGTGGCAAGAAAAAGCTTCTCACACTTCATGTAGTGTTGAAAAAGCTTCTCACACTTCATGTAGTGTTAAAATTTAAATCAATTAATTATCAAGAACCTATTGTCTACCACTGAAATACCATCAATACCATCACATAATGTAAATAATGTCTTCATGTTATAATGGGATGTATTTGTATTGCAATCTGCTTTATACAAAATAAAATCAATTTCTTTTGTTTCTATGAATTTTTTCGTCTCTTGAAAAGAAACAAATGTCTGTAATAAAAATCTTCTCGTTTCATTTTGTTAAAAAAAAACCAAAAAAAAAACATCAGATAATGTTTTTAGGCCCAACGTATCTTCGATTGACTTTTCGATGGTGTCAATTTGTAGCTACACACTTTTTATTGCCTTTCGTAGTCGATTAATATACAAAAACAGTTTGCTTTATCGAAGAAAACATTTTTGCACTTCCTGATCTTGATGCCATTAAAATTAAATTTATTGCGACATTCCATTATCAAAGTGTCCTCCTTGCCTTAGTGATGTTAAGACATTTTATGTGTCTTCTTATCGCACGAGTTGAGACCAAAAAAAAACTGGAAACAAAATTAGGCAGTGAATGTCATTATAGTGACAAAAAAATTAGTTCAAAATTAATGTTTTTAGAAACGCCTTTGTTGTAATTAAACCTATATATAAAAAAGGGAAAAAAATTGACAAAAAATATAAAACATGTAATTTAAAACACTTTAAAACATGAAGAAATCTAACATACAATGTACATGCACATAATTTTGGTGATTATGATATTTTGAGTAGGGTTTTGTTAAATTAAGCAATACGAAGATGGTAATGTCTAACAGTTTTCATCATGGTGATTGACATTGACAATCGTCTTACATAGGAGTATTTGGATTTAAAAGCTGGCCAAAATTAAATTTTTCAAAAACCGAAAT
This sequence comes from Dasysyrphus albostriatus, assembly GCA_946251815.1. Taxonomy (NCBI): domain Eukaryota; kingdom Metazoa; phylum Arthropoda; class Insecta; order Diptera; family Syrphidae; genus Dasysyrphus; species Dasysyrphus albostriatus. Next base: position 14,158,146 of record OX276336.1, read on the forward strand.
TAAGAATATGAGTCAAAATTTTGTAACCTGATATTTTTAATACAAAATTAGTTAACCTGATATTTAAAAAAAATGAATACAACAAAAATTTAAAATAATACTAGTTGTATTTACTACCATTAAATTTTGATAAAAAAAAATATTAAAGGCATACAATTCGATAAAACAACTTCTTTTATAGGTAAAGGAATTTTTGAACAATTAAGATTTTATGTGACAAAAATTTTGAAAATAATTGAAGCATTTTTTTATGAAATTATTATTTTTTATACATATTCAAACATTTTCAAAATATTTTAAGGAACATTTTTGGTATTTTAAAATTTCAATAATGTACAGATAAGATTTAAATTTCTTAGATTAAATTATTAAATTATTTTGGTTTTTTTTTTAAATCTAAAAATATATTTTTTTTGGTATAAATACTTTGTTATTTATACTTTTTGAAATTTTTTGTGTAATAATACAATTTTAACCAACAATGAAAAAAATCAAAATCAAAAATAGCACGGGTTAGTAGGTTGTTACTGTTAATTATTGTATTTTTTAATTTGACAATAGATCGTTCAAAAATTATTTTTTTTTCAATCTAGGAAATATCCTTTGGAAAATTTTGGTAAACACAATTAAAATATGTCAAGAGCATCTGTTTAAAAAAAAATGAATCAATATCAGTCACAACGTTTTCAATAAAATCGAAAATCTTTAAGAAAAATTGCATTAGATTAGATCTACTGCAGTTTCAGTAAAGTGGCAACTCTGTAGTCAGACACTTTTAGATTTTCTCACTCAGTCACTAAGCAGTTAGACCGTTCATGGTTCGTTTTCATTCGATCTGATAATTATGAACAGAAAGAAATCTCTGAGTTTTGGTGTCAAGTACTGATGTAACAAAAAGAATTCGCTTGGATTAATGGTTCTGTTTTTGTGTCTGCTATTGTTATAAACATATGTTTTTGTAACCTTTTTATGAACTTCAATCTTTTTGGATGAAGGCAAATATAAAAACTATTTCAATTGTCATGTACTTATATCGGCGACTTTAAGTTAAAACTCAATAGGTCAGGAACAAAACAAATATCTTTTTGCAGATATTGAGGCAAAGTGGCGTGTATCAATATTTCAAAATAAAAATAATTCTTTGCATTGATAACAAGTATTTTAAACAACTTCAACTTTAAAAGGTACCCATTACTCAACTACATAACTAAAAAAACTAGTTTGCAATAAGTAAAAATATATGGATACAAAGACTCCCGAATAATTTGACGGTACCCACTTTCTATAGGGCTGCCCTCTCAACTAACAAAATTCCTTCGCATTTCAGACATTAAAGTATTATTTGTTTCTATAGCACTCCATTAAGCCCTCTGACAGAAAGTAAATACCTTATTTGGAGCATTACTGAATCCTTAAATATTTTCTGGTGCAAATTATATCAGCTTGAAAGAAGCGATGTACCAATGTTTCTTTAATCTCTCTATAGTACTTTTATGAAGTAACCAAGATACTTTCGCTTCAATAGTCGTCCCGTCAAATTATTATACAATCTTTATGTAAGTCTTTGTTTCTATATTGCTTGTATAAGTGAATATTGTGACGCCAAGCTATAATCAGCCATTTTATAATTTTTATCCAATTTAGCATCTGAGCACATATATTTAAGGTTGGTATTAATTAATTAATTAATCTATTATATCTCTATTTATTTAATTAAAAATGTGTGGTTGTTATATACATACTAATCTATTAATTTATATTTTTCTTGAAGAAAGTTTTTTCTTATTAATGCAATCTTCTTGTCTCATACAAGACAATTCAAGATAAAAGTGATTCCAATTTAATGAATTGAATTGTATATCTGAGATTGGTGGAGCGGTTAGCGAGTAAGGCAATTGGATCAGAGGGACGTGGGTTTGATTCCTGGTTCTAGCAACAAGTTTTTTTAATTTAATTTAATGTGAACTTCTTTAAGACTACTAAAATTAACTCCATAGAAGTGCAATAGGAGTGAAAAAAGGTCACCTTTTTCACTCTATGGAGTTTTATATAATGCTTATATGCACAGGTTGAATGAAAACGAAAAGCATCTATGGAGGAATATAGAAGCAAAATTGTTAGTAAGATCACCAAAATATTAAGATTGATTATACTTGGAATTTTTGTTTACTTACACCCACGCGAAAAAAGTACATGGACTTTTATTAAACTTGTTGAACGTGGTTTCGATCTAAGTAACACATTACCCTAATGTTAAAGTTGTTTAAAATAAGATCTTTAAAACGTTTCAAATAAATTAACACAGCCATAATTTAAAAGAGAAAAATATAAACGCCTGATTTTGTCTTAAAATTGGACTCAATACTATTAATTTTTGGTTTTAAAACTACTTAATTAGGGGCTAAAGCCAAAAAAGAATATTAAGGGTGTTATTTTTAGAGGTATATAAATTTGAAAAGGAATAAAACAAAGACGATTTTTTTAAATTAACATAAAATTTCCTTTATTCGAAAGATAATCTTCTTGAATTATAATTTAAATTTGATTTCTGGCATATTTTAAACTTTTATCAAAAATTGGTTGAAGAAAAAAATTGCGATAAGCTAGTCCTTTTGGAGTCTGAATACCACCTACAAAAGATTTTAAAAATTTCAATTAGGTACATATACCCAAAACAAATAATCATGGATGTCAAACAGACAAAGATGATGAACAGATTTCAGGAAGTTTAAAAAATAAGAAGTCTAAACATTTTACACTTCGAAAAACATATCTCATTGTCACAACTTCAAGAAGACTTCTGGAAACGATTTACATAATAAATCCATATTAAAGAATGCCTCGTTCAGGAATAAGCTCCATGACGCAACTTTGGGGGGTTTAATTACGTAAAATCGGAAGTGTCTCTAGACAGCAAAAAAACCTTAACTTGTTAATATCCCAGATAAGTATTTAAGAAAGTTTTATTAAGGCTCCCACTGCTGATTTTTAAATAAATTGGTTTCATGAATAACCGACTTAACAATTGTTTAAATTTAAAGTACACCCGCTATAAAATCAAAAAGTTTAAAAAGGATTGAAGGATATGTTCAAGCACACATCTTGTCGTTTCCCAAAACTTCGAAAAGGTACTAGAATAGCATGATGGTTCAAAGTTTTGATTGAGAAAGTTTTTTTTTCCCGAAGAGATAAATCGTATTTTAGAATCCTTTACATTGAAAAATGACTTAGAGTTAAATAAAAGGAACCGAATATGTAAAATGTAACGAAATTAATGATTCCGCAAGAAATTGTGTTTTTGGTTTAGTCCTGTTTGTACCATATACGAGTATGTATGTATAACAAAAGTTACACAAGTTTTAAAGGATTATGTTAAGGAATTTTTTAAATTGATTTAAAAGTAACGTTTACAAAGGCCATTTGGTGTGATTTTAGAACTAACTTAAATGGCCTTCACAAGAGACCTATAAAAAGTCAAACAGACAAAAAAAACAAAACTTATACATTGAGTAGAGGTGTTTATGAAAAAAGAATGTAGTATTTGATGTAATAAGAAGTATCTAAATGTCACTAGAGAGCCTTATGTCAGTAGATGTAAAAATAGATGAGGGTCTTATCGGTTAAGGATATCTGATTTTTTTTCCCCAAAAGTGCCATAATGTGTCAGCCTGTTTGAATCAATTTTTCCAACTTTTTCATTCTGATTCTAAGAACTTCTCTGAATAAAAGGTGTTAGTGCATAATTAGTCATACTAAACCAAGTTTTGAATAACTAAGCTTACTCTGCTTTACGGACCCTTTTCAAAAATAAAATAATTTGAAAAGGGTCGTAATCTTGACAAAATAATTATAATCACGAAATTCACTTGGGTATATATGTAGTCGTCATTCATTTGAGAGATTCATATTTTTGACATGATCTCCATATGAGTCTCATATAAACAATAGGCTATGCATAAATATATTAAAATTATAGTCACATTGAAGCCTTAATATCTCTAATTCTGTCACAAGTGGACGTTAATACCTTAAGACTGGCTATAAAGCTGAAAACCTTTATCATTCCTGTATTTTTTTTTTTCAAATCTTTTTTACTAAACAGAACTTAAAAAAATTAAGCACGACACTGTTATATATTCCCTAAAAAAAAAAAAACTTTCAAAAACTTCTCTTTGTATTCCATTTGTGTGGAATTTTGTAAAACATTCTCATTTAAGTCGACGCTTTATTGCACATCTTTTTTAATTTTCACAAATTACATTCTGTAACTACTTTGCTAAAAAGAAGTTTTATTTCTTAGAACTTGTGATAAATAATGTCACTGCTCTGCTCTGCTTCTGGTGCTATCTTCTCCTCACAAGTCCTTGGAAAGATGTCTTATGCAAGCCCTTAGACCACATGTTTTCATGCTGGTGGATGAAACCTAATCTGAAAAAGCTCCCCGGGCAAGAAAGAGCTATGCACAAAAACGTCATTAATATAACTTAGTTCATGTGGAATGATTTATCTCGATAAAAGACACGTTCACCATGCACCCAGCATCTTTCTTAAAATACAAAAAAAAAACACAAAAAACGTATATTGCTTGCTAGTGTGGTTGGGGCAATAAAATACGATGATGACGACACGACGTAAAAGTTTATCATCAGGATAACCTCGGAGGTGAATTCACAGAATGTGAACAATGCAACGTAATTTCAAAGATGTGAAATCTTAGTGTGCCCTAAGCTGCATCATCTGCCTTCATTCAGTAAGGGACTATTTATAAGTTGAGCACTTTACCAAACAAAGCAGATCCTTAAAATGCAGAGTGCCTTGAGAAAATGAAAGGAAAACACTAGATGTGTTGTACCTACCAACTACCCAACTACAGATAGATATAAGGAGCTTCGTTTGGTTGGTATTTTTAGGTGTTCGCATATATGGTAATACAAAATCTAGGTTTTCACTTCTATTCTATATGTTCTATACCATTTTCAATGGGGTTGGGGTGAACACACTGAATGAAAATGTCCTTGCTAGGACATGCAACAGGTATGTTTGTATTTTCATTGAAGGCATTTTTCATGAACGAACAAGGGAGGCAACTAACCAAGGCTAGCAGGCAATTCCAATGAAATCACTTTGGGGCACGCTATTGGTCAATGGGATGATTGTTGTTGTGAAAGTCCTTGTTACACATTTCATAAATGAGGGTATTTATAGTGGGTCAAATCAAAAGTATGCAATTATGTGCTTAGGATGTTAAGTGACTTACATTATATGTATATTAAATGAATATTTTTGCCAGGAAATCACGTCATTTAGATGAAACATGTTACACGAAAGTCTGAAATCAATGATTAATTTTTCGATTACAACACCCTTCAAAGCGTAGGCTTTGGCTTAACTCAGATTACATGCAACCAGTTGGAGCTTTAAGAGGGCTTTGAAGTAAATTTTACATGTTTATCAAACTAAGGACATCTGAAAGACTTAACACACATACTTTAATCTATCAACATGGTTTTTGTTTCAGTTGCGCTAATCGACGTTTGTTCAATTTATCAAATCAAACATTCACGTCCTACTTCGAGAACCTTACTCAACCTTTTTCGCGTTCCCTAATCTGTTTGATAAACGATAATGGGTTATGCCCCTAACGCATTTCAAAAACATCAATTTTAAACTTTATCTCAATCAATAATGTTATTTATTACACTTATTTTTATCCTTTTTGTCTCATCGTTGTTCGTGTGACAAGAAGTGATATAATGCTCCTGTTCTGCTTACATTATCCTTATTTCGCTGAATTCAATGATGTGAAATAAAAATAAATTAAATTTTTTTTTCAATGGCATCAAGATGGCAGTAGAATTTTTTCGTTGGAAGAGAAGAGCAAATAATCACATTAATAGACTTCATCATCAATTTCTAATTTTCTCTAAAAATTGACAATTTAAATGTCAATTGGAAATGTATTTATGTTGAACGTGTGTGCAAACACTACTCAAACCTTTTTTTTTATTAAATCAGAGTTTTTTTTTTAATTTCAATCAGAATGAATTTATGAAATATCTAAATTTTTAACTAAGGGAAAATGGTAAGGATACATTGAACTTTGATTTTTTTTTAACAAAGCATAGACTAAAAATTCACAAAACGAACTTTTGGAAGCACTTCTGTATTTCACTGGTAGATGTGTTTGTATGTGTTAAGAATATGTCCTTTATATTTCAGGCTAGAAACATACTAATTTAAACAGTTAGATAAGTTGACGAACATTAAAAGTATTCGCGTGTCAACGCACTTCGCGATGCTCAGAAACAACTGTATGGTGTTGGAAATAGTATGCCTACTGGCATTAATTCATCCTTTTTTCATTATGGGGAGGTAGTTTATTTGATAAAATAAGTATAGAAACAGATGGATACTTTTCAGTTTTTGTGAAGGACTTCAAAGCCGTAATCTGGTTGCATATCTGTTTTCATTTATTTAATTGAGCTCTCAGTAAAAAACAATAAATTAAAAAGAGAAGCTGAGTTTGACCCGCTGCACTTAGTTTAGAATACTTTAAAGAGTTCTGGAAAATGGCAATTGAATTTTGGGACCTTTTTGAACATTATATTTGACTCGTCAGTTAGCGAACTCTTAAATCTTAAATTACATTGACTTCCAATGGAAAGTTAATAAAAGAGTGTTCATATAGAGTAAGTTCAAATTCAAAATAACAAAAATATTTATCGACTAGTTTTCGAAATTTTAAATTTTAAAAGAAAATTTATTTTATTTAAAGGGAACATACCAGCGGCGTATACAGCTCAGTTTCTTGGGGGGGGGTCATACCAAAACAAAAACCCAATTCAGTTCTAATAAATTTATTAATAAAAAGACTTAAAAGACTGATCCACGGTTTCCATTTTTTTCGCTTTATGTACTTTTTTTGGAATTAATTTCTGCTGGTCCCACAAATGTTACCATTTTTTTTTTTTAATTATAAAGAGTTGGGGTCGAAATTTTAGCAAGGTCAAAATTCGTTTTGCAAAACTTTTCTTTCGAAATTTTGTTTCTCAATATTCTCCAAATTCCGTTTACATAATTTTGACAAAATAAAGAGAAGTTTGGAAATTGTAAAAAGGGCGTAATTTTTCTTCTTTTTTCAATTACCTTGTAATCATCTTAAAATAAAATACAGTAGACGCTCGATATAGTGAGGTAATAAAACCAGCCTGTTCACTCTTTCGAGATTGTTTACTTTTTCGCAAGCTTTCAATGAGTTTAAAAAAAAGAAACACTTTGTCCTTAAACAATGTTAAATTCTTTCGGGACATTTTTGTAAAAAAATATGTTTTTACATATAATTTTGTGTGTTCAATATAGTTATTTTTTTTTAGATTTACTAAATCGAGCGTCTACTGTATTATTATTTGCTGACAAAGCTTAAACATTTTAATATTAAGGGTATTCATGCAACTTCGTAAAACCGCAGATAAGTTTACAAATTTGTTAAATTTATCTTTTGGTTAATGAACTGTCAAATTTTGTATGGGAAATGATTTACACAATTTTGTTAAAGTTATCAAGGGATTTTGTTGCGTAAAGTAAACCAAACTGGTTAAACGTCATTGTGACTCTATCTCTGATTGGATTACCTAGCATTTAATCAAATATATAACAAAGGTCGTTCATGCAAACTTTTAACACAATTTGTAAACTTACGACGTTGCATGAATAACCTTATTATTTACTGTGTAAAACACAAATTTTGTTGAGCTGAGTTTTGGAAACAAAATTTTGATCCACTCCCGAATTTTAATATGATCTTGAGGTCTTCGTATGGATTTTTTGTACACGTTAAAAAATATATAGGTTTTGGAGATGTTAATCTTAATATTTTACTTAATATAATTTTTTTTAATATTTTACTTAATATCTTATGTTTGAAGACAGTTTTTAGTGACAGTTTGCATTAAATTTGTTTCTAATCTGATATGGGGATAATAATGACGGGATAATTTTCTCATTTATCAATCAAAAATTTTGGTAGTTAGAACCACTCTTTTATTGAAGACAAAAATTCTTAGCTTGCACAATTTGTTTTTATTAAAGCCTGAAAATGAACATGTGAAGTATTGGCCGCGGATCAAAAAATTGAATGCAGACCCAAAATGGTCTGCGAACTTTCAAAAATATTTAAAATATGTGTAAATTTAAAATTACCTTCTCAATGGGTTCTCTCATGATAATTGAAACATACAAAATAATTCTAAAAAACCATTACCTACCAATGTATGTATATGTATTAATATTTATTTCAATAAAATTGATGCTTTGATTGACTATTTTTAGAAATCTATATACAAAAAATTGATAAAATTTTTGGAATCCCTAAAAGTCAATTCGTAGATAAGTCAAAAATCCTTTATTAAATTCAGATCTCAATCAAAAAATGTTTTTAGGGTGTATGACAGGACTGTGCCTAAGAGTGGGGCACTGGAGCAAATGCCCAAGGTGCCTTCCTATGAAGGGGGCCATGCCGTACTGCGAATGGCTCTCCACGTTCCATGAATGGTGCCATGAAATGTGTTTGCGGAATATTCGTTAACGCAAACTGCAAAAGTCTTCTCTTAAAAAATGCAAATACAAATTTTACTGCGTTAGTATTGTGTTCAATAGTCAAAGTTCGCTAAAGTCACGAATTTTAATACATCTTCTACGGTGCAACTGAGCAGTACAAAAATTGAAATGATGATTATTGATAAAGCATGTTTGTAAACGTCAAAAGCTTTAGCAAGTAAATTGACTGGCGTTGATGAAAACAAATTTTGAACAAACAGGACGAATACATATTATTTGTCATGACGCTTTCTGCGTCAAAAAAACGACGATCATTTCACAAACAAATTGACTTTGATTTACCGATATTGTGATCAATTCATTGTTTAGGGAATAATGTTTAAAAGCACGCTTAACTTGCGTTGGATTGTCATCAATCGAATATACGATCGATACGATCAAAAGAAAATGTATTTTAAACATAATCCAAAATTAATAGTAACTGTTAAATTCGTGTTTAAAAGTCAGACAAGAATGTATGATTAGAGTTTTTGTTGATTTCATTCAAACATTCCAAGCAGAGCGATGTATTTTAAGTTACGTTGCGTTGGAATGAGATTAACGATAGAAAAAATATCGAACTAAAAAGAAAAATCTCGACAGGTTAAAAAATCAATTTATATCAACTTTTTTTCTATGTACTAGATATTGGGAAGAAATATCGAAAATTCGATAAAAGTCGATCCTTTTCTCGACTTTCTTTTTAGGCTGCTGACTTTTTGTCTAACTTCGAGGCTAAAAATTTAATGAACTAGTAACCAAAATAGGTATTCTTACATTCAAAAAAGTCGATATAAACCGACATTTCAACTAGCTAAATCGCCTTTTTTGCTGGTAATTCGTACGTAACCTATACTGAAACATGTTGGTACTGGGTATGAGTCGGAACGGCCCTGGTGTATGGAATACGGTTTAAAGTACAAATTTTGTTTTTCATTATAATATTCGTATAAAATCGTCTGTTAGTTTTTTTTATCCATTCATTCCTTTATTTTTTTTTATCGAAGATGATTTCCTTGATATTTTGAACAAAATTCTCACAAAATAAGTTAGTTAAACTCAAATAATGAGTAGGTTGTCTATTCCAAAGCTATAAACAAATATTTTTTTTGAAATTATATTTTAAGATTGCAAATATTTTTTGCTTTTCTTATTATTTTTTGCGTATATCTTTTGATTTCTCGGGGGGGGTCATGACCCCGTGACCCCCCCCCCCCCTTGGAACATACAAACATAGGTAGTTAAACAGAATGTGACTCATTTCTGATGATGAATAACTTAATATCACCTGCGTGGATAAGAATCTTACAGTATCTTACTATCGAAACAACATCGCTAATGGATATTGTAAACAGTAATGGACCAAGGTGACTACCTTCCGGTACACCAGAGTCTTGATCAGTGGTTATTCCACTGATAATAACTTAGAACAAAATGTGTGTGAGATTTCAGGTAATGAATAGTAGCTTTGCTTCTGCTATGACGTCCCTATCCACTACTCTCTTTTAATACTTACGATGAAAAGCTCTGGCCATTTGGCACAATATGGCAAATTTTGAAAATGAATTTTCCATCTATTATCTCAGTTATTGGTCAAAAAAGGTCATCTAGTCTTGGAAATTGGTCAGCCCTAGGTAACTTCAAATCAAGGTTTACCGTTTCTCAAGGTCACATATGGTCACGAGCGATTTTTGGTACCTCATTTATGAGAAATTTAATAAATATTAATACCACATCAAAGGCCCTTATATCTATATAACATATCAGCTAGTTTCAGTAATTGGTCAGCTATAGATTCCTTTTTAAGTTGTTTTTATTCAAGGTCACGGACGATTTTTGGCTATTTTCTATGGGTGACCAAATACTGAAATTATAAAAAAAATAAGCCTAGAGATCTTTCAGATGGTATACATTTTTTTTCAAAATTCCCATAAACCAGGTTACAAAAATTGCCGTGGCCTTGATTTTATTTAAAGATTCATTAAAAATTAATAAACAAAAATTTATGGTCAACCAACTACTGAAAATAGCTGACCTTTTCAGACCGTGAAGTGGCCTTTCAAATGACATACGTTTTTTTTTAAAGATCTTTATGAGATGCCAAAAAAATTTGTTTTTGTGACCTTATAACGAACTTCATAGACAAAACTCCATGCCTGACCAATTACTGAATATAGTTCAGCAACGGTGATGGGGTTTCCATCCCTAATGATTTGAATACGGTGAAAAATTGTAAGTTTTTATACAAATTTTATAGAATATTAAATAAAAAAATACTTTCATATTTAGATTTCCAACTTCTCTAACGAAAAATGATTTGGACCAGGAAAAATATAACGGGAAACCTTGAAAAATTAATTCATGAAATATTAAAATTAGTATCGATGCGAAATTGCACCCTCTACAGCATATCCAAAATCCCCAATTCTCCAAAAATAAGGAAGATTTTTACATTTAATTTTCAGTATTTGACCAAAACTTATTAAAGGCTTTGAGTATCAAACGCAAAAGTAGCAGTTAATAAGGCAAAATTTTGAAAATATCAAATTTAAGAAAAAAAAAATTCACAATATTTTTTCATAAACTTTGATTTTCGAGTTTAATTTCTCAAGAAGTATTTAGTATAACAACTTTATTTAAAAATGAAAAATAAAGAGAATCGAGTATTAGCTTTCAAAAAACTATTGCATATTATTATCGTATGTGCTTTCATTGTTTTTAATATTTTGTTTGCATTTAAAGTAATTTTTTTTTATAAATTGCCCCCTGCCTCAGGGGAGGATAAGCTTTTCCCCCATATGATTTGTTTGATTTTGTAGAATATATCTAAAATTATGCCTTTAAATATTACCGTATTCAAGAAAGTGAAATTATAAATAAAAACAAAGTGAAAAAAAGAAAATATTGCGATCACTAATTGATTTTCGGCTTAAAAGTTGAGCAATAGAGAGTAGAATTTTAATTTTTATTAAGTCGAAGTTAAAAGAAATCGAGTCACAATTTTTGAAAATGACAATTCAAATTTTCAAACGTTAATACCTACCTTTGTTTATAAATAACAATTTTTTATTAAGGCCCTCTTTAAGATATTTTCGTTATGTAATTAATTGTTTATTATTGCAAGAAATTTTCTCAAAGAAGTTTGAAACTATATAGGGCATACATTAATGTATAAAAATTATTTCTTCGTTGGAATAGATTAATAACATTTCAAACCGCCTTTAACAATTCGCATTAATAACAATAAATGTTGGTATCCCCAAGGAATGCATGGATGGTTTTTAATTCACTCTTTTGGAATGTTGAGTTCTACACTGGCAAGACTTTAGTATGATTGGTTCATCAAATTTTGATATAAGATAGAATTGTTATGTGGGACATAAAAAATCCGTTGCTTTTACTGCACCCAAAAGTTCAATTATAGGTACCTATGAATCTTCTGTGGTGGTGTTAAAGCAGAACCTATTCCCTATATCAATGTTTATGAGTGACAATTAAGCAATCTCTTAGGAGCATTCCACGAAAAATGGTAATAAGATGTAAAATGTAGAACGTTGTTTCCGAGATTAATTTTGTAAAAAGATTCGAAGCTTCTTATGCTACCCTAATAAAAAAAATGATTTTTTGAAAAATAACCCTTGGTTACTTAATAAGACCCAGATGTTTCCATATAGATTCATATTATATGTACATTCTTACATCGGATTTTTCTAAATTTCAATACAGACAATAATTCAAATAGTTGCTCCCATGTAGTTTTTTCGATTTATGATTTGTAGTTAATTTGATCACAAACAAGAGGTATTTTAAAATTTTGTTATAAAATACAAATTTTCAAAACAAAACATTTTAAGGTTGGAATCAAGGTATTTTGCCTGTCCCACACGTTACGATAAGAGAACATTTTCTTAGCTAACTCCCATTTTAAAAAAGTTTCAGAAACATAATAAGGGTATTCATGCAACTTCGTAAGACCCTAGATAATTTTACAAATTGGATAAGTATATCTTTTGGTTAATGAACTGTCAAATAGCATTATGGGAAATGATTTGCATAGTTTGGTTAAACTTATCAATGGATTTTGTTGCGTAAAATTAACCAAACTGGTTAAACTTATCCAAACGTCACACTGATTGAATTACCTAGCATTTAATCAAATGTAGGAAAAGGGTCGTTCATGCAAACTTTGCGTCAACTTATCATTTTACACAATTTGGAAACTTACGACGTTGCATGAGTACCCTTATTATAACAATTTATTATGGCTTTTCCACTTACATCCAGACAAAAAATAAATTCACCATAGCTCGGTAATGCAGTTTACATTAGTCTACACACAAACCAACTGCACGAATAAATACCTTATCATGGACGACAACCTGAATCTGTTTCTCGAAATAATTTTCACAAACAAACCCAATTTTTGTTTTTTAATTACAGGATACTCTGCAGCAGCGCTTCTAGCCATTGTCTTTGCTATCCCCTTCAGTATTCGAATTCTTATACATAAGGACCTGGGCCAATGGGAAGAATTTGGACCAGCTTTTTATACTGCCCATTTGGAGCTGTTTCTTGGCAATGGATGTCTAGGTGAGAGTTGTTTAATTCCGCTTTTAATCATAACCTCAAATCATTTCAGGGGTCGGAGTTATGATGCTTTTGGTTCTTACTATCGAAAGATACGTGTCTGTTTGTCATCCCGGATACATTCGACCAGTAATGGGTCCTCCAAGGTGTGAGTTTGTAGTCAAAAAACATTGGACTGCTATATTTGCAGTTGTTTGACAAAAGTTTGATTTTTTTTGTGTCTTTAACAATTTGATTTAAATCTGGCATATTTTTTGTAACTCTTTTTTTTTTTTCTTCATTGGAATTTTTCGATCTGCTTTCTCTTTTCTTTCTGACTTTTACTTTACAGGATGACAGTTATTTTGATACCTGTGGTAACGTTTTTTATTTATCTGCCGAGTGTCTTCCGTGGTGAGCTGATAAAATGCGTTCTGCAAGCGGATGGAACTTTTGTTTATTTTCGAAGAGATAACAGCGAATTCCTAAGCACGCTATTCTATTCGGTGAGAATAATGGGAATTCTTTCAGGGTGCACAGATTTTTTTAAAAATCTTTTATTTTATTTTGTAAATTTATATTTTAACAATAACATAAACTTAAAAAGCTTGCAATATAAATGAACCAGAAAACTGTCAGCGTATATATTCGATTCGCTTATTCATTTTATTTTGAAATACTCTCTGCTTCTTTACTCACTCCTACTTCATCGCGAAAAAGACCAAATTAAATTGGGTTCTTCTTTTTGTTAAATATTTGCTTTAGAACAGATTTATGTTTTGCTTAAGATTCAGGAGGTTCATGTCAAATTTAGTCGATGAACGAGTTCAATACCATGCCTGAGTAGTTTGGTTCATATGTACAAACAAGGCTTAAAAAAAAAACCTAAATTGGACTCATCTACTTTGGGCGCCATTTTATATTTTAACCTTTTTTTTAACTTGATACTATAAAATGCATATGTGAAAGTTGAAACGCCGAAAGTTGAAACGCCTTTTGCTATACACATTTATAAGTATTAAGATATGAAAATAAGTTATATAATATTTAGTATCCAGTTTGCAATTATTCAAAGTGGCGCCCAACGCCAAATTGCATGACATCCTCCATATGAAGTCATAAGGCAAAAAGGGAGACAACAAATATTAAGTTTTATTGTTTCCAAGTACAATTCAACTAGGCTAGAAAGGCACTAGACGTGTGCTTACACCCAACACCAGTCTTGTTCGGTGCATAAACTAAAGACTTCCGTGTTCGTGATCATGCAGCTAGAAAAATTAATATTTTTCCTGAACTGGATGATCAGCCAAGCAAATTCAAACTTTTTTCAAGGCACCTTAAACATAAAAATTACATCTGTTTTTGCTTGTAATTTTACTGTTTCCGGCAGTCAAATTTATTTATTTATTTTGATTTATTTTTGAATTATCAGGTGTACAAAGTAATGCTGGAGGTTCTTTTCAAGCTTGTACCTACCGTTCTAATAGCTGGATTCAATCTAAGGATAATGATTGTTTATCGACAGACATGCGAAAGAAGGCGAAAGATGATTTTGTCGAGAACGACGTGTTTTAAGGACGATGACCCACGTAAATTTGCTGAGGAAAGGAGATTATTTCTACTATTAGGTGATTTGAAGTATACTTTTAGCAAACAGATTGAAAATCTAAATCAATTCGTTTTTTTTTTTCAGGGAGCACTTCGTTGTTGTTTCTTGTATGTGTATCCCCGATGGCTATACTTCATATGACGATAGCACAAGAGTATCTATCGAGTTATTCGTTTCAAGTAAGTTTAACTATTTTTTTAAAGTTTTGGGTAACATATGCATTTGAGTTCTGAGGTTATGAACGAAATATGAACAAAATAAAAATGAAAATTTTTCAGCGATATTTTTGAAATCTAATTTGACTTTTTTTTTGTAGTACCTCGTGGCATAATGGTTAGTGCGTAGGAGTGTCATGCCAAAGGTCTGGATTCGATTCCTGGCCACTGCCACCTAAGAACAGAAATGCTTTTTCCGAGGTACTCCCTTTTGCGAGGAACTGACAAATCCTCCAAGAGTATACTTGTCATGAATAAATGCTTCTCATCTAGCCGTTCGGACTCGGCATAAAATTGTAGGTTCCCTCCATTCCTGCCAACAACAAGCACACAGGAATGGTTGAGAGTTGTTAGTCACTAGGCCCTGGTTCTCCATGAGCTGTTGTGCCACTAAATTTATTTATTTTTTATTTTTTAATTTGAATTTTAATTATTTTTAAAATCAAGTTGTTTCAATAAAGAAATTTTCGGAAATTAGATTTAAGTCAACATTTTTGAAAATAAATGGGAATTTTCAAGTTGATTTATTCAAAAATTTTGCATAATTAAGTTTCACAATTTTTTAAAAATTCAATACTCTTATCGGTAAGAGTTTTCAGTATTTAACTAAGAATTAATAAGAGCACTTAATATAAAAAACAGTGGCACTTTTATAAATTACCTACAAAAATTAACAAAGCCCCAGTTCTTCTTTTTTAAAAATCGACTTTTAAATTATGTATCTAATTTCTCAAAAATTAATAATTTATACAACTTAATTTGAAATAAAATGCACGACTGGATTGCTCGCATACTTGTTCTTGTTGCTTGAAATCAAGAACTTTTAAAATATGAAAGTAATTATATAAAAAAATAAAAATTAGAAAAAAAATAAAGCTTTTAAATCATTCTGTTAAACAACTTATGAAATAGTTTTGACTTCAAAAACAAGTATATCATTTGATTACTTGAAAAAAATATGAATATGCGAACAAAATCGTTGGAGCGGTTAGGTACATGTGTAGAAAATGTAGGTAACATTTTTAAACAAAAGTTTCGGTAAGCCAATTTTGAGTATATATGTAGTAAAGTACATTTATAAGCCCAGTTTCAAAAAAATTCATCAACTGGTTATCGAAAAACTTAATTTTCAAAAAAAAATGAATGTTGTTAAAAATATAAAATAAATTTTTTTCAAAAATTTGATATGCAATATTATTGAAATTTTTAATAAGCTTTTGCCTTAACATTTTGATTGAAATCGTTTTGAACAGCTAATGAGAAAATCGAAAAATAACCGTTTTATGACGGTAAGTGTTAATAACAGCTTTTGGAAAAAATTTGTTTCCAAAAGTACATTTCCCCTACAATAACACACTGATTTCTTTTATCAAAACCTTAGGAGTCGTTTTTGAGATAAATTAGATTTTCCTTTATAGTTATGCGGCAAGAACCGTTATTTTCGGAGCTTAAAAAATTTTTATTTCGCCTCTGGTGAGCTATTAAAAAAACTTAATTTCAAAATTTTACTAAAATCACTGCAGTGGTTTAGGCCGTAGGCCGAGGTACAGACAGACAGACAGAATTGTGCCACCACTTTTTCGAAATCCATCATCGTAATGTCATGTTTCATTGTTATATCAAAATTTTTTTTGCACAAATCCAAAAAACTTGTCCTATAGGAATTACGGTCACATAAGTATGATTTTCTTTTATTTTAATTATTTGCTTGTGGACTTGGAAACTTACTTAAAATACGATAAGCTTAAAACCTTTTTTTTTATATTTTGTAACAAAATGAACTTAAAAAGTCCAAACCTGTAAACTTTCCAGTTCATGTACCAGTCAAATACTTTGTATACCTTGTACTTTTATTTAAAAAAAACAAGTTCCATGTATTTGATACTTGAAAAACAAAAAGTGCAAGTACTTTGATCCAAGTACATGTTCTCGGTACTTTAATACAGCCCATCAGTACATTTTCAAGTACTTTTCCAGTACAAGTCCATTTCAAGTACTTTTCAAGTGCAATTTGTTGAGTAGTCTGTTTGAGCTATCAAATAAGGGCGACCGTTGCAAGACTTTGGCAAGATGACAAGACAACGATACGCCATAAGCCACCATGATCTGATCTTTTGAGTTAAAATAGTCATTATTCGATAGCTCAACCAAACTACTCAACGAATTGTTCTTAAAAAGTACTTGAAATGAACTTGTATTTGAAAAGTACTTGAAATGAATTTGTACTTGAAAAACACTTGAAAATAGTCTAGGCTAATATGGGTAAGTAACAAATTAAATGTACTTGGAACAAAGTACTTGACAAAGTACTTATAATTGGTAGTTTTTAAGTACCAAGTACATGATTCTTTTTTTTTTAAGTACAAGTTCAAGTACAAGGTACTAGGTTCTTACAAAGTACTTAACTACAAATATTCTTAAGTACTTTACAACTTTGAATATCAAAGTACTTAAGTACAAATATACTTAAGTACTTTACAACTCTAAAAAAGTCAATATAAGAACACACTTTTAGGTACCAGTTATAGCTTTCATTGAAACTCATCATTGTTAAACTAGTTAACTTATTTTAAATTTTCTTTCATGAAAGAATCGTGTACAAATCGTTAAAATAAAAAAAAAATTACTAAACAAACAATTTAACAAGAAAAAAATAACGGAACATTGGTTTTCAAAAAAACTATGGCTCAAATTCAAAAAATATTGGTATAAAATGCCTAGTACTTACCCATTATTAAAAAATTTTGTATATCACCGTTTACCAAAAAATTATTGAATTGAATTATACCTATTTAAAGAAATTCGAAAAAAAACTGCTCCTTTGAAAGGTATAACATTTTCAGAAGTGAAGTCTTTCCTAAAAGTATGGTCGACTGAATCTAAGTCAAATTATAACGGGATATCAAAATTACTTCGATTAAGAAAAAGATTCACTAAAATTCGACATGGAGGAAGTCAATTATGAA
Source organism: Dasysyrphus albostriatus (assembly GCA_946251815.1). Lineage (NCBI taxonomy): Eukaryota > Metazoa > Arthropoda > Insecta > Diptera > Syrphidae > Dasysyrphus > Dasysyrphus albostriatus. The sequence goes on from OX276336.1 coordinate 14,176,097, forward strand.
CAAAAAATTAGAATGTTCCGATACAAACTGACCCAACCCAGAGAAACGCAATTCAATAAATTAAGAAATAGGCGCGTATTAAAAAAAAATTTATTGAATTAAATTTCAAATGCCCATGTTATCAAAACTTTTGTAAATATTTAAGTTTAGTAAAAAACTATTAGTTAATACTAAAGTTCTTTTAATTGTTCTTTCCACATAGGTATTTCGAGCATTGGCAAACCTTATGGAATTAACAAACTATTCTATAACATTTTATATATACTGCCTCTTCAGTGAAGACTTCCGCAACACTCTTATGAGAACAATAAAATGGCCTTGGATTCCAGCTACTCTGTGCACTCAAGCAGATGAGGTATAGGTGAAACAATCATTTATTGAAATTATCTTATTTGTTTGCTATTTTTCTTTATTATTTTCTTCAGGTATCAACTAAAGCCACTCCACTTATAAAATTGGATAAATTAGCATTTAAAAATCATCACATAACTACAACTTCAGCCCTTTGTACAGCAGCTGGACGTTCAAGTAGCATATGATCCAATAGTTTACCTCTGCCAATAGCAGTTTAGGGAAAAGTTAAGAAGAAGAAGAAAAAAAAATTATAACTATATTATTTAAACTATAAGAATATTATGAATAAAAATAATTAAACTCATGGAATACACATGCATGGTGTTAATTATGTATATTGCTCATTTATAAAATGTTTTAAACTTTTAATATTAAAAAAAAGACAAGGATTTTTGTTTTTAAAACATTCAAAAAAGTCCATTTGTATTATTAAATATGTAAGTATTAAAATTATATACCTAAGTTATCTGAAGAAAAAAAAAAGACAAAAAAAAAAAAATTTTTTTTTAAAAAATTCTGCAAAAGGAAAAATAATATTTATTGTGTACAAATGAGAAAAAGATTTGAATGTGAAGTTTTGTCATTTCTTTTTTAAATTAATTTTTATTTAAAATTTCTTATGCATTTCATTCCTTATAATAAAATGTTAAACAAAAGTTCATAAGGCCTTAATGTAATAAATTACCACTTTAGCATAACTTATCCTCCGAAGAATTACTTAGAAATAGTTAAAACAAAATTCTGTAGAAAACATCTACAAAATTGATCATTAAATGGGCAGTTTTTATAAGAACTTTATTAAAAAAGAAAAAACAAATATATATAAAACTAAATAAAAGAGATTTTACCCAGTTATAGAGGTATAATTACACTTTTACTATCCTATCAGAAGACATTTTTACGACCTCTATCAGACTAAAGTATCCAAAAGAAAAAGTTTTTTTTATTTCGGAAAATACAATTATTTGAAGTGCAGTTGTGCAGTCATCAGAAATTTTTTGATTTTTGAAATCACCTCACACGAACTCTGATCAGCTTATCCTTGTACTAGATTTGAAATTCACCTTACATGAATTCTGATCAGTTGTTATCTTTGTACTAAATTCAAACCAAGATTATTGTAAGGTCAGAAGTACTTTCTTCAGCCGTTCAACCCTTATGTATTGTAATATTTTCTCAAGTTCGTTAATGAAACTTATTTACTTTATTTAAACTTCCACTTAGTTATTTCGTAAATCAAAACACTTTACTTTCTTACTACAAAACAATTTATTATTCGCCACTCAACTATTCTGAAATTAAATCACCAACTTTACTTTTCACTTTTATCACAACCAACTTTATTCATTCACGATTAAAATTAAACTGTGTCCACTACTGCCTGTCCATCATGTCCTTTTATACCCATCACAAAGGTTCCCGAAATAGCTTGAAGGTTCTAGTATTTGCTTCTAGAACTTCCATAGGGTAAATTTACCATTCCAAAACATTCATTCTGACATTTATAGTACTAAAAGTTCTAAAGCTCACTAAAACTCTCCGCAGGTTGGTTTGAATCAGGTAACAGCCGAAAGAGGGCGCTTCTTAATTCGAGAGTCGCTATAGTTCATTCCAGATTCGTTATAGCATAAATGTGAGAGTCATTACAGTATTATTACGCAATGAGCTCGATTTATCCTTTCTAATTCAATAACCAAACTTTAAAGGAAATACATCGTTCGTTACCACCTGTACTCATACTCAATGCTTCCACTGCTTCCTAAATGCTTATACCTACTTTATATTTTTGACATCTTTACTTTTCAGAATTTGTATTTATTTCACTTACAAATGGAAACAATATAAATAAATAAATAAATTAATAAATTAATGAAAAAAAAATCTTTCAGATTCTGCCAATCTTCAAATTTTATATTTATTCATAAATTCTATTTAAATTGTTTATTTTAACTCTACAAAATATATAATTTTAATTTTTTTACATATTTAATCTCTTCAAAAACTGCCCAGACTGTTAAAAAATAGAATTAATTCCTTTACTCATACATCCTCCGCATAAAAATGAAATACCTAAAATAAAATATATATATATTTTTTTAAAATCATACAGATTTATTAATTGTTATCCATATACATTACCATTATATACACAATAGCTTGTTGTAAATAAGAAAAAAAAAACTATATTATACATAAACCAGTCAAATATACATAACATATACATCAGAAAAAAAATTAGAAAATATATTTCTTTTTATTTTAAATACATACATACATAGCTGAAATATTGTAAAAAAAAAAAACATAAACTAGTAAAATAAAAAATAAACATTTACCTAATAGAAATAAACAAATTCAAACAAAATATAAGCGTAAAAGTGTCTAAATCAAACAAAAAAAACCCATGAATTAATCATAATGTCTGACATTTTTATTTGTTATTTTTAATGAAAACTTTTGTAGGTAATTAGCTAATTTGTTAATTTATTGAAACACATTACATCATGTAAATTACTAATGGAATAAGTTAAATAATTTATATTGGTAGTTAGTTTAAATTATAAAATACACAAATATAATAATTTGACAGACATTAAGACTTGTAAATAGAAAATGCCAGTTAAAAACATTTTTAGTTTGAATTTATTGTGATATTTTGTATGAGTGACAGAAGTTAAAAAAAAAATTATTACAAATGTATTGTTTGTTTTTTTTTGAGGTTATAGAATATCTTGAAAGAGATTTATATTTAAATAGAACCTGTGTATTAGTTAAAAATTATGTGAAATATATGTAAATTATTAAAAATTTAAAAAAAACTGTGTTTTTGGAAAATATCATTAAATGAAGGTTTGTAAAATAAGATACACACAGAGTGAGCTGAAATGAATTTTGCAGAACAAAGTTTTCAGTTTTTGGGGTTGGAGATAGGTTAAATGTTTTTCAAAAGAGACAGGTCAATATTGGCAGTCTGTGGTGACCATGTTGTTTTGGTGGCGTCTGTCAAATCTGTGGTTTATTATTCAGTCACTGATGTTTACTTACTTACTTTTGTAAGTATCGTCTCGGTATCGTCAAAATCGAAAGATGTTTGTATCGTCTCGGTATCGGTCTCGGTCTCAAATAACTCAGTCTCGTTTAGTCTCATACAGCAAAGACTCGTCTCGGTATCGGTATCGGTCTCGTCTGGTTTCGATCTGGTCTGAGTCGCAAACCAGAATAAAATGCATGACTTGGTTACATGTTCTTTATGTAAAAGTTAAACTCGCTTGGTATTTTTAAGATTTAAGATAAAAATCATTATTATAAAAGACAATTTTATAACTGAAGTTTTTTGACTTAAGAATTTTTAAAGGCTTTTTACTTAATGTCTAAGTAAAGTACTGATAAGGAATTCGGCACAAAATTTTGACGTGGAGTCATAAGTTCACAGGGAGACGTGCACACAAATATTTTATGGATTTCACTTAAGACAACCAAGTCTGAAAATTTCATGCAAATCGTTAGTTTCAGTGAAAGCCAGCATAAGTTAAATAGGCGTGGCAGTGGGCAGTTGTAATGAAAATTATTGCCTAAACCTTCTTCCTGCTAAAAAGAAAAGGTCTAAAAATGTCATCTAAATCATTAGAGACTTTTTCGAGGAACCATTAACAAAAATTGTTTGTTTGTAATAAATTAATATTCATATTCGGAGCTGGTATGGTCTCGGTATCGTTTCGTTTTCCGATACCGATACCAAATGATACCGAGACTTTTTTGGTATCGTGGCAAGCCCCAGAAGTTATCTCATGGTGACAAAGTTACATGATTAAGGAACACGGGCAAATGCTGAAGCTTTTTTTTTATCAAAATTGGTGTTATCTTGTGACAACGATGTGCACCCATTGGCCTATAACATTTTTGTTTCATTTTATTTCCACATCAACCTGCCCTAATTGCAAACCATGAAGGCTTAAGCTTATTATTTATTTTACCGTCATATAATGAAAGTGGGCCGACTTTTTTGGTCGTGTAGCTAAAGTTGTAATCAATACACAACGCATACAAAATACAATACTAGTAATGGCACTTTTAAAAATAGCTTTTCAACTTAAACGACTATTTGCTAGCAGGTGGAGAGGCATATCAATCCAGTGTATTTTTTTTTGTTATAGCAATAGATGGCACTCATCAACTGAATCAATAAAGCTTTTAAGATTCATCAGCTGACATGGTTTTCAAATATTTTCAAGAGATGAAGTTCTTTGTTCCTATCAAAAAGTTTTTCATCTTAAAACACAAAAGATGGCACTTTCAGAAGTAGCTTCTCAACAAAATCGACTTTTTGCCAGCAGGTGGAGAGGCATGTCAATTCATTACATTTTTGTTACTACAAAAGATGGCACATATGGGCTGACTTGATAAAGCTTTTAAGCTTTGTCAGAAGAGAGGTATTTTTCAATTTTTTTAAATGATGCACTTCTTTGTTTTTATGTAATAGGGCTTCATCACTTCGTTTTGAAAATACGAACCTTAAAATAACTAAGCTCTTGGGCTCTTGAACTTTTCAAACATTTTAATATTTCATTTTCAGAATAACTGCTAAATCATCCAACGTTTGTTCTTTTATGTATGGTTTAATTGCATAAGAATTTGAATACATTATTACTGGATCAAGAACACAGCAATCCTTTGTATTCTAACCAATTATCTCTATGTTCAACTATGGAAAACGTTTTTAACTGTATAGCCCATGTTATTAAACAATATTCATTTTCCAACAAAAAAATAAAATAAAACCAAAGAATTTTAAGTAGAGCAGATTTCGGTAGTAGGGTAGGGGTGTTGGATATTTTATATTCGAAATGGATATGGTGGATCTTGTAAAGGAGAAATTTTTATTCTGGAAGATTTTCAAAAATGAGAATTGAGACCCCGCTATCATTCTTAGGCAAAAAGAAGTGGTTGAAAAACCATTTAAATTTGTGTCGATATGTGGTCACAGTTACTTAAAATAATTTTGTTGTTTCTTTTGTAACCTGCTGCTAAGAAAATAGTATACAAATTGATATTCAGTCCATAAAAATGAGTTAATAAAATGTAATAAGTAATTGTGACCACATATCGATGCAAATTTAAATGATTTTTCTGACCTTTTTTTTGAAAATTTTGGTTTTTTTGACCTCGGAATATTTCCCAAAACAAAAAATACTACTTTCTAAATCCTTTGTAAGATCCACCATACTCATATTGGGTAGGTAATAATCAATACAGAAAAAGTCAATCACGATTTTTAATTTGAAATGGAAAAAAGTTCAATTACTGATAACTTGTAATTTTAACGAAAGTTTTTAATTACAATGACATATAATTATAAAAACACAACTACTTGATTTAATTAAACTTAATTGGAAAAAAGTAATTAAAGAAAGAAGTAGTTGAAAAAGCCTGTAATGATTGCTTTTCTTGTAACCATTACACAAAAATGTAGTGGATTTTATTTGCGTTGGAAAATGTAATTGATATTTTTTTCAACTATTTTTTCTTCTTTAATTATTTTTTTAATCAGGTGTAATAATTAATTAAAAATTTTAATTACAAATTACATGTAATTTTCATTGAAAATTTTCAAGTACAAATTACATACATACATGTAATTGTAATTAAAAAAACTCAATTACTGATTATGTTTAATTGTGATCGACCCTCTAAATGAATTGTAAAATCCAAAAATTTTCCACCCAATTCTGAATGGAAGAAATTTCATTATAAAAAATAGTTCTTCCTTAAATCTCAATATTACAGATAAAATAAAACACAAAGTTCTTACAAAAATTGTTCCATTACGAAACTTGGAAACTTTGGGGGGAAATTGAGGTATATTACATGAAAAAATTGACCTCTGTACAACCTTATCATATACGACACATTTTTTCAAATTAGTTTTTTTATTCTGAATCCATTTACACCAAAAACAAATTGATGAGGCTATCGTGAAAAAAATAAAAAGTCATATTCTTGCAAGGATGTCTATTAGGGTGGCGCTTATTTTTGAAATTTTTGAATATCTTTCATCCCCCTTAAGTCAGTAAAAAAATATGTAAAAAATTGTGCTTAAAGTGTAGCTTTTCAACAGCATAGACTATTCACCACCAGATGTATAGCAATAGCTACATTTGTCTTTTTCTCATATAAAGGGGCACTTTTTTGCATGAAAAAACAAAAGATGACGTCTACCGATTGATTGATATGGCTTTTTGGCTATTATCCAAAATTTTTTCAACAGAAAACTCTTTCCTCGTTTCCTTGCTTATATTTTTCTCAGCAGTTGCAGCTTTTCGTTTCTATCAATTAAAACTTAAACTTTTGGTTTCAAAGCTTTTTTCTTAAAAATGTTGTCAAAATTTTAAAATATTTTTTTTTCTCATAAATATCAATTTTGTTTTTCATTAATTTATAAATCTTGAAGAAATCGAATTTTATTTTCTTAGCTCGAGCTATGTGACCCAGTTTTGATTTTTATAAATTGGGTTTGCCGAACTGAATAAACCTAAGCGGGATGTGAGCACTGAAAAAGCGTTTAATCCAGTTTAAAATAGTTGTTGTTCATTCAAAAATTATTCAATATAAATTGATGTATACTTCGCAGCTTCACTTGCGTGGAATTCCATTTACACACAAAACACTACCAGTTTAAAATAGTTGTATAAACTTTCAAATTCCAAAGACAAATGTGGACGAATCAAAATATTAATACTCAACCCAGGAGTATTTATTCCTTTTTTCTAAGGAAAAGAATTGATTTTCTAGATTTTATAGTCAAACTATTCCATAATTTGTTCAAATATCAAACCAACTGCACGAATATTTATTTTAAAGAGCTTACCTCGAATAAATTTCACCAATAAACTCTGGATTAGTATGATTCCAGAATATTCCACTGCTGTGCTTCTGGTCTTCTTGTCCTCACTATATTCTCTTATACGCATGAAAAGCACTTATGCCTGTGAGAATTGTGTGAATCCGAATTCCCGGATTCGGACTTAATTTTGTTTTATGCTTGAAACTTTTTATCTTTGGAGATTTTTCCACTTCCGCTTTTAATCAAAACCTCAAAGCATTTCCGATTTCGGTATTTTAGATTTTTCTTCTAAACATTATTCTGGATAAATTCGACCAGTTGTTGGCTTTACTTTACCGCGACAATTTCCTATAAAAGTCTTAGTCTAATTGAAAGCCTTTGAAAGTTTTTTAACGCTTTTTATTTTTCCCTTTGCTTAGTGATTTTCGTGGTGAAATTGATAGAACTTTTCTCTACTTTGTCAAAGAGGTGAGAATGTTGTTCTTATTTTGTTTTTACTTCTAAGTCCGAACACTTTTAAAAATTTAATATTTTCTTTAAAAAATAATTCACTTCTTTCATATACTTTCGATAACTTTTGAGATAGTTTTCAATGTTTAAGAGTGCGTCTCTATTTGAGAGTATCTATACTTATACTACAAAACTCTCGATATTGATTCTCAAGCAGCTGTCTTTTCTTCTGTGAGCTTATTTCATAATACTGTGTTCACTTGTGAGTTTTACTCTCGGGTGGAGTTTAAGAATTACTCGCAGTCTTTTTACTCTCAAATTGATACGTACCTAGATAGACAGATAACAAGCCCGTGTTTTTTTTTAAAAGTGTTTAAACTTGTTGCATCCAAAAACAGTCTGTTGCGCTTTCATTCGATTTGTAATTAGCCATTTTCGGTTACTATCTGTTTTTAGTTGGCAATGCCACCGGAAGAGGTCATTTTTAGAGCAAAGCTTTGCCAAGTAATGTTTTTTTTTTAATGTTAAATAACAAAATGTGCCTATTTAAAAAAAATCATTATATATGTATATAATAACCTTACGGCACAGTGTTTTAAACTTTAAATGAGTTCAAATTATTCGACCACGGTGCGGTATTAAAATCTTCCTGCTGATAAAAGAATTTTGTCACGAAATTTAAATTTTAAGAACAATGATTCACGTTTGATTGATTGTTAAAAATAAACTAAACTATTTTTATCATTATACGTTAATTAAAGTACCAACCTTTGGTCAGATTGAAGATTTACTAATAGATTAAAATGTATGATGCGTGAGTTTCTTCGTTTCAAAAAAGTTTTCCAATATTTTTTTCTGTTATAAAATAAAACTTAACGCTGCACCGAGAGATGTCTTAATTTTATGATATTGCATGCAAAGGATGAGTATTTAAAATTGCAGTGGCTCTGATTTGCGAGTTCAGTAATAAAATATGGGTAGACCGGAGACCAATAAAGTAATATAAAGTTCCATGACATTTTGTTCATTAAATTGTTAGGTAGATATTGTCGTGCACTCATTGAATTCGAAACAAAGTTTTGAGAGCGGTGGAGGGAGTTAAAATGATAGTCAACCACACGAAACCAATAAAATTGAGAAAACTATTGAGTTTTTGAATTATGTAGAGGTTAGAGTTTTTGAATTATGTAGGTTATGTATATACATCATACATCCCTTTATTAAATAATTTCAAGAATTTTATAAGCAGAGGATGGATTTTGTTTACCTTAAAACATCAGAAAAGGCAAAACAAAATCCTTAAAGATACAAAAAAAGGAATTTATTAAATAAAGAGAATATAAAAATAACTTAACGTTCAATAATATTATAATAGCATCAAACTACAAACAGCTTTTCAGAGTTTTCAGGTAAAAGCTTTCTCCTTTAGTTGTCTCTTAAAACACATTGAAGGATCTAAAGGACCATATCTGTACGTAACCATCAACGAGTGAAAGTAGTGGCGTAACTAGAATGTTGGTCTGGGGGGGAGGGAACTCAAACAAATTTTTTACTAAGCGAATTGTTGGGTAGTTTTTCCCTAGTTTATGTTTTCTGAGGTTCTTAATCGGAATCTGAGGTTTACGACTGAAATTTCGTGACGCAACATAGAAAAAAAAAAAAACAAAATTATTTTGTTTGGGAGTTTTTCACTTTTAGCTTGAAAACTTTCAATATTCGATAGTGACATCTCAATACAATTGACAGTGTACACAGTTCCCAATAAGTTTGCGCTTAAAGTTATTTTTCTCCAAAAACTCATTTCGATTCAAATTCGAGTTGAAAATTGACCAATTTATACTATTTCTTTTCCGAAAATTCACTCGTAAAACACAAATTAATAACATGCTGTGACAAAATTAGAATTTTCATCAAAAACTAAATATACTTTTCTGATGGACTTCGATGTGCTGAATTTGAATCTGGCCTCAGAATTGCTTTAGCATTTCAAGTTTTTGAGATATTTAAGCCTCAACGGGCATTTTTAAATCATTTTCTGCATTTTTTCCTTGTAACGTTTCGATTTTAATTCCAAACCTTAGATCCGGATTCAACACACCCCCAAAAATATAAGGCAGGACAAAAATCAAAACTAACTCCACAATTTGCATGGTTAAAACACAATATGATAATAGTCATTTCATATGGTAAAAATAAGTAGCATTTATACAAAATTTGGGGATTTTAAAATTACAAAATTATGTCACTTCTCTGATTTCTTTCTCAGCAAGATAATCGATGATCTGATGATTGAGATCTATTAAACTATTGTCACTTACACTGATCATGGCTAAGGCTGTTGTGCTGTTTCCAGCTATTTTTTTTAAATGTTTTGTTTGTACAGTCTAGGGGCGGGGGCAAATGCCCCTTTGCCCCCGTAGTTACGCCAATGAAGAGTGGATCTCATTTAAAACCCTACAAATCCATTCAATTGAACGATTTCGGGAAGTTGGGAATTGATAGCATTTACCAAATTTTCGTTGAAAACGAAAACACTTGCCCCTGTGATTCCTTGATGAAAATAGTTGCTTTGTTTCAGAGTTTTTTTTGGCAACAATTTTGATGAAATTATATCTGAGATACGCAAATTACCAAAAAATCGGAATAAAAAGTACGTACACCAGGACACTCACAACTTTATTTTATAAAATAAAAAGGGCACTAGCGGGTAAAAGAGGCAAACAAAGCAAAATAAACAATATATTTTTTGGAATCAGGAGAATATAAAACGTATTTGTATAAAGTCGATACTTTTATATCATAAAGCACGAAAAAAGGCAAAGTTAGCAGAATTCTGTCCCTGCTTATAAGTAGGTACCTAATGTAGAAACCGTTATTCATCATAGCCCTGAACCACAAAAACAAGTTTTGTACGCCTTTATTGTCAGTATTCTTATCAAGGAATCACATTAGTTTGTTAAATACACGATATTACCAGATGAAACTTCAACGATATAGATCAATTATTCATAATTAACTACCCTCATGACACCCAGTGACATATCGAAGGATAGAAATCAATACATCATGATACTGAAATAGAGTTTGAAATATTCCTTAAAGGAGGACAGAAAATTGGAAAGAAACAAAAGCTTGTCTACTCTAAAAGTTGTCACATGTGTGTTGTGACAAAAGAAATTGCTATTATTAACGGGAAGTAAATTGATTTATAAGCCGTGAACGCATTAAATTCCCATGAAAAACATAAAAACTTTAAGATTTAAATGAATAGATTAGTAAAAGTTCTTTTTGTTTTGGTCAAAAGTAAGCCATGAACGTATTTAATTCACATGAGAAATAAATAACTTTAAGATTTAAATGAATAGACTCAAAGGAGCTCTTTTTATCTTAAAAAACCTCATATTATGAGCAACGAACACACGCACAAACCTAAATGTCAGGAACATGTTTTGTACTCAATAGTTTTTTTTTGAATGAAGGGTATTCCATCAAAAGGCTTAGTTCTAAATCATTTAAAATTGTTAATTTTTTTTGGCAAGTACTGATATTTATGTAAGTACATACATGTAACTATATGTATAAATACGAGTAGTATAAAAACTTTTTGGTTAAATTGATAGAATTCAATATCTACAGTATGGCCGTCTCCTTCTGACAGAGCTCACCCTGCAAATGCTACAATTTAGCCCACGAAAAATGAACTTTCACTGCGGAAAAATGCCAAGTGAAGATTTTAAAATGCAGTTACTTGTATTTGTGGATAAAAAATACACATGCAAAAGTCGACAGACGAGTCTGGTTTGCATTAAAAGTTATTCACGTTCAAATGTCAAAAATATTAGTTTTTCACGTATAACTTTGGAACGGTAAAAATTATATTCTATTTTGTGTATAACTCAGATATGGTGAGTGTAATAAAAAACATATGTATGCACAGTTTGTGTTTTATGTTAACATCTATACAAAAAAAAATAGTTTAGTTTTTTCTAAATTTGATAGTATAAAAGATATAATCTTTTGAAAAATTTTTGCTTTTAACTCTTAAACAAAGAAGTTTTCATTAAATAATTGATGCTCAGTTTATAGATAGTAATGTTATCTAAAAAAATGTTAAGAAAGTTTTTAAATACAACTGACAGGTAACAATATATGGTTACTTCAAGGAGGTAAAGAATCGAAAGTAAAGATTTTTCGCAAATAACTTTTAAGCAGTTAATGTTAAAAATTTTATTTCAAAGGAGTTTATAGGTTGTTCAACCTTCTACAAGATTACATAAAAGTTTTTTTTCCTTTTGGAAGTCATGAAAAAGATTTTATTTTTTATATAAACTGGGCGAAAAACAAAAATAACGGTATTTTGCGTTTTTCTCTTAAATGGCAAAGTTTTCGAAAAATTATTTGTGCCCATTTTGTAGACAATAGTATGCTCTATAAGAATTATTATGAGTACTTTTTCAATACGAAGCTCCAGTAAAATGATATTGAGATTTCAAAAACTATCAGCTATCAAAAATGCTTGTTTTCGGGCATAACATGGTTGGGACAAAATGCATTTCCGCTTGGGGAAAATTCTCATACTCATGCAAAAGTCTATAGATGAATCAGGCTTGCGTTAAAAGTTATTCAAGATTAAACGTCAGAAATATTTTTTTTCCGTATAACCAGATTTTATTTTGAAGGTATCGAAGAAAAAATTCATTTTGCAATTGATGAAAATTCCAAATAAAATTTTTTAAACACAATTGTCTCTATATTTTCATAAGAAATTCTTACGCAAAAGTCTACATACAAATCTGGTTTGTGTCAAAAGTTATTCAAGGTCAAACGTCTGAAGTTTTTTTGTTTTGTTAAGTGCATTTGTTTCCACACAATAACTTTTAATGCAAGCCAGATTGGTCTGTAGACTTTTGCATGCGTATTCCTTATCCAAAAATAAAAATAATTGCATTTAAAAATCTTAACTTGGAATTTTTCCACAGATAAGCATTTTATTTGTACATTTTCCCTAGGCTAAATTATGAAATTTACAAAAATAAGTAAGACTAATTTTTTCGTTCATGATTTTGTTGTTTCATTTTTGTAGGCGCATTTTCATTTCGCATCAGCAGCTGTAGCGTACATACGTGGCTTTAATAAAAAAAATATGTCTAAACTAAATATATAATAAAGGCTAGATCGCTGCTCATGGGAAATGGTAAATCTCATATGAAAATGACCAATGAAATCATAAAAGAAAAATTTAGTTCTACTACGTTATTCTGCATCTGCAGTACGCTCTTTGACGAACAAAATTGAAAGTCGTGGTTGTAGAAGCGATTATTTGGAAAACTCTACACTCTTTTTTCGCATATTATGTTGATATTTAAATGCTCACATTTTCTTTTCTTTTCATTACAGTATGGCTGCCTGTAATTTGTTTGCATTTTTTTTTTGTCACTGGATTATCCCAAGCATTTCATTGTCTCTTTGAAGATCAACTTAAAATTTTAATTGGTATCAGTAGCGTACTAAGCTAAATCTACGTCAAGTAAAAATCTTAACGAAAATCTACTACAATCAACAAGGACCATGCTGTCGCCAAAGAGTATGTACATCTATTTATTTAACTACACAAGTGCACATAAGCTTTAAAAAAAAAATGTGAACTTTTGCACACAAACTAAGTGGTGTTTGCCGTAAACGAGTCATATAAAGATTCGTAACAAAGACTAATCTAATGTGTTTAAAATAGATTTATATATAAATATAGAGTCTTCCTTGCTTAATTACAATAGTCAGTTAAGCGAGGTTTAATTTATTTTATTTATTTATTTTATTTTTACTAGCTTATAAGTTAAAAATATGTGCCATCCCTTTGTAAATTTAAATACATATGTCTAATAATTCACCTAAATGATAAACATATGTATAAAACTAAATTTCAGAATTAAAATAATTACAAAACCATTTCACTGCTAGTCATGCACTGTATATACTCGTAGCTCTTCCTGATTATAGATCCTAGTACCGAAGACAGTTGGCACTGGCACCCACTAATAATGGTAACTATATATTTCTACACATACATAATAAGCCAAGCCCCCACCTTCATCTTTGAAATAAAAAAAAAAAAAACTTAAAAAAAATATCCACGATGCTCTATGCAAGATACAATTGAAATATCAGCTGAATTGAAAAAAGGCAAAACACTTGCAGCAATCAGAAAAGTTTCGTCATCTTTTTATTTAATCTTAATTCTTTCAATTGCTTTCCATATACTACCCTTATCATTCCATTGTTTGCACTAAGCTTCTTAATTACATACAAAAAATAGGAACTTTTTATTTTTACCTGGCTGTAACAATTGCAGGTATTAGTGCTTGTATAAAACCTTGATAACAAAAATATAGAAGACAAAAAAGGGTTTTAAAAGAATATAGGAAGGTATTTATATAAATTTGTTGGGATACAAACATTTCTTTCCTACTTCTGCAATTCACAGTGTCTACATATTTATGGAAGAGTTTTTTTTTCTATTCCGGAAGTTTGTGTAATTATGTTCTTTAATTTAATGCAGAAACTCTGTTTTTTTCTTGAAGTTTGGGCACTTGAAAAAAGTTCACAACACCAAAAAAAAAATAAATTAAGGGCTAAGAATGAAAAAGGAAAATTATCCAAGCAAACATGAATTGGGAATTTTAACGTTTTTTTTTTCGTTCTTTGTTATCTCCTTAAATTAGTTGTCTAAAAAAAAATAATAAAACCCAAACACGAAAAAGAAATAAAATTTAGTGCTATGAATTTTACTATTTGCCTTAAATATTTTCGCTGGTTAAAATTAACCCAAATAAGTATCTTAATTCTTGATTAAAAATTCCAATTGCTAGCAACCAATCAACAATATAAGGATTTAAATTTTAAAATTAAAAACAAAAAATTTAACTTCCTTCATTTACAGACTTTTCTTCACTTTTTGATAATAAACAAAAAATCAAAAATTGATTTTTAAATTATTATCAAAATCAATAGAAATTTATATATTTTTAGTTCGCAGGCCTATTAAAAGGAAACATGTTTTGAGCTAATTAACTCACTTTTAGAAATTATCCAAAATGATCCTGAAAACTGAAGAATTTGTAGGTACCTTACCCCGTTTTAAGGTGTCAATGGATTTAACCTTTTTGCACTTATTCTATTTTTCATTTTTTTTTGGCACTCTACCACTCTCTCATTTAGACGCACATTTGTGACGACGATTTTTTGCAAGACTAAAATTTGACCTTGAAACTTTACTCAGGGCTAAAGAAGTTTAGCTTTACAAATCCTTCTTTATACCAATACGATACATTAATGTCAATGACAACAACATATGCTACAAATATTTTACAGCCTCATGTCAAAGTGATAAATTGACAACATTTTCTTGGTACCTTACCAAGATATCTACATATACACATACATTTATATTAAATTTGAAAATGAAAACTTTTTGTCTATATATAAAATGAAGGTTATATCAATTTATTGTAAGGCTTAAATTCTATTTGCCACAAAAAGCAGTGAAGCGATTTAAGTGGCATCATCAGCCTTAGAATTTTAACATCTCCACGATTAGACAAATGTAAACATTACATAAATTCAGCAAAGGTTAATCCTTACTGATGATTATTCTACACAAAAAAAAATTGCATACAAATTTTGGTCATAATTGGGTAGATTTTATTTTTATTTTTTTCAATTAACGTTAAACTCTTAAATCTAGATTTTGAATAATAAATAAATAAAATTATTATTCAACTCGTCTCCGATCACAGTAACGGTAGCTCCTCAACATAAATAATATAATAAAAGCTCTACGTGTGTTAAAAATAATTTGAATTTTAAATTCGTAAAACAGTGTAATGTGGTTGATGTGTGTATGTGTGTGTTCATTTGTCTACACTGAGTGTGAATGGTTGTGTGTAATTAAAGCTATTTCCATGCATAATTCGTACATTTTTTTGAATTTTAATTGTATTTACACGATGTCTGCAGGTAACCCATCAATTTGTTTGAGTGGTATTACCTGCAACCAGGATTTTCACCAAGGACGCCAGACACCGCCCTCACCACCAACGACCCCAGTTTCTGTACCGCAATCGAGAATTTCTTCCTTGGGAAATGGTTTACACGGTGTTTTGGCAGGTGGTGGTGCATTTAACTGAATAGGATACAGGACATTGGCTTGCGGCATCGGAAATCTTTGGTATTGAGTTGCTGCTGCTGTAATATTTGGCATGAATGTTGAAATGTGTTTAAGGAGATCACCGGTGATGTGGCGGTCGTATTTGGTAAGGAATTGAGTGACTTCTGTGGCACAATGATGAAAACCAGCCCAGAATTTATCCATGTTAACTGGATCTGGTCGCATGAAAAGTGCATTGCTTTCACGCAGACGATGCAAATGACGGACTGTTAGTTCAAGGATGTCTGCTTTTTCCAATTTTGATATATTTTCGCCGTCCTGTAAAGATAACAAAAAAATAAAAAATTTTAAATCAGACTTCCATACAAACTTCCGGAATTTCAAGTTAAAAAGAAATTCGGAAATGAGAAAAAGTTTTTGAAATGAACTGAATATTTCGTACAAGCTTTTATCCACTCAAGATATGAACATTTGGAGTAATATTTCAAGAAATCAAACACTGGTAGCTATCATGCTAACTTTTTAACATCAGCAATTAATAAAGAGTATTTTTCAAGTACAAAATTGAAACGCTGGCAATTTTCTTAAGGCCGCCTGTCTGTCAGCCTGTTCAGTTACAGCTTAGATGGCTGGAAAGATTTTCTTGAAATTTGGTACATAGTGGTTTTGGTGATTATGACCACACTTTTTTTCATTTTTTCCACAACCTTCTTTTACAAATATCAATAAATTTCTTTCAGTAAAGGCTACCATCGGATGAGAAACCATTTATCTAAAAATGGTTATTAATGGTACCTCCCAAAGAACATTTTTTTTTATTTTCCAATTTCTTCAAAACGGTAACTCTGATTTCAATTATTTTTCTTACACAGAATCTTTTAAGCAATACAAATAGTTTTTTTTAACCAAAATTTAAAAGAAAAATATTTTTTGGATTTCTAAAAAAAATGTTCAAATTTTTTTTTTGAAAATTAAATATTTTGAAAAATATAATGTCAATTTTTAGGATTTTCTTACTATGTATATTTAAAATAATTTTAGAAAAAAATTTACTTTAATGAAAAATACGGGTACCTTCCATACAAATGTTAAAAAACCGTCAATGAAAATGTTTGTTTTCTTAAAAACGGCTCCCACGATTTTTATTAAACTTTACTAAAATTTGTGCGATATACAACCAAAAATAAAAAAAAACTACACTTAGTAACTTTTAATAGTACCTTTCATGGAACCTTTTATTATTGGCTGAACAGATTAGATTTATTTAATTAATATACAATATTTTAACAAGATTAAAAAATATTGCATATTAACATTTCTTTCTTAAAAACGGACGGAAATTTTTTTTTTAAAAAATTTATTTTTATATGCACATAAATAAATACTTAAGATTTGCGTACAAAAAGGCTTCCTTAAAAATGTTTTAAGAATTTGGTATACACAATTTTTTTTTTTTTTTTTTAAACCGCTCCAACAATCTTAAATGTTTTTTCCATAAAATCATATTCCATCAACAATTAATATGGCTTTCTTCATTGCATTTTAAACTCTAAGGCAGGGTCTCCGAGGGCCTCGGAATCCGAATCAACCTCTATAAGGTTCTTGCCAGGCCCTGATCTAGGGTGGGGCATCCGGGCATTTTGCCCCGGGCGGCAAAATTTGGGGCGGCAAAATTGAAAATTTAGGGTATTTAATGGCTACTAAAAAATGATTTTATGAATTTCGTAACTGATCGAAGCCTACATAAAGCTTAGTTATTTCGAAATGACTATTTATAAAAAAAGACTTCAGTAAACTATTCACTTAAAACTAGTATTCAAACTGCTTATGAAACTAAAAAATATAAGAACAAAATTTAAAAAAACTAATTTTGAGTGACTTCGATAAAACACCAATACAGGGTGTACAATGTCAATACTACGAAGTGAATTGTTAGAACATTGTAACCTCGAGACTATTTGTGTCTATTAGAATCAAAAGGAACGTATTTCACTTCTTCTAGTTTTGAGAAAGTTAAAAAAACGTTTTTAAAGACGTGGCCTAAATTGTTCTTGGAACTAATTTGTGTTTGTTTTTGTTCTGATCTTCAATTTTAAAAGCATATCGATTTTTTTATTGTGGCCAAATGATCTTCGAATTATTTAACAATGCATTTTGGAATAGAGTTGTTTTGAAAATTCGAATCCAGAATAGATGCGTTTTGAAATTTTCTTTTCTTTTGTTTTTGAAAATAAAACCGATATTTTTTCGGATTAAGATAAAATTTTACTGTTTTAAAAAAGTATCCGCTCTCAACAACACATTAGAACAAACCAAAAATGTGAAATTCATACATGAAAGTTTGATAGTAATTAATTTTCGCACCAAAATTGGATACATTTGTTTTGATTCAAACACACAACATTTAGGTTTGAATAAAGCTACATACAGATTCTTAAGTGGAGTAGAGTTGTTATGATTCAAAAGAGCCTAAGGAATAAGTTGATTTTGATTCTTCCCCTATATTCAAATCAGAATAACTTTGGTATAAGATGACTTTTGAAACTTTCGAAAAAACTGAATTGAACTGAAGGAACAATTATTTCAAGAAAGTCGATATTACAAAAGAATATTGTTTTCCAATTTTCTTTTAAATTCAAAATTACAAAAGATGTATAAATATAAACCCACTCATAAAACATTTTGGTGAAATCTGTTAAACTACTGAACCGATTTCGATAAATTTTTCTATGTCAATAGCCGAAACGTTATTTCAATGCGAGCGATGTAGAGAAATTTGAAAAACAATATAACATACACAAATAAAATTTGAAATACTCGTTAAGAAGCCCTGGTAGACTAACATTTGCATTGATGTGCAAATAACACAATTCCAAGCGTATAACATTCATACTGGTCAGGTCACAATTATAACTTCCTTTTATGGCTAATATGGCTTGTAAAATGTCCTTTCAAAGGATGGCTTATATTATTTTTGCGCAGGGCGGCGAAAGAGCTGGATCGGGCCCTGGTTCTTGCATAACTTTAAATTGAATAATGAAACAAAAAACCCAGCCCATCATTTTCAAAAAATTTATTAACACAAATATATAAATGTTTGAAGAACAATTGCAGCATTCACAAAGCCATACTTATTTGGTTTTTAAAAATTGTTAAACAAGAAAAATATTTAGTTCTGTAGTTTTCTGTCTTATCTTGACCACCTACCATCTACGTAGCCCTCAGAGATTACAACATTAAATTAAGGTGAACCGATATGAACTAAAAAAAAAAATAAATTGATAAATTTGTCGTTAATATGCTCTAAGGCATTGTTTTAAAGATTCAGATAACATAAACTAAATTAAAATATTGGAATATTTTTAAAATCATCACAATTAAACAATTGGTCGCACAAAAAATGGTAAGGGTAAGGCACGGGGATCTGTAGCCCTGGGAACTCAAAACTTTAACTTCTAAAATATTTGCTATGTAAATTTTAAGTATTGAATAATATACGTTTAGAACTGAAATTAAAAAATTTTATAGCCAGTTTTTAAAAACTTGAATTTCAAAAATTTTCTCTAAGAAACTCAAATTATTAAAGATGAGCAAGAAATTACCAGAACCAGAAAATTATGTTTTTAAATCCAGCGATAAATTGTCCAATTGGTAACAATCACATCTATTGCCGTATCAGTCATTTCAAATTTTTGAAAAAATTAAAACCTGTCAAAATTTGGGTTATAAATAATTGTCTGAAATATCAATAAGGGTAGCGAAGCCAAAGATCTTAATTTTTTATTCCAGAAGAGTTATTTATATTTTTTTCCTTTTTCTATTTTTTTTTCGAAAATATCGACTAGGACTAAGTTTGCAAATTTTTATTTCCAGTTTATTGCTTGAGGGAATCAAAAAGTTCCACAATTAGGTATTTTAAATCAGTAGAAGTCCTTCATGCTCATTTTTTTTTTTTACAGAGTATCTGGAAAAAACTTTCAAATTTGGATCAAGCTAAAGTCTGAACAAGCTAAGATTGAGTCCAGACTCTTTTCGAAATAATTTAGTGTGAAAGTGAGATCTTCTTTTCCTTCGCACTCTCTTAATATTGAAATCTTGAATGGAAGTATCAGAGTTCACCCCTCGAAAAATTTAACTGTCCCCCTGTGGGGCGTTGGCCCCACGTTGGGAACCACTAACATAGTGGCAAGATAATGCATTCGTTGAAAAAAATTATTTGGTAAAAATCAGGTGGCAAACGAAAAAAGTGGGTCTGTCTGGATTTTCTTCAAATTTGTACAAAGTAATTTTTAGTCATTCCCCTCACAAGTTTAAAAAAAAAAAGTTTAGAAATTAAAATAACGGAACCTGCAACTCAATTTTTTTAAGCAATGTAATAAAATCTTATTTTTTTCAAGAACATAATTAATTTAAGTTAGGGCTACCTTTAAATCAGAAAATAATTTTTTCTGGAAATAATCATTTTTTAATTTGATTTTCGTTTTTTCTTAAAATTGAAAATAGTGTAACTGATTTTATTTATTCTCTTTATGAAGAAAGCTCACAAAAAATGTTTACCTATATTTTCAAAAAACAATTTTTTGAAATTAAAAAAAGAAAAAGACCATTTTTGTTTGAGAACTCACTTTGTTTGATTTTATATTCTAGTTGCTTTAAATGTTGCAACAAAAAAATTTAAAATCGTTGAAGTGGTTTTCCTAAAAACAAATTGTGTATAGATACATATAAGATTTTGGTGACATTTTTTAAAAAAAGTTTTGGTATGCAATTTTGAGTCTTTATTAAAATACATTTATTTACTTAGTTTTAAAAAAATTCAGCAAACCATTTTATAAATATAATTTTCTTTCTAATTTTATATGCATACAAATTTTGACTGAAATCGCTTGAGCCGCTAGTGAGAAAATCGAAAAATTGGCAAAAAGGACACTTTACCCACAGCAATTCACTTATTTTTTTAAATTTAAATCGTTGAAGCAATTTTTGAGATAAATAAGCTTTTTTTAGCGGTTCTATGGCAAGTACCGTTATTTTTGGAGCAAAAAAAATCAATTTTCCTTCTGGAGAGTTATAAGAAAACCTTAAGTTTAAAATTTCAAGAACATCGTTTAAGTGGCTTAGGCTAAATAGCCTAACAGGTTTAGGCTTTTTTCGAGTTCTCTTTCATCGTAGTGTGTTGTTTGATTGTTATCTCGAATTTTGTTTGAACAAATCTAAAGTTGGCCCTGTAACACCTACTATGAAAATACATATATATAAATATATGTATTTCGCAAACACAAAAATTACACTATTTCTATGATTTTGAATATATGTAAGCCAATAATGAAAAAACATTATTGGTTTATCGAATTTAAATAATTTTATTTATACAAAAACTTGCAATAAAGACCGATAGCCAACAGTTGATTTTGGGTATTGCACTTTGAACTATGAGTTTTTTAAACGGTCTGGTAGGGTGAACTACTTTCTCGAATGATTTCAGATTCCATATTCTGTGATCAGTGGAAAATTATACAGGGTGGGATGAAACCCAATTTTGAGTTACATGAATCCTTTCGAAGTTGCACTCAGAACAAGAACCTATGAACCAGTCTTGTTTTTTTATTCTATTAGCTCTGCTGAAAAAAGTATAACTAACAAAAAATAACCTTAAAAGTGTTGGTATTTTTTTTTTAGTTTGTTTTTAGTTGTTAGTTTTCAATTTTTTTTTAAGATTTTGTATACGTTTGAATATTTAACACTAAAGTATTCCAATCATTTACAAATTGATTTCTTGAGCGAAGCTTTACAATATTTTTTAAAGTCAACCTTGAGTGATTTCATTTGGGAAAGCTTCTGTGTGCCATACGTGTATTTATTTATTTTATCGTTACTTATTACAATTAATGTAATATGTAATACAAAATCTTTATTTTAGTTAGTAAGGTACTTCATTTTCTAATCTAGATTTTGAAATTTTTTCGAGCTCCAGTAAATAAATACAGTTTGTTGACAAATCTTTCTTTTTCAGCACTTTTTTTATCACATTCATTATTTAGAAAAACTTACAGCTTGTAATGTTCCTGTCATTAAATCCTTTAACTCTTCGAGGCACTTGTTGATACGCGCACGTCGTTTTCTTTCCAACATGGGCTTCATTATTTTACGATATTGATAAGTACGCGACACGGGTTCCATTGTGAGCGAGTTAATCGCGAAATGATGGTTAGGTGCCATCATCCGGATAAAGTTTTTGTTTTTTTTTTTTTCAAAAAATTACAAACAATCTTCAAAACAACAACAAAATTTACTATGTCTTATACAAATATTTTTTCAGAATTGAATTTGTTTTTCACTTTTTATAAACACATGACAGTAGAGCATCCGATCTAGTTGAATCTCAAAACCTTTTATAACAACTTGAAGTTATTTATTTTTTCTTATCTTTTTTGGTAACTATACTGGCTTATCCCTTTTCTATTCGCTCAAAAGAACGTTGATACGTCTTAATCCGTTGACGTGTAACGATCGAGTGATCCATCGTCTACGTTCATTCACAATTTTATTAAGTGCATACCGACCGCAAGAGTGGCGTGCTGCTTGTCGAGGGTATATCTTTGTATATCTCTGACTCTGTCGACTGGGCAATTCGATTCGCCATTAAGGGGGGCCTCGAAGATCTGATAGTTTGCCACTGTGAAGAAAACGACAACTACGACGACGACGATGACAATGACTTCGCGACCGCGGACGGCATGCCTTAGGTCCCGTGGGATAAATCTACGAAATGAAGATGATACTTGAATGACTTATTTTATTTGGAGCTTCTATTCTATTCGGCCATTGCACATACCTCTTCGTCTTCATTTGATATATACAAACACATATAATTCCACGATGATGGAACTCGATATTGGTGTGATCCCGCACCCGAACCACAATACACACACATAGTATAGTACTTCCAAGACCTCAGATGGAATTTGATACCCATCGCACTATAACTTCATGGCAAGGGGTGTCATGTGAATGAGCGAGCCTTCTTCGAGTTGCAATACTCTGGCATACGCCGAAGAGATTATGATTGGCGTATCGCTTGCTAGATCCGAGCAAAGGCATGTGCCTCTGGGAGATTTATAATATGCAACCTTTAATCATGTGAATTTCTCCATAATGGCTATTTATCGGTGATGCTAAGCAAATTGTTTGCTTGACTATGGAGAGCACAAACATGCTCTCGTGACTCAAAGCCATAAGGTGGCTGGACTTTGAAGATGTATAACACTTTTTTTTTAAATAAAACATGAAGTTTTGAAAACATATTTTTTCGCAAACAAATGTTTAACGTAGTCACTTTTGTTAAAACATTTTGTAGACAATTTGTACATTGTGTCATCTTCTACAGCAAAAAAAAAATTATTATTAATGTTTTCGAATAGTGGCAATTTTAAAGATATTTTTATTTCTAAAAATGGTAAAAACTCAAAAATATACCACTTTTTTGATCTTTGCTTCTAAACGTTAGAATTGTAAGGAAATAATTAATATTATACTCGTAATAGCTCGGGACCACCATTTGATGGTGCAGTTCGGAGATCCCAAGAAAACACCCGAATGACCAGGCTCAATGACGATAGGCTTATGAATCCCTTTCACAAGAATTGAGAGGAATCAGTAGCACGGAACCCATTTCCACCGAAAATTGGTGTGCTGTGGAAAATTTTTTCATATCAGTTGCTGAAATTATAGTCGGTCGGTCGCAAGCTAGATACAGTGCCTGGCTTTCCAAAGAAACTTGGGCTAGGATCGAAGAAAGAAAACAGCTCAAAGCTCGAATTGCAGCTAACCTAGCATCAGGTAGAAGCAAGAGGCTGTGTATGAGTCCGTTTAGATTAGGAAAATGAGTCCGGACTCGTGAATCTCATTGTGTCTACATTTGAACATTTGAGGCGCCTCAAAACACATAGAAACAACAACAACTTATATGCTTTGAACATTGAAACAACAATAAATAAGTCTCATATGAGTCCGGTATTTATATTTTCTTCATGCCTCACGCCATTCCTGACCAACGGCGTATACAAGGGGGGGGTCACGGGGTCATGACCCCCCCCGAGAACTCAAAAGATATACGCAAAAAATAATAAGAAAAGCAAAAATATTTGCAATCTTAAAATATAATTTCAAACAAATTATTTTTTTATAACTTTGGAACAGGCTACCTACTCATTATTGGTAAAGTTTATTTACCTTCTCCTATCAACATTTACAAGCCATTGCCCAAATAATACTATTGGGGTTTTATTGTCGAAATTATACAATTTTTTTTTGGTTAAGATTTATCAAATAGACGGTTTTAACCACTTTCATTCAGAAAATTTTAGCATTGATGTATTTTTTGATTCAAAATCAATTTGGTAGATCAAAGTTTTTGGCAGATATACACTCTTTAATTCTCAAAGTATTTTCAATATTGTTTTTGATCAGTTTAACTTACTTATTTTGTGAAAATTTTGTTCAAAATATCAAGGAAATCATCTTCGATAAAAAAAAATAAATAAATGAATGGATAAATAAAACTAACAGACGATATTATACAAATATTGCAATGAAAAACAAAAATTTTACTTTAAACCGTATTCCATACACCAGGGCCGTTCCGAATCAAACCCAGTACCAACATGTTTCAGTATAGGTTACGTACGAATTACCAGCAAAAAAGGCGATTTAACTAGTTAAAATGTCGGTTTATATCGACTTTATGGCATGTAAGAATACCTATTTTGGTTATTAGTTCATCAAATTTTTAGCTTCGAACTTAGACAAAAAGTCAGCAGCCTAAAAAGAAAGTCGTGAAAAGGATCGGCTTTTATCGCATTTTCGATATTTCTTCCTAATATTTAGTACATAGAAAAAAAGTTGATATAAATTGATTTTGTAACCTGTCGACATTTTTATTCGATATTTTTTCTTTCGTTAATTTCATTTCAACGCAACGTAACTTAAAATACATCGCTCTGCTTGAAATGTTGGAATGAAATCAACAAAAACTCTAATCATACATTCTTGTCTGACTTTTAAACACGAATTTAACAGTTACTATTAATTTTGGATTATGTTTAAAATACATTTTCTTTTGATCGTTTCGATCTTATATGCGATTGATGACAATCCAACGCGAGGTTAAGCGTGCTTTTAAGCATTATTCCTTAAACTATGAATTGATCATAGAATCAGTCAGTCAAAGTCAATTTGTTCGTGAAATGATCGTCGTTTTTTTGACGCAGAAAGCGTCATGACAAATAATATGTAACCGTCCTGTTTGTTGAAAATTAGTTTTCATCAACGCCAGTCAATTTACTTGCTAAAGCTTTTGACGTTTACAAACATGCTCTCTGCCTTTTCAACAATCATCAACTCGATTTTTGTACTGCTCAGTTGCACCGTAGATGATGTATTCAAATTCGTGACTTTAGCGAACTTGACTATTGAACACAATACTAACGCAGTGAAATTTGTATTTGCATTTTTTAAGAGAAGACTTTTGCAGTTTGCGTTAACGAATATTCCGCAAACACATTTCATGGCAGCCATTCGCATGGCCTCCTTCATAGGAAGGCACCTGGGGCATTTTCTCCAGTGCCCCACCCTTAGACACAGCCCTGTCATACACCCTAAAAACATTTTTTGATTGAGATCTGAATTTATTAAAGGATTTTTGGCTTATCTACTAATTAATTTTTAGGGATTCTAAAAATTTTATCAATTTTTTTGTATGCAGATTTCCAAAAATAGTCAATCAATGCATCAATTTTATTTAAATAAATATTTATACATATACATACATTGGTAGGTAATGGTTTTTCAGAATTATTTTGTATGTTTCAATTATCATGAGAAAACCCATTGAGAAGGTAATTTTAAATTTACACATATATTAAACGTTTTTGAAAGTTCGAAGACCATATTAGGTCTGCATTAAATTTTTTGATCTGCGGCCAATACTTCAAATGTTCATTTTCAGGCTTCAAAAAAAAACAAATTGTGGAAGCTAAGAATTTTTGTCTTCAATAAAAGAGTGGTTCTTACTACCACAATTTTTAATTGATAAACAAAAAATAACTAACTTTGCTAGACTTCGACTTGGACACATCACTGCTTCCCACCAACATCTCCTCAAACAACGCTCAAACAACGCCCCAACCTGCTCCACCTGCAACACCCGCATTGATCTAAAACATATTTTGGAACTTTGTCCGGCGTCACAGCCCATAATTATCAATATCTTCAAAAACAATTCCAAATATGAAATACTCAAGTATACCAGTCTAACAAATATAAATAACATTACTGAATTTCTCAAAAATGCAAAAATTGTAACTTAAATTCATAAGCAAGAAAGCCAATAGTCTCTGCAACTAGGCTTGTTAAATTTGTATATGAGCTTGTAATTTAAATTGCTTGTTAATAAATAATAATAATAATAATAATAATAAATGAGAAAATTATCCCCTCATTATTATCCCCTTATCAGATTAAAAAAAAGGCAAATTGTCGCTTAAAACTGTCTTCAAACGTAAGAAATTAAGAAAAATATTAAAAAATATTAATATTAAGTAAAATATTAAGATTAACATCTCCAAAACCTATGTTGGTTTTTTTAAGCGTGCACAAAAAATCCATACGAAATATTTTTGGTACACACACTCAAGATCATATTAAAATTCGGGAGTAGATCAAAATTTTGTTTCCAAAACTCAGCTCTACAAAATTTGTGTTTTACACAGAAAATAATAAGGGTATTCATGCAACGTCGTAAGTTTACAAATCGTGTAAAAAGTTTGCATGAACGACCTTTGTTATACATTTGATTAAATGGTAAGTAATTCAATCAGACTAAGAGTCACAATGATGTTTGGATAAGTTTAACCAGTTTGTTAATTTTATGAACAAAATCCCTTGATAACTTTAACAGAATTGTGTGAATCATTTCCCACACAAAATTTGACAGTTCATTAACCAAAAGATAAATTTAACAAATTATCTACGGTTTTACGAAGTTGCATGAATACCCTTAATATAAAAATGTTTAAGCTTTGTCAACAAATAATAATACAGTAGACGCTTGATTTAGTAAATCTAAAAAAATTAACTATATTGAACACACAAAATTATATATAAAAACATATTTTTTGTTTTACAAAAATGTCCCGAAAGAATTTAACATTGCTTAAGGACACTAAACAAGTGTTTCTTTTTTTAAACCTCATTGAAAGCTTGCGAAAAAGTAAACAAACTCGAAAGAGTGAACAGGCTGGTTTTATTACCTCACTATATCGAGCGTCTTTATAATTAAAAAAAAAGGTAACATTTGTGGGACCAGCAGAAATTATTTCCAAAAAAAGCGAAAAAAATGGAAACCGTGGATCAGTCTTTTAATTAATAAATTTATAAGATCTGAATTGGGTTTTTGTTTTGGTATGACCCCCCCCAAGAAATGGAGCTGTATACGCCGCTGTTCCTGACCCTCCACTTCTCTTGTCCTGAAACAGCGTCTATTGCATGGAAATGGGAGAAGTTCACGGTACCGTGCGATGTGATAAGCGTAACTATATCAACGGATTGGCAACAGTAATAGAAGAGGCTGCAAGTAGGTTTGACAGTAGGACAATCTACAGAATGAACAAGGGGTTTACTGGTGTGCAAAGCTCTAAACAACACCTGGTAAAGGACATAGGCGGATCACTGCTAGTTTCCGATGAGGAACAGCTCAAAAGCTGGAATGAACTCTTTTCTGCGGCTTTAAATCGCGTTTTCACCACAGAAGCCAACATATCACCCAATGACCAATCCGTAGAAATAAATCAGAGCACTGAAAAACAACAAAGCGGAGCGCCAACAACATCGAGTGACCTTGTGCACCAACTCATTAAAAAAACATGGGAAACAGAAAGTTTTCTTTAGAAGTGGAATCAGAGAATGATTGTCAAGCTCCCAAAGAAAAAAGACCTTACGAAGTGCGAAAACTGGAGAGGAATTTTTGTGATAATAAATTTCGTATTGGAGCGAATAAAACACTACCTCGAAGCAACACTTGACGCCGAACAAGCAGGATTCCACACAGGATTTTTCTGTGTAGACCACATCAACACCTTCCGGATATTCATCGAACAATTTGTTAAATATCAGTCATCACTTCAGCAGTTGTTCATAAACTTCAAAAAGATGTTTGATAGTGTCAATGGAGAATTCATCTGGCTTGCTTTGCGCAGGAGAGGCATCCCGGATAAATTGACTGCTATTATTAAGGCTACACATGATGGATCCAAATATCACGTTTTGCATAAAGGAAGGTTGTCAGAGGAGATTGAAATCCAAAGTGGGGTTATACAGGGTTGTAAACTATCACCAATACTGTTCCTGTTAGTGATAACTTATGTGCTGCATGCAGATTTGTCGACTGCTTGTGAAGGAATTCAGTGAATCTGCAATCACACCTTAAACATCTCGCAGACGAGGTATGCTTACTCTTGCAAAGGATCATAAATCTCCATCAAATGACAACCAGGGTGGAGACTGGAGACTGTAGAGAGAAGCTGAAATCGTTGGGCTTAAGATCAATATGGCAAAAACAAAAAGGATCAGCCTTGGAACTTCCTCATCTATCCAAGTAAATTTTTCAGGATAACCAGTAGAGATGGTAGAGAGTTTTCAATACCTTAGGAGTATTGTCTCTACCGATGGTGAGGCCCAACTAGATGTTATCAGTCAAATCGGAAAGCAAAACCACGTTCGCAATGCTGTCCAATATATGGAGACACAAGTCTATAAGCCTTAAGACCGGCCGGCGACTGTTCCACTCCAATGTTGAGTCCGTGCTTCTTTATGGTTGCAGTACCTGGAAAGTAAAATCCACTGCCGCAAGTAAGCTAAAAACGTCCGTGAATAGAAGACTGCGAAACATCTTGGGGATTTTCTGGCCTAACCGTATCTCCAACGATGAACTTCATGCAGGTTAGGAAACCATTGACTTTATAATATGAAAACGTAACTAGTAGTGAATTGGATATGGATATACGCTTCACAAAAGCCACGAGTGCATTGTGAGTCAAGCGATGCAATGAAACCCTCTCACAAAGTGAGCCAGAGGAGTGGGCCGACCTAAAAGTACTTGGCGAAGAACGCTCGAAGAGGAATAAGTAAGTAAGTTTTGTTCACTTAAAGGAATTAGATAACATTTTCTTTCAATCAATTTCAAGAAATAATAGTCTTGAAAATGGCATACATTTCTGAAAAAAAAAATGGTTTTTGGGTTTGAGTTTAAGACTATTCTATTGAAATTTTTGGCATTTCTTTCTAAAGTTTGTCAAAATCAAAATACTTTTGACTTACCAAACGAAAGTTCCTTGATGAACGTGAACTTTCTATCATTGTGAAATTCTCCTTTTTTAAAAAAGAATCGTTATCATATCGTGTCATCCAGAATGGCTTTCGGAAGTTGTTTTGCGCCTTCATCCGTCTTAAGTCGAGGCAGTTCGTCCATCCGGACTCCGGATGTTTAAAGTTTGTTTACTTTCTGATATCTCGTGGCCACATTTACACATCGTCTCTTTTGATGAGAAACTATTTCTACTACTGTGTGGAAGCCTCTTATGGTGATTATATACTGCACCACTTCTTTAGTGTGGGTGTGAATTTTTCATCTCACATGAAGCCTGCGGCCCATAGTGCAGGGCGGGTATAAACGAGGAAAGTATAGTGATATGGAACTTGGATCACTTGTGCTTGTGCCGATGTGATGGGATACACTGGGTTCTAAAGTTCACAAACATAAAGAGTGACGACCAACTACGGCAACGTCATCACCATTGAGATAGATCAAGCTGTGTACAATTTGTTTCACACGCTCCGATTTTTGTTTTGATCTTTCAAAGAAGATGGGGTCTATATAGAGTTAAGTAGAGTGCGGAAAAGAGTAAGCTGAATTGGTATAAGAATTAGTATAGAAATAGATACTTTTTTGCTTGTTTGGTATTCGATTTCCGCTTTCTGTTGTAAAAGCTGGAATGTTAAATGTCCCTACCTTATTTATATGAGGATAGAAGGCGTCCAATTCCAATCTAGTGGCTCTCTCTAGAAATACCTCAAAGTATGTTTACTTAATTTTATTACTTGAAATTGTCAGATTATGTACCTATGTGTGTATTCAGCCATCATACATACTTGAATCTTTTGTGTGCACAAAACACTGCATAATCATAAAAATGTAACCAGTCTTTAAATAAGTGCTGCTTACGGGGTGTAATTGGTGAAACAACAAAAACAGTGGATGTGTACCAGCACAGAGCCAACAGCAGCGGCGGCGCTACCATTCAGCTACTTACTGTTTACTGTTGGTTTTTGTAATTGTTGTATGTTTTTTTTAGTGCTTTTGTAAAGTCGAAGATCGTGGGAATGTGAACAGACTTGTGGTGTGAAGATGATTAATGAATTGAGATAAGAGAAGATACGTAGCTTGATGGATGTGTATTAAGTTAAGCGTGCGCTATTGAGTTAATCATGATTCTGTATGGATATCAATCACCGTTTTGAATTTATTACTACATCCAGGTAGATAAAAGCCAACTTATTTGGAAGTACCAAGTTATGTTTGTTTGAATGTTTAATGGTTAATTTAAACCGAAATATTTAATTTTGTGATGTGAGATCATTTGAGCTTTGTTTTGAAAAGCCCTGCCCTCAGAATTGCTTAAGCAATTCACGTTTTTGAGATATTTGAATCTAAAATTTTGGATAAAAAACATTTTTGGGAAAATATTGGGTTATTTATCATTTGAGGTAATTTTTTTCGAATAAGTTTTTATTGCCTTCATTCGTCTTGGGGAAACCATTATTGAGTTGCTTATCTTAATTAGATTCGAAGTTAGCACCCCTGAAAACATAAAGCAGGACAGAAAAACAAAACTCACGCCACAATTTGCGTGGCAAAAACACAATATGACTACTACATAGTAAGTATTTAGCATAAATATAAAATTTCGGAATTTTAAAATTACAAAATTATGTCAATTAAATATTTTTTTTCTCAACAAGATATTCGATGATATGATGATTGAGATCTATTAAACTATGGTCACCCACACTGATCATGGTCTGGGCTGTTTTTAGTTATCTTTCATTTTTTTGTACGGTCTAGGGGGGGGGGGAATGCCCCCTTTGCCCACCCGTAGTTACGCCACTGACTTCACGTTTGTGACATATTGCCGATATTAGACTTTTTGCATAGAACGTTCAATTAATTATTAGAAAAACGTTTGTAGTTTGCTTAAATACTTGTAATCATTCTGTTATAAAATTACAAACACAAATATATATAAACATGAATTATAAGAGCACAAATTTCCACAGGCATCTTTTTTCGCTTAACTGAAAATTTTGAGCCTTTTTGCATGAAATCAAAAGCGAAGCATTTTTTTTGAAACATTCTTTTGTACACATTATGTACTTGCTCTTGCCTTATTATAATATTTATAGCTAAATTTGACAAATATTTGATTTATTAAAATGACTTCAGGGCAATAAGTCTCTTTTAGTTTATAGACCAAGATTCTACAGCAGATTTTGTGTGTGAGCCTTAACTAAAAAAATAAGTATAGGCGTCAAAAGCTTGAGTAAAGTCTATTTAAAAAATCATTATCTTGAAGTCCATAACCATGGCTTTCTGAGATTAAACAATATATAGAAAACAAAATATGAATTCAACTTGGAGGGTTATTGTCTTAGCTTAAATGGGTGTTCACCCCCTTCCTCTTGATAAGGCTTCTCTGATCACATATCACCCTGCCAGATTGTTTAAAAATTTTTAAGTTCGAAGAGAAAAACTGTTTTTTTGAAACAGTCTCTGGCAGGGCAAACTATGTATTTGTATAGTCGAATGGTTTAAGATTCCGTGATATGTGATCCAAGGAGCTTATCTAAGGAGGGTGTAAACCAATTATGGCAAACAAGATTACACTTGAAGTTGCTTCTATATTGAGTTTTCGATGCACTGTTTAAATACTAAAGTCCCTGGTTATGGACTGCCAGACTTAGATTTTTTAAATAGTCTTAACTCAAGCGTTCGGCGTTTATGCTTCTTTTTTTGCTTTCACTCACTCCCAAAATCCACAGTGTGCTCTTTGTATATCTATTTGTGATCTATTCATTTTTCAGAATTTATTAAAATTGAGTATACTCATTGCTGCGACTGTTTATTTTCGGGAAAAAGGTTTGATTTTAAATAAATTTAAAATTTTAAAACGCTTAGATAATTAAAACTTTAAAATAATGCTTAAGATAACTTGAAAATATAGGTAAAAAAAGTATCGCTTATAACGCTTTGTACGCACTCATTTAATGCAGGGTGAATGTGCAAGCAGCAACATAGGTCATTCACTCAGAGAAAAAAGCAGGTATAACTAACCAATTTTTGATTTATTATATCTGATTTTCAGGTTGTTATTTTCCAGCTCGGAAGATCACATTAACTGCTTACCTGATTTCAATATCGTGTTAAATCAACGTAGGTTGCAGGTAAAATCAACATGACATCTTGTATTAAAATAGAAAAACCATACATTTTACCTGAAAATCTCTTTTAATTTTACCTAAAAATCTAGTTGAATTATCATAACTTAGGTGCCATTTATAGCTATCATTGAAACTCATCATTGAAAATTTTAATGATTAATTTTGAGACATTTAGAAGGAAAAATAATTTATTTTTTTTAAGAAGAAATAAAGCTCTTGACTAAATTAATATTTCTAGTAAAAAAAATTCAAATAGGCCCAACTTTCCACATAAAATGACTTTTCTTTTTTCAATGATTGACTACCTTACCAATGATCATTAGAATCTTCAAAGTCATTTTATGGGGAAAGTTGGGCCTATTCGAATGTTTTTTTTTTTACTAGAAATATTAATTAAGTCTCGAGCTGTATATATTCATCAAAATAATGAATGATTTTGCTCTGTTTATGTCTCAAAATCAATCATTAAAATTTTCAATGATGAGTTTCAATGATAGCTATACTGGCACCTCAATGTTCAATGTTCTGTTATATTTATTATTTTATATATATATTTATATTTCACATGAAAATCATGTTAATTCAACACGATTCAATGTTGAATCAACACTGTATCCTGTATATATTATATCTTGAATCAATGCGTCTTATTCCCTTCTCTAACGCTGCTTATTGTCCAATTCGTTGTGCATTATTCTGAATGTATGGAAATTTATTATTATGAACTTATATATTTTTATCTTATTTTAAAAAAATTTCAACACTAGAAGAGTGATATTTTAACTGGTGGCTAGGTTTAATTCAAATTTTATTTGGATAGCCTGTGTGTGTGGTTTAACACAAGTGTCACCTATAAATGACTGGCAGAGTGCTTCTTTAACAGAAGGCCAGGTGAAATTTAAATCATTCTATTTGGATCACTGATGTGTGTGTATTTTAATACTAGTATCACATTGAAATTAATGGGCAAAATGCTTCCTTAACATGAGGTAAAGATTAATTCAACAGGTAAACATTGTAAAAA
This sequence comes from Dasysyrphus albostriatus, assembly GCA_946251815.1. Taxonomy (NCBI): domain Eukaryota; kingdom Metazoa; phylum Arthropoda; class Insecta; order Diptera; family Syrphidae; genus Dasysyrphus; species Dasysyrphus albostriatus. Next base: position 14,209,481 of record OX276336.1, read on the forward strand.
TAAAAAAAAACACAATATTGGCACTATATTCTTGTCAAATCTATTATTTATAAGAACATAGTGTCAAAATAACAGGTCATCTTTTTAAATCAGCTTAAATATGGTTATAAAGGCCACCAGGATGTTTTGATACTGCATATAAGGTTATCAGAATCAGGTTAATTTCTAAAATGCCTGTATTTTTAAATGGGGTTGCGCACCTTGTGAATTTAACAAGATTCAGGTTGCTTATATACCTGACGTTTTTCTCTGTGTGTAGTTACTTTATTATAACAAAAAACTATTAAAAAAAAATGTATGTCTGACATAAATGTTTGCAAAATATTAACCTTTTATGGTCATTGAGTTGCCTTTGATATATGGTATAATTTTTTTGCAAAAATCTTACGTTAGATCATATGTAACCTAAAAAACTTCAAAATCATAAAAAAATCCCACCTACAAAGTGCCAAGATCTTAGAGCCTTTTCTTCATCAATTATCCCAAATCTTAATGACATTGGGGCATATTCATTCGGATGTTGGCTTAGCTGTTGCTAAAAAAAATTATTAAGAAATTTATAATATTGTATATATATTTTTGATTGATTTCAAACCAAATTATGTGATACAAATATTTTGTATTGCTATTCTGCTTGCCGCGATTTTCCTGTTTTACTGTTTTAAAAGTAATAGTACGTATACGCCACAGTGTACCACGTTAATAAAATCTAAAAAAGGGGAGTGAAATTGTATTCTTACGTTTTGCGACTAAAGTTGATATTAAATTGCAAATTTCTCAATAAAAAGTTAAAGATCATGCAAAAATCCCCAGCTTTGTACATGTCACTTTCTAGGATAACCTCATACCGAGATAATGGGGAAACCGTTTCTTTCTCACTTTTGTTTTTATTTCCCCAAAAATAATTCAATTAAAATTATACTTTTGTGAAAATACATCTTCGTTTATTCTTGAATACCATAATTTTTTTAAAGTCAAATCATAAGTCTTTGAGATATTCATTAATTTTCGCCAGAAATTCTCTTATTTTGAATGAGAAATGTACTTACTTAAGAAAATCATCGTGCAGGCAAAGTGCATTCAGAGCGCAATTGTTTTATTTTTACTTCTTCTTTCATATAAAATAAAGATAACAAACAGTAACCACGTTAACAAATGCGCGAGAAGCAAAAACATAATTTTGCAATATAAGTTATTTTTTTAATAATTTTGTGTGCCAATGTCGTTACCATAAACATATCAATAAAGATTAATTTGAAGACATACCTACAGTTTTTTATGAAACAAAAAATATTCCAAAAATTTAAAAAATGTCTTTACTTTCAAAATAATGTAAAACGAATTAAGCCATAAGCAGCGTAAGAGACGAAACTTAAACGTATTGATTCAAGTTATAATAATATATACAGGAAATAAGGTTGATTAAAAATTGAATCATGTTAAATTAACAAAATTTTCATGATAGATTAACAATACATTGAACTATATCCTTTTTCGTGACCTTTTAAAATGTAAATTAAGTTTCTATCATGGGCCTTAGGTCTTTTTTACTTAATTTTTTTTTTTAATTTTTTTTTTTTTAATTGTTACGTTTCGGACGTGGTTACACCCCATTGAACATTGATTCATATTAAATGTCATTGTTTTTCATGTAAAATTAACTAGATATTCAAGTTAAATTAATTACTACTAGTTTAATTTATTTAAAATAGTATTAAATTTATAAGATGTCATGTAGTTTTAACATGCAATCTAACATGTCATTAAAATCAAGTATTTGATTAAGTTGTTAATCTGATGGTGCTGATATTACAATAAACTGACAATCTGGTATATTAAACCAGAAATTGGTTGATTATGCCTGCCTGTTTGACTGCCATATTTTCTCACTGTCTGACTGCCTGTATGTTTAGATAAAGCCTTAACGGCTGGATAAATTTTCTTAAGACTTAGTATATAGTGGATTTTGGTGATTCTACTTACATATTGTTTTTAACTTAAGATAACGGTACCAAATATTTATTTTTTTTTTTTAGAAATTCTACTTAATCTAATTTTTCGCAAAAATGGCTCAACAATTTTACTTACAAAGATCAATAAATTTCTTTTAAAATAAACTAAAAGCTACCTTTGTAAGAAAACATTTATTATTTTCGATTTTCTTAAAAACAGATGCCACGATTTTGATAAAACTTTTTTGCTTTAATAAGTGCGAAGCAATTTGAACATTTGCTTTGAAAATATAAATAAATTAAAAATTTTATAATTATTAGATGATGTTGTTTTTTTTTTTTTATTTTATGGTCAGGTTTCCTGTACCTTGGCTAAATTTATGAAGAGTATTTTTACAAAAAAAAAACAACCAATGCTCTCATTTTTAGTCATAATATTCCAAATCCTAAAATTATTTAATTTAATTCACTCTTTTTGCACATTACCACTAATAATAAGCTATTTATTCTAGATACTGTAAAAAATTATACCATTCTCAAATCTTCATTTGTTACGTCAATTTTTTAAAAAGTTTTCAACAGTGGTTCCATACGAATTTTGTATTCCAGAGATGCTTTAACCTTTTCCTTCTTTTTTTTTAATTTTCGGAATTAAAAACTAATTTTTTTAAATAATAAAAGTGCAAGACCTATTAAAATTTTCTACCAATTATGTTTTGGTAAAAATAGAGTAGAACATTTCTGAAAATCGATTGAATTCATCCATTTTTAATTGTGGTAAAAAAAAAAACTACACTAAACGAAAAAATGCACATATTTGATTGAAGTACCCTTTGAGATAGCCCATTTTGATATCCGGTTTTAGAGCAGTCAAAGAGTGGGCTATAGGCCGTTTAAGGATATTTTGTTTGTAAAAATTTATATTTTCTCAATAATTCAGATGTCATATTTTCAGAACTCAAGGTTTAATTTTTGTACTTTTATCTTGCAAAATATAAGCCCTGATTTTTATATTTCATGTTTATTTACCAGGCGTGTTATAAAACAACAAACAATAACAACATTTTCGATCAGTGTATGTATAACCGTCAGTAAAATTATGTATTCAAAATTAAATAGTTTTTATTTAAATTGAATTGATATGTTACTGAAAATCTATGTATTTAAACTTGGAAACTCACCTCAATAATCTCAAACGTAAACCTCATCTTAGATACTTTAAAGGTTTTAAAATAATAGTTCCATGAGATTGAGCAACATCCCTCCTCCACAGGATTTTTTAACCAGAAACAGTCAACTTTTTTATTAAGTTAAAGTTTAAAGCAAATCACTTTTTCATGCAAGACTTTCGTTTTCACATTTTTCCATATAGATCAGCCAAATGTTATCTCTCAACAAAACAAATCTCTTCCCTATTTCAAAATCCTAAATTCGAGTGACTTTGGCTTTTCTTTATACTGTTTCTGTTAAGTATAAAGTTAGCAGCCAATTTAATATTCATAAACTTTGAGAGTTTTTCTTTTCAGGAAACCTCAGTGAATCTAAATCTATACCAAAGAAACTTTCGAAGCTTAAGATATTCGTTTGTAAGACTTCATGTATTAAGGATAAGACTTATGATGAGACTCTTCTCAAACTTCAACAAGGATAGCAACAAAAAGTCAAATAGGGAAAAGCCAGAAAAGAGAACATAATTTTTCAGAAGGGATTGACATGAAATTATGTCAACAGATTAATTTTATCCTTTTTCAAGGACACAACATGTCAGTGGAATTCATATTCATACAAAAAATTGCGAGATGAAACAAAAAATAATGGAATAATGATATATGGGCACAAGCATGTATACATATCCATGAAAAGTACAAAAGTTTAAAAACTTGCCCTCGTCATATGAATTTTTCTTTCATGTCAAAATAAAAAAATAAAAACATTAAAATGTCTGTCTTTCTCGCCGTACATATTTTTGTTTTAACATACAAAGTGCCAAAAGACAAAACTGTTTGGTTGGAAGGAAATTAAAGCTAAAGAAATGTATTCAAATAATTGTTAAAGGGAAACCTTTATTGAACAAAAAAAAAACGCTTTCCCTTAAAGGAGGTTTATTTAAAATTTAAAATGCCATGCCATACGTGAGTCACGAGTCATCAAAGCTTACTCAATTGTTTTATTTTTTTCGCCACGTTCCTTTTTTTATTGCCAACAGGGACCCTTGAAAGTCATCATAGAGTCCTTCTTGTGTTCATACGTTTATATATCTAGGGACCAAATGGCAGGATCTATTTTGCATGCGAAGGCTTACGCTTCACCAAGCTCTGTAATACTCTTCATGCCGTGGCTATGTGGATGTTAAAGACTGCCAATATCGCAGCAATTAAGGGCGAAGTTTAAAATGATTATTCAGCGCGTGAGGTGAGTTATAAAATGCAATCGTGTTTATTAGAGTTGCCACCCAGAGTTTGCACATATTTTTCCTTGCAATTTAAAATTTTTAATTTTGTCGATGCCAGAACAAAATCTTATCTAAAATTTTTTCTAGATGGCAAACTAACTTTATCAAATTGAATGCACTATGGAGACACCGTGGCAAGACCGACATGAGGGCATATGGTTAATCTCACATAAATGCGACGCGATGTTAGCTAGCAAACGAAATCATACGATTTGTCTCCTTAAGATGCAGATCAGATTCACCTCGATCTGTGCCTCATAATCATCGAAACTGGACCTCAAGAATGTGTGCCACCCACCGAATCCGCGGTAGCCTTTTGTGTAATGTCATATATTAGGCGATTCAAATAAAAAAAGTTTGTTTTTTTATTTTTATTATCTTATTATTTAGAATTAATTGAAGATGTTGATATTTATACCAAAAATAATATCGGAGTCATGAGATTTTAAATATTTTCTAGGAGTGCAATCTTTATATTAAAAATAATATTTTCAGACTTCCTTACTTCAGGAAATAAATCAAGTTTAAATCAAAGTGTTTTTTTTTTTTTTAATTTAAAATAGAACATGTCAACCCTATAGTGGCAACACCTCTATAAGCGTTTTCAGCAGATTTTGAAGAGTTGAATGAAAAGTCTATATACACATGAGTTGTTCTTCGTGGAACTACATGATGGTATTGTATGATTGTTCTATAAGAATGGTTTCTCCTGCGTGGCATCGCATATTCCGAGGTGTGATAAAATTTCTTTAAAATACTTTGGAGCAATAATGCCTGCGATTTTGAACAAATTGAAGCAAAATATTTGATATGAATGAGTAGATAGATGACAGGAGTTAGGAACGTATCTTCCGTTATTACCTCCACTTATTTACATATCTATCTATCTGCTATGGCTGTTTATTATATACATTCGTAGCAATTTGATCTCAATGAAGTTTGTTTTATTCCTTCGTAAGATATATGAAAGGTGGGCCATCTGTTGGATTATATTTTAAAAAAAAAGCTATATAAAAATACTGTTTAATATTTTTCAACATGTGTTGGTATATTTAAAAAAAGTCATCCGATTGATTATATAATATTATTTAATTGATTTAACTCCCTCATGGCAAGTTATGCAATAGTAAAACAATTAAATAATTCAAGCTTTTGATAAGAGTTCTTGTCACAATTGGGTCTCATGATTATGTCTGTCTGCCTATCGGTTTGGCTACAGCTGCAACGGTCGGATCAATTTTTTTTAAAACTTTATATATACTAAGTGGTTTTTGATGATACCCCCACATAGTTTTTTTTTTCATTTTTCCTGTTCCTGTTCCTGCCATACATGTTTTATGCAATTTTACAAAATCTTATTTTTCTAAAGAAAAACTCCGAAACTTAAAAAAAAAAATTAAATACTACCTAAATTACTAAGTAAATTCTTCAGAAAATGGTTTTTAATGCATCCTCATAAACAACCATTGTTTTTTTGTTTTCATTGAAAACAGTGGGACTGATTTCAGTCATTTTAATCATTCAAAAACCTCGAAAGAATAAAGGGTATATTTTATGTATTGCGTTCCAAAATTTAAAAAAAGAAAATTAAATTGTTTCTGAAGATTAAAAAACAGTACAATCGTTTTTTTTTTTTAATTTTAGAATATTAACAAAAAATAATTAACTTTTATGAAAATGACGGGACTTTGTTAAAAAAACCGTTAAAGGGCTCATTTCTTTTCAAAAACTACTCATAAGTCTTTGATTTACAATTTTAAGTGTTTTAAATCTAAAATGATTTACTATAAAAATAAAAAACAATTGACTAAAACTATTTAATTAAAATAATTAACAGTTTTTGTTTTTCATCATTGGCTGATTGATTTTTAACTATTTTTTTATATAAACATTTCTATCTTGAGCCTAAATAATACTGCATATAAAAATATTTTGCGAATTGATTTTGATGAATTTTTTTTTAAGTTTGAAATTTATAAAATACTTAGGCGTGATTTTTTTTTTTAAATTTAATTTCTATTTGCTTTTTAAAAAATCTTAAAATTTGCATACAAACATTTTTATTCGTGGTGTTGTCTCCCTGTTGTGTGAATTTGAATGAAATGAAAAATAAAAATTGTTTTGAATTTTATTTAAAAAAATCTTTAATTTATTTAAAAAAAACTTAATTTTATCACAACATTTGTTATTTTGCAAATATTAGTGACGTGTTTCGGATATTGCTAATTTTTGCAAAATAACAAATGTTGTGATATAATCAAGTTTTTTTTTTTAAATAAATTAAAGATTAAAAATAAATAAATAAATTTGGTGGCACAACAGCTCGTGGAGAACCAAGGCCTAGTGACTTACAACTCTCAACCATTCCTGTGTGTGTGTTGTTGGCAGGAATGGAGGGGACCTACAATTTTTTGCCGAGTCCGAACGCCTAGATGAGAAGCACTTTTTCATGACAAGTATACTCTTGGAGGATTTGTCAGTTCCTCGCAAGAGGCAGTACCTCGGAAAAAACATTTTTGTTTTAGGTGGCAGCGGCTGGGAATCGAACCCAGACCTTTGGCATGGCAGTCCTACGCACTTTTTTTTTCAATTTTCTTAAAACTATCTTAAAGCTAGACAAAAATTCATAAAAACTAGCCTACTTATCAATATCTTAAAGCTAACTTACTGGCCCCAGTTGGGCGCTCAAAGTTAAACTATAATAACTTAATGCTAATGCCTTTCGGCCTAAGAACTATCTTAATACTAAATCCAGGTCGGTTTTATTTTTTACCGAGAAGAATTTACTTTAATTTTAGAAGCATTTTCCGGTTTTATATTTTTTTTTGTTGATTTTATAATTTTTTTGTTTTTATTTTTTTATTTTTTTTTGGTGCCACCCTGACTGTCCCTACTTAAAACTAACTACCTAAACCTATGAACCCTATAAGTCGGCCATACAAAAGAAAATAGCAAGGTCAACTATTAAATGTCTGAGGGAACTTCATCTTCGTTTTTTAACCATCAGAACTGGTTCTCCTGCTTTACCCTATCTCTTCGGTCCCGTTCGGACACAGTCCTACTGAACCGAAGGTGCTCAGCTCCGTCTTGTGCGAGGACGTCTCGACCGTAAAGGAGCCGCCGATCTACAGTTCTACGGCCGACGTGGTAGATTAGCGGAACCGCCACTCTATCCTGGATCAGCCCTCGACTGTCTAGGTGGAGGAATGCATCGGGCGGAATAAAGCCGCTTAGACGCACACTCTCGTAGTATTCGTTGTTGGGGTAGTAAGCCCCGAAAATTAAGCTGTTAGACGAAGACATCGCTCTTGCAATGTGACCTCGAATAAATTTCAGCAAGAAATTATCTATCCTGTTTATATTGGCCCCGTTGTATAGAACCAGGTTCGAATAGTAATGTTTGTACTCCGACTCTGGTGTTCTGTGTAATCCAAGGCAGCGTCGAAGACACTGCCTCTCAAACACCCAAATCTTTTCCATTTGAGATGGGGCAACGTTGAACCAAACCGGGCATCCATAGGCAATCATCGGCCGGATAAGGGCCATGTAGCAAATCAGCTTCACCCTGCTGTCAAGCCGGCTGCTATAAAACAACCGTTTCGTCAGGGCAAAAGCTCCCCTAGCCCTGGGCAGAGCAGCATTTATATGTCTTTCGAAATACCAATACTGATCCATCCAGATGCCAAGGTACTTTACTACACTTTTACTCGCCAGTGGATGTCCATTTGGTCCTACGGTCACCAGCTTGCGCCAGTTCTTTCTCGTATCCCCTGTGGCTCTAAGCAACGACCATGCCACAGCGACTTTAAGGTGCATTGAACTAAACTTTTGTTTCTACAAAGCTGCAGGTACCATATTAGAATTAAATAACATTTCTATTGGCAAAACAATTCAAGGTACTTACCTATCAGAAGACGATCCAAAATCCTTAATATTGACTATCCTCAATATTTATTTTAGAATTATTTTAATCTTATTGAAAAATGTACATACCTCAACAAAAAAAAAATCATATTTTCACTATTTTCAATGATTGAAATTACATGTCATTCAACCATTCAACCCCAATTTGGCAACGAATATCTAAAAGATTTCACGAAACTGTCATTAGTTCATCAATCAAAACATCATGAACTTACAATTTTCTTTCAAGCAGAATGCTCAACATAAAGTAAATCTGAACAAACCCTTAGTGCCTTTGAGTATTAGTAAGACCCAAAAATCTACTTCTTCCGCAAGGATGTAAGGTTATAAAAAATCGAACTAAAATTATTCTATACGTGATGTTTTCACCGTTCTATAAAGAAAAAAAAACTTTACTCATCTTGACGCTCACACGAATTTTTCAAAGGTTTGGTGGCTCTACCTATAAAAAACCTCAGGCAAAGATACTCCCAAACATATTTGTACACAAACACCCTTTCAAAAGCTAACAAATTTTAAGAAGAATCTTTTCACTTCCTAAAAAGGCTCAAATGGAATGGGTAAGTGTGAATAGTGGGAATCACTGGCACTACTTTTCAATGGGTTGGGTGTATGTATATCTATGTTAGTGAGTGAGTGATGGATTAACAGGCAAATATGTGGAAGGTAAAGAGGATGCGAGTATGTAATTTCCAAAAGATTTAAATTTAATAAGATATTCACTTCCAATAAAAAATAAAAACTTAGAAACCAATGAGCTATGAGATGGGACCTAATGACCGTTTGTGTTACCTTGTCTTGAAATCGATTTAAATTTTTTAAAGAAATCGAAAGCAGTAAATCAAATACAGCATCCTTTTTCTGTTATGCCAAACCTAACAATCTAACCAGTTTCCTATCATATGAGAATACACTGTTGCCAATGAGTCTTAAAATTGTAAATTCATGTCATAAAATTAGCTCAGGTAGGTTTCTGGGATAAGAGGATTTATTATGGCACGTAACAATGATTAAGAGTTCAAAGGATTTTATTTAAACATCTTGTAACACTGAGCATAGCTAAAATAGACATTTAGAGTTAATGAGTTACCCAAAGGCATTTTAACTAACATATCGTGTGTCAACACATTTTTTTAAACTTATTTATTTACATTTGATAAACCTCCAAATAAATCCATTTTGAACAGGAAGTTCAATATTGGCTGAAAAAAATCTAAAAAGAAAATAATAAAACAATAAAACACATCTTGATTGTAAATAAAAAAAAAAATATTCAAGCAGTTATTCCAGACTCATTCATTCATCACACCATCCTCGTTAGACATCAACAACAAGCAACAGCCTTGATGATAATCTTAGGGACGCGGCATTACCAAGAACCGAAACGATGAGCATTCATAAAATACCCATATTACAATACATATATATACTTATATACATGAACGATACGGTCCCATGTCATTGTGTCACCATCATTCAAACAAACAGCAATCCTTCCCTCTGCGGCTGCGGCAGAATGCCAGAAGCATGCCATTAAGCAAGAACCCAAGTGCGATTATCTTTAATCGATATACACTCTCCCGACACGATAGCCTTATGGTCAAGTGGAGTCAGAACTTAAAAGCAACATTCAGCGAATTGTAATGTTAAAGAATTAAATCAGGGTTGCATTTGAGCTTTCCAAGGCCTTCACGTTAGTTACATTTATTTACATACGTGAATATTTACTTATAGAGCTCGCTCGCTATAGCTTGTTATAAAATTTATCATAAATAATGAACAATAAGCTCAAAAATAGAGCTCAGTTTGAATTTTGAATCATGACATTTAACGCAGCACAGGAACATCAAAGATGAGAGGACTCAGTAAGAAACGTATCAAGTTAGAAATATCGAATCCCTAAACTGAAAAGCGGTGATTGGATGTTGTAGGAACTGAAGGCCTCGAGCTGTATCTTTTCCTACACATCAAGGATCAAGTGCTTGCATTACCTCCAAGTTGGTAACGGCCGGATACTGGTCTTGGCTTTATGTCATGACTTGCTAAACTTGTAAGTGCGAGTGTAACAATTCAAGGAATGAATTGTTACACCACACCCATGGCTCTACAGATTGGAGGTTAAAGCGTTGGCCTAACGGCCACAGTAAAAAACCAATTGCTATGAAAGAGAAACGAGAAGCCTCGTATAACGCCCCCCTCAAATGGCAACCCGACCCGGAAGGAAAATGGACTACGACCTACGAGTATGCACCTGGAATGTAAGGACACTTTATACGCCAGGAGCTAATCAAAAAAACTTGAATCTGTCGTCACGCAGTACATCAGCCTTATATGTGTAAACGCCCCTACCAATGAAGCTGAGGTGTCTAACAAAGAGAAGTTTAATGACCTCTTGGAAGGAACCTACGGAACCTGTCCGGAGTACGATGTGAAAGTCATTCTCGGAGACTTCAATGCTAATCGGGAAGGAAAATATCTTTGGCGGATTAGTGGGAAAGCACAGCCTGCACAAAACGACAACAGACAACGGCTTTTGACTAATTGACTTTGCTGCAGCTCGTAATGCGGTGATAAGTAGCACTAGGTTCCCCAGGCAAAAGATACACACAGCAACTTGGCGATCCCCAGATGGTCAAACCGCCAACCAGATCAACCATGTGCTAATTGACGCAAGGCACGTATCAAACATCTTGGACGTGGGAACTTTCCGAAGCGCAAATGTGGACTCTGACCACTTTCTTGTTGTGATAAAGTTCAGAGCCCGACTGTCCAACTAAAAGAAAGCGAAGACCACCCTAAGGAAGAAATTCAATATGGCATGCCTTAGTACATCTGAGAAAGCCAGAGGCTACAGTTAGCAATTAACCGGGAAACTCTCTGCCGTACCCCCACCCACAAGTGTCAATAACCAGTGGAACTTGTATCTTGACATTATTAAGAAGACAGCCGAGACAATCATAGGCTATTAACCACCTATAATAAAGAACCCGTGGTATGATGAGAAATGCGCGGTATTGGCGGAAAATGCACGAATACAAATGCTGCAACGGAAAACAAGAGCAACAAGAGAGGAGTACCGTGAAAAGAGAAGGAAAGAGAAGAAAACCCTGCATAGAAAGAAAAGAGCATCGGCAGCTTCTCAGCTCAGGTATGTCGAGGAGTCTAGCACTACCACCAATACCCGCCGGTTCTACAAAACAGCCAAGCAACTGGCATGTGGTTATAAAGCCGGCACGCAAGCTCTTCGAAACAGTGAAGGGTACCTAGTCACCGAAACACAGGGAATTGTAGATGTGTTTAAGCAGAATTTCCAGCAGCTGCTCAATGGGCATTCTGTAGAGGAAGTGACAGGAGAACAAAGATCAATGAGGCCAGTCAATGAAGATCCAGTCGCAGCGCCCAATACTGAAGAGATTAAGAAAGCCATCCACAAGCTGCGGAACTCTTCAAGTATGGAGGAGATGTCCTGGTAGGGTGCATGCACCAGCTCATCAACCAAGTGTGGGAGGAGGAAAGTATGCCCGACGACTGGTCAGTTATCAATCGACAAAAAAGGCGATCTTATGTCCTGCAAAAACTACAGAGGTATATTTCTGCTTAATGCTGCATACAAGATCCTATCCAACGTACTATGTGAGCATCTTAAGCCTTTCTGCAACACTACGATCGGCACGTACCAGTGTGGCTTCAGGGCAGGCAGATCAACGATAGACCAAATCTACACATTGACGCAAATCCTGGAAAAGACCAACAAATTTCAAGTCGAGACCCACCATATTTTCATCGACTTCAAAGCCGCATATGATAGCATAGCTCGCCTAGAGCTTCTATTGGCGATGTCGGAACTCGGGTTCCCGAAAACGCTAATTTTACCAGTTCTACTCTACGGCACCGAGTGCTGGACGATAAGTAAAAAAGAGGAACTGATACTGGGCACTTTCGAGAGAAAAATTCTTCGTCAGATATTTGGTCCAATATGCAAGGAGGGCGAATGGAAGAGAAGATTTAATCGTGAATAATACGAGCTGTACTAAGATGTGGATGTAGTACAAAGAGCCAAAACACGTCGACTACACTGGCTCGGCCAAATCGAGTGAATGGACAACAACGCAACAGCCAAAAAATCTTCGAGTCCCAGCCCCCAGGTTCGAGATGACCATTATGACCGAACCTCCGCTACAGGGATCAGGTGGTTTCCAACGCAAGAACGCTTGGTCTTGATCAAGGGACCGCAACCGATGGAAGACCGCAATTTCTCAGACAGAGATCCTCCATGGATCGGGAGCCGGATAAGTAAGCTTAAAAGCTCTCAAATCTCAATTTTTATAAGTCCTTCATTCGATTGGGGCAAAATAAATTGGTTAAGGAAAACTTCCTCGAACACAAAAAGCCTTGAAAGTAGATCTAAATGGGTAGAGATACGGGCAGGGTGGGGAGAACCGTAGTGGCTCAAATTCGAAGAAAACCCTTGCTGCTGCGGAAAGTGATGGCCAGGGATATATAAGTATAAACCAAAGATCGAGGTTTTGATTCATTAAAGATGACCTTAGGATGAGAGTCTTCCAACATACAACAGGATTTTAGCTAATGAATATTCTAGGAAAAATAAGACTTTAAAGGTTGAAAGCTTTACTTTCTCGTTACGTTTACAAAAAACAGCGAAAAATGTGTTTTTCCGATGAAAAAATTTTCCCGGTTGAGGAAAAATACAACAAATAAAATGATTAGTACACGAAAAGAACTCTAAGGAAGGCCCAGAGAGGCCATTATCAGCCTTTTAAATAGTTAGGTGGGATAGAAAACATAAAAGTGCCAAGAAACTCCCATTTTTGCGAATAAGAAGTCAACACAAGGGCCAAACAGTATTAAGATCTACCATTTTGATAGACGGATACTCGTATCATTCACAAAAGCAAAATTATCTTCTTGGCCCTTTTAGTTCATAAAATTCAATATAACAGCCACCCCTGACCCTGGTTAAATTCAAAGTCGAGACTTAATATGAGATTTGTGTGGCCAGTCGTTTTATTTGGCTAAACATGTAATTGAAATTTAAAACTTATCATGTGACCCTTAATTTGAACCTGTAGCCAATACAACTCCCAGTTATTACCGTAGGAAAATTGATGTATTAAGTAACTTTATTGTTGTGCAAGTGGTATTATGAAAACTGATTATAAGCATTCTAGAAAAGGTAAAATTTTTGGGAGGCACAGGTTAATGCGAGTTTTACCACCTCATTTATGGGGAATTTGCAAAAAAATAATTCATAGCACGCTAAGGTCTATGTATATAAATGGTGAGCTAGTTTCATTAATTGGTCAGCTAAAGATTATTATTTTTTTTTATAAAATAACCCAAATTATATACCGAAAATCGTTTGTGATCTTTAAAATCTTACAAAAAAAAAATCATTATAAAATCGTTAAAAGAATCTAAAGCTGACCAATTACTGAAACTAGCAGACCGTTTGTAAAGGTCTTCGGGCGCTTAGTATTAATTTTTTGCAAATTTCCCATAAATGAGGTGGTAAAAATCGCATTGGACTTTAACAAAAATTTAAAAATTCATTTAAAAAAAGTCCTCTTCCCTCGTACCCATTAGTACCTTGCCACCTTCATAGGAATGCAGCTATTAAAGAAAGCTTATCTCACGTGTATTTTTACGTATGTGGATAGAGTTTTTAACATAGCAGATCCGCGCACTTAAAATGGAGCCCCGTCCGCAAACACTAAATATTTTGTTCTATCAAATGCGACCCTGTTAAAAAATACTTCTCAACCACTGCAACTATGCTGCGGCCAATAGTCTGAAATTTACGCCGCGTCACAACGAGGGCAATGCGACAGACGAGTAGTACGTAGTAGTACCCCAGACGTACACATTGACTATATGTGCTGCCAATTTGCCATTCTGTGGTCGTATAATGTACGTCAATGATCACTACGATCACTACAGCGTTGTTGAGGGGATAACCACTCTGGTTGGAGTCTCGGACACGGACATACGTGCTAGTGCTCTGCTCATGCTCATATATGCGACCTAACATATCGCTACATCGCATGCGTTCCAACTCGTGCGCTCCTCCCCTCTTCACAATATTATGTTTTCATGACTGAGGTGAGTGGGGGGCTAAGGAGTATGTAACTGTGCGCGCGCACATATCACGCAAACGATCGCGCACACATCAACTTGTTGCCGGTAATGCCAACGGATGGCGTGACAGCTCCCCAGCACTACCGTGGGAATGTGAAACAGGTGCACTTTTGGGGTCGTTGAGATTCAGGTCGGCCGTCGTCGCTTGTACGTGTTTGTAACGATAATGTGGTAGGTAGAGCAATCTTACAACATGTGGGGGAATATATAGTGCTGTAGATGGGCCAGATTTAGTTTATTAAAAAAAAGGAGGAGTTAAAGGTTCCTTATAAGGTTTTTTTAGGTATGGGCTTAGTTGAATTTGGGAAAGTTCACTTTTAATGATTCCCACTTGTGACGTAAGAGATAACGTGAAGAGAACATCGAAATGACGAGGTATAGACTTTTTTTTGAATTAAGACTAGGTAGAGGTTGAGTTGTTAAAAGTGGTGTTTTTTTCTTTTTACTTTTTTATTTACAAATTTTAACTCAGATATTGCTTAGAGCATATGTTACATGTCCAATTATGAGTTTATTTTGTATTCATTTTATTTCTTTGCAAAAATTATTAGATAAGTTTTTTTTTTTAAGGTAAGGCTTAATAAAGTATTAATCACACTAACTTCTAAACATTATCAACTTGAAAAGCTGTAATAATTTAGTGTCGCTAAGGTAACCTTAATTATGTGCATAAGCATTGATTGATTTTATTAAATTAAAAACAAATACAAAAAAAATCTTTGGATGATGAGGTATTTCAAAAAAGAAGGAGCGTAGAACTAAAATACAGGAAAGTCGCCTGGATTCTCGATTGATATGAATTAAGGTGAATAAAATTGAAAACCGATATTTGTTCAAATAAATATTTATAAGTTTTTTAAACCAATTTTATTACGTACATGTGCAGATAAAACTTTTATTCTTTATAAATAAAGGGTGATTTTTTAAGAGGTTTAGAACTTAAAAAAAAAAAAAAAACACAAAAAATTCGAAAAAATGAATGAAATATTTATTTGAATCGATAGTTTGAACCTTGCAATTTAATGTTTAAAGATAATTTCATGCAAATGTTGACCGCGGCTGCGTCTCAGGTAGCCCATCCGCTGAGTCCAATTTTGGCATACTCTTTCACACATATCGGCCGGTATCTCACGAATGAATGCATGGATGTTGGCTTCCAGTGCGTCAATCGAAGCGGGCTTGTCCCTATAGACATTAGCCTTGACATACCCCCACAAAAAATAATCTAATGGTGTCAAATCGCACGATCTAGGCGGCCAATTGACCGGCCCGAAACGTGAAATTAACTGTTCACCAAACTCGCCTCGCAATTGCGCCATTGTTTCGCGTGCTGTGTGGCATGTGGCACCGTCTTGTTGAAACCACATATCATGCAAGCCAAGAACTTCTATTTCGGGCAAAAAAAAGTTTGTTATCATCGCTCGGTAGCGTTCACCATTGACAGTAACGCTGCGATTCGCATCATCTTTAAAGAAATATGGCCCAATAATGCCGCCGGCCCATAAACCGCACCAAACAGTGGCTTTTTCGGGATGCATTGGTAGCTGTTGCAATGCTTCTGGCTGATCTTCACTCCAAATGCGGCAATTATGCTTATTTACGTACCCATTCAACCAAAAATGAGCCTCATCGCTGAACATAATTTCCAACATTTTGAACATTTCGAACCGAGCACGAATTTTGATAGTAAAATTCAATAATTTGCAAGCGTTGTTCATTTGTAAGACGATCCATGGTTAAATTGCAAACCAAACTGAAGCTGTTTGACAGTGACACAAGGTACTAAACACTTGTCAGCTGTCAAAACCAGTGTTGCCAAAACCAAACCAGCTAAAAAATCACCCGTTATTTAAACTCATTTTGAAAATCCAAAATATAATTTTTTTGAAAACTTGGCAATGCTATTTAAAAACTTTTGTA
Source organism: Dasysyrphus albostriatus (assembly GCA_946251815.1). Lineage (NCBI taxonomy): Eukaryota > Metazoa > Arthropoda > Insecta > Diptera > Syrphidae > Dasysyrphus > Dasysyrphus albostriatus. The sequence goes on from OX276336.1 coordinate 14,225,885, forward strand.
TACAAAAAATTTATTTGAATCAGTAAACTCCATAAAATAACGCCAGTTCTGAGTTTTGTTGGAGAACTTTTGACGTCATGGACATTCTCAAAAGGAACCTTTAACTTGAGCTATTATGCCTTTGATCTTGTAGATTGTAGGGTTTAAAAAAATTCTCGAAAACTGTCAGAGTTTTTGAAAAAAAAAAATCCATACAAAAATGTTTGCTTAGCAAAAAGAGAATGTTAAAATACATTTTTGTAAAACAACACATTTTGAAAAAAACCTGAAAAATTCACTAAAACAAAAAACTAATACAAACCGTACATTTTATTTATTTATATATGGCTTCACAGATTTGGCTAAAAAAAATTATTTAAGTAATTTTCAGTAATAAGGCCTCTATTTGGATGAAAAAAAAAAACTTTTTCGGTAAATAAATTACTGAAATTAGCTGACGTTTTATAACATCAAGAGATCTTTCAGACGGTAAACAATTTTTGCAAATTTCAAATTTGCAAATGAGGTGCCAAAAATCGCAATGACTTTGAATATTTTTTTTTTAATCATTAAAAATTCATCACAAAATATGTAAGGTTGACCAATTACTGAAAATAGCTGACCTTTTATGACCCTGAAGTAGCCTTCCAAATGTCATACTTAGTTTCTTGGAATGACCCAAAAGTTTTTTATGTGACCTTGAAACGAATTTTGAAAATTCATAGAAAAAAAACTATGGCTGACCATTTACTGAAAATAGTTGAGCAGGTCGAGAGATCTTTCGGAGAGTATACTCTTTTTTTGTAAATTTCCCTTAAATGAGGTGCCAGAAATCACGCGTGTCCTTGAGAAACTTTAAGCCTTTATTACAAGTTATACAGGCCTGACAAATTTCTAGGACTAGTTGACCTTTTCTGACCAATTACGGATTAATTAGATGGCATTTTCGTTTTTCAAATTTCACATATATGAGGTGCTAAACGTCCAGAGCACTTAAATATCTCCAAAAGATAAGAAGAAAAGTTTTTCTAATTGAAAATAGCTCAATAGCTGTTATGTTACATCAAAAGATTAACCATTTGCGTTTAAGACAAATTTTTCATACATTTATCCATAATTTTTATGTAAGAATTGATTTGTTTCAAGGGGTACGTGCATATGATAATACAATTACGGCGAAAAAAAAAATGGGGAAATATTAAAAATTTAAGAACTGGAATGTCCCCTACATGTATCTGTGATAAAGAAAAGGGGTTGAACACGATGTCTAGAAAACAATAATCTAGTTTTAGTTAAGTTAGTTCACCAATTGTTACAATTATCTGCTGATTATTTCATTTAGAAAGCAAATATCTCTGAAGTAAACATTTTGAAAAAAAAAGAATCTAGAACTAATAAAACTCAAAAACAAAAATCTAGAAAGCATAATCTCAAATTTCAAATATCTAGAAAAAAGTCTCGAATGCAAAAAATCAAGAATAAATATTAATTCTTGAGACAATGGTTATAATTCGCTTTTGCAAAAGTCAATATTTATTCTAGACTTAGAACAATTCTAAGGGTCAGTTTCAAATGTTCCGGTTAAATTTTCGGATAGATATCCGACACATAACGATATCCGACAGAAAAAAGTGGGTGTTATTTTATTTCTGTTTTATCATCAAAGTTTCGGATAAACTAACCGGTGGATAAATTTACAGTTTGCGAACAACATAAGACATCAAAAACATACTGAAAATTAAAATTTTGTTGTCAAAAAAAAATCCTTATCGTTTTAATTTAAAATGTCACTGCTTTTTAATATTTAAATTCAGTATATCCACGCCGGATTAATTCAAAGCAAAATTCAAAATAAAACGATGAAAACTCATAGCAGCTAGACATCTTCTGGATAAAATATTTAACAGCCGCTTGGATATGCTATCCGAAACTTTATCAGTCGGATATCAATATCTGAGACATTTGAAACCAAAAGTTCAAATTAATCTGCCAAGAAAGTTCCGAATAGGCTATCCGAGACTTTATCTGCAAGTCGTGAAACTGGTCCTAACACGAACTTACGAGTCATAACTTTTTTGAAATTCAGTCACTGAAAACTAGAAAAAAACATCTGATCTCAACTTCGCACTCATTGAGTTTCAAAAAAAGGCATGACTCTATAGTCCTCGTGTAAAAGAAAAATAGCAGAGAATTATAATTTTGAGCCTTGCAAACAACTCAAAATTTTACAATGACATCATTAATGTTTAGCTATTAATATTTTTAATAAATTCTTTGATTTTTTCCAAAAATTATGATTTTTTATTTGAAAAATCAATTTAAAGTTTTTGGGACCATTAGTCCAAATGTGTTTCGCCCAGATACAATAATTTCTTAATTTTATATTTTGTAAGGCTTTATTTTCGTTGAGGCTCTGACTTTTAATAGCCGACAGCAGATTTTGGGTGTCAATGATAGCAAAAAAAGAAGTAGGCGTCGTATTTTCTTTTCTTTAAAAATTTTAATACCTAACACTAAAAGTACGAAAATAATAAATTGTTGTTTTATGTTCCTATTTACTACAAGTCATACAGAGTTCAGCTACACGGATTTGTAATTATATTAATGAATTTATAAATTTAGAGATATGCCCTTAAGTTTCAATTTATTCAATCCCCATTAAATTTAAAGTCCGCAATAAAAATCAAAGTAAAACAAATTATAAATTAATAAGGTTTTAATAAAAGATGGTTTTTTATAATACAAATTCTGTATACTACTGAAATAAATCAGCCAAGTAGAAGACTTAGCATAAAGGATTGGACTTGTTGCATTATTTACTCAAAATAGCTTTAAATGGCTTTTAGCCCAACAAATTGGCGTTTCGTCCGGCCTTCTCACTTGTACTCATCGGTGACACACTGAGGGAACTGAACTTAAACTGAACTTAATATAAATTGGGTATGACAAAGTCCCTCTTTGTGTCACTGATGAGTCCAAGTGAGTAAGCCGGACGAAACGCTAATTGGTAGCACTAAAGGCCATAAAAAGCTGTTTTAACTGAGGTATATTAATAGCAACTACAACTTTATTGAAGATTTAATAAATTTAGGCTAAGAATTTAATAGTAGGGCAGCTAAATTGTTTTTAAAAAATTGAACAAATATATAATAGGTGCCTATCTATGAATATAAAATTGCTCTTATGAATTGAAAAAATCGTATCATATCTCAGAGTATTTATTTTTTTCATCTCTGATAACTCTGATAACTTTGTCTTTAGTACCAGGCTCCTCATAGTTAATCGTTTTCAATTACAGATTTTGTATTTCATGTAGATAGGTCAAAAAAAGCCACCAGATTGCTTTGACACATGATCTTTAAATAAATGGCGTTAGCTTATTATTTAATCCCAAATTACTTATGAATTACCGACAGATGTTGGTAGATCCCATTTAATATCCCGTCAAACACCTCTTTCTTTCTCCATGCTACCGTTCACGTGCACATATGAATGCTTTACCATATTGATGGACATTCTCACATTCATCGTGCTTAATGACCCTGATGTGTAATTTAAATATTTCACCTTCCGTACAGGCCCCCAGAAGTTATTACAGTTGCCTGCATCAGGCCCGACCCCACCAGTAGCCTTTATGTGGTGTGGATCTTAAGACAACTAATCACGCTGATGCCTCAACCCTCGAACGCAAATATAAATGCGGGTCTCATCCATAAGATACAATTTCAATTTTTTATCTTCGTTTTAAAACTCTAAAAGAGTTAGTTATGGATTCGTAAAAGAAAAGATGATTTTTGACCTAAGTCTAAGGAATGAAGAATAAAAACTTAAAAAATAGAAAGCTTATTATTTCAGTTTTTGTTTTTGTGGGCTTTTGAATATAAATTCATTTTAATTGATTTTATATTCAAAAGTTCACAAAAACAAAAACTAAACTAAGTGTAACGAAAACGAAATGACAGAGAAGCTTAGAATGAGTGCCCAGTTATCTAAGATCGAAATTTTAACTCATTGAGTGACACTAATTTTTTTTTCTATAAAAAACTAATTCTTCTTAAAATCTTTATCTAATTTTTTATAACCCTAAGCCCTCTAAGGCGACTTAAAGAATTTTTTGAAGTAAATTCCTGCGACCTAGTAATGGACTTAGTGTTGACTTCTCATTTGCAGCAGTATAAAAACTTGATGGACAAAAAAAAAAGTTTAACATTACATATCGCGCACACAGCAACTTCTTCTCGTGCACATAAAGTGGTTTAGGAGAATCTTGAAATGGTTTTGGGACCGTGGCAGGCAGGCGGTTCCCACGGTTTGCTTGATGCACGCGCGACTCGATTGCTTTATTGTTGTTGAATGTAGTTAGGGTGAAACACGGTGGGTTGGGGCATAGAGGCTGGAGGGAATTTGTTGTTTCTTATTTTGGTCTTGGATAGATTCATGGATACATGGATGCCCAAGCCAAAAGAAAACACGATACCAAAATGATTGCCCGTTGTCGGTCGTCCATCTAAAACTGAGCAGGCACAGTGCAAACTACTTGTGCTATCTGCGCGTGCGCAATTTACAACATTTGTTGTATCTTGTTGGCTCGTATCTTGG